>CM059186.1:93315442-93915442 GCA_030323885.1 Branchipolynoe longqiensis | reverse complement strand
AACAATCTGGTCGGACTACTCTAAATAATCGACCTAATTTGTACGATGTCTCCCCAAGCCACCAGAGAGTCGGCCACGACTGGAATCGGGTCATGGGCTTTGTGATTATCCCAATTAAATCAGGGCATTACTTCTTTTTTTAAAGTCAAGTTGCATAATCTGATGGTAATGAATTTCTGCCATATATATTTTTGTTTAGTTATGTACAGTAGGTTGATCATTACAATGTACAGTAAAACCTCTCTAAATCGACCGACCATGGGACCGACTTTAAGTGGTCCATTTAGGGAGGTGGTCGGTTTAGAGAGTTAGAATATTGTACTAGTCCAGACATGAGCTCCACTACAATATGGTGGCAGCAAGGACTGCTCCGTCACCATTGCAGTTTACAGCGATAGGTGTCGGTACTGTAGCCGCCGGGCAGCGCCTCGATAGGGCTGCCACCAACTGTGTGCGGCTAGCGTAACCCCCCCCCCCCTACTTCGGGGCGGGGGGTCTACAGCGTGAGGGTCAAGTTCCAGGTGGCCCCATCACAATATCCTTACAATGGTATTGTTGGGACCCGAATAAAGCGATCGATATAGGGGAGTGGTCGATCTGTGGAGGGGACGGTACATTGCTTTACTTTGAAGCAACTTTTATTTGTAAGAATTATAACTTTGGAAATATCTTACTTATTCTTAGGTGAAAACATTGCTTCTATGCAACGGAAATGCTGCGTACCAGGGTCGCACTAGCAGCATATCGCACAGGAACACTGAACTGCAACAAATGCGTCATGAGTGCAATACAGTATAACCCCGTTAAACCAAGCTCGGTTAAACCAAACGATCGGTTAATCCAAACTTTTGTTGGCGGCCTGGCAAAATACTACCATTAATCATATAAAAAAGTTGGTTAAACCAAAGTTGGTTAATCCAAATTATAGGTTAATCCAAACAAAATTTTCAGACTTCAGGCCACTTCCGGTACGGTTAAACCAAACTTTCATGTGGTTATAAATTTTGAAGGAACCTAGGAAATTGGTTTGGATTAACCGATCGTTTGGTTTAACCGAGCTTGGTTTAACGGGGTTATGCTGTACATACATAAAAAACAATAATCAAAGTGTCCACATACATTGTATATTACATGTATTTACTCAAAGTCAAAGTCGAAGCCAAAGCTTGGTTAAACCAATGATCGGTTAATCCAAACAAACTTCTAGGGTCCCTTCAAGTTTGTTTTAACACGGTTATACTCTAGTAGTATCTAAGTTAGTTCGTTGGTTGTTGGAGTTTTATATCCTGGTAACATCTAACATCCTATCAGGATGGGTACTGATTTGTGACAGTGCTCGCTTATGGTGACTTTATAGTTGCTGCCCCACTGGGAAATCAGGCTGCTGTCACCACGACCCGATATCCCACTCAGCCACATTATCCTGACACTGAGCTAACCAGTCCTTGTCCCATCCTTATAATGCCGAGCGCCAGGCTAGAAAGCAACAAGTATCAATTTTATAAGTCATTGTTTTGACTCGACCGGGAACCAAACTCCCGATCTCCCGCATGCGAGACAGCCGCTCTACCAATTTGGCTACCGTGTATAGTCCAGTATCTGAGTTGAATATGTAGGGTGAAATCTAAGTCAGTGTTTTAGTTTAGAAAATATGATCTGGTTATTGGATTGTACATTAGTTTTCAAACAGTGTGTGCTTTCATCGGACCAAGCAAGGCTATTCAAGCTTCAATAGCCCCGTTTACACGGGCGATTTAAAACGTTTCATATGAACCCACTTGCCTAGATCGACTCAGATTTGGCGTGTAGACGCAGTTCTGTGGCGTTTTAGGGCTGAATCACTTCATATGAAACGTTTCATCTAGACCACCTCGCGAGGTAGTATAGATGAAGCGTTTCAGCTGGTTCCCGGCATGTTAGGGCCCGATTAGGCCGAAATCTACTGAATGCGATCATATTTAACAGAATTTCATACTCAAATAATTAAATTTAATTAAATTAACCTTAAATTCCAAGCGATATTATCATAGCAGCTACATCTGAGTCGAATCGACGAGTGTAAACTAAACACATAGCAGTGCTCACCGGCTACAGGCGCACCACCGGCTGCTGGTTCCCGGCGACAAAACACTTTTTAAACTCTGTCCGTGTAAACGCACCTCAAAAACGTATCATATAAATCGCCTTGTCTAGAACGTTTCACAATTCCCCGTGTAAACACGGCTATAGATGTATATAGTAAAACCTTTCTATATCGACTGACCATGGGACAGATTTTAAACGCTAAAACATCATTGCATGTGTTCCAATTTTAAAATTCTGTTGAACTATGGGTTTGCTTGTGAGATTGCTTATGAGTTCATGATACTATGATACTATAGTTCTATAGATACTAACTACCTAAATAAATGCTGGTGGATGTCCCGGATACCAACCCGGAACCGACACCCGGGCATACACCATAACATTCCTCACAGCTGTCCAGCATTAAAAACAAGCACCCTGACGGGAGTTTACATGCTATGGGCAGAATAAACACCGTATAAATAAAAAAAGGAGTGATTTTTTTTTTTTTTTTTAAACCACTGCAAAATCCAAACAAAGTATCAAACTTTCAAAACCAGAGCACTTATCTTTTGTAAATGTGGATACTTACCTGGATTGTATACTACATATCTACCAATACTATGGGACAGACTTTAAATGGTCCATGTATGGAGGAGGTCGGTTTAGGGAGTTTTTTAAAAATCGCTACAAGGGCATTCATTGTATGGGCGATTGTTTGGAACCCAAATAAAGCGATCGATATAGGGGAGTGGTCGAGCAATGGAGGAGGTATGTTACTAGTGTTACTGTTAGAGAAGTTTTACTGTATATACGCACTACCCACTGACAACGATGCCCGGATTGGGTCATTAGATACATAATTGGTTTGTGCTGATTGGACATTGAATGGTTGGGAAGGCTCATTACGACAGCAACACGGACAACCTGCGTAAACTGTATCTGCATCGGCCATTCCACAATTTAATGTGGAAGGCCTATAGACCCCTTTCAATGTTTATAAACATTGTATATGCCCGCACACCTTGGCTGCAGAACGAATGCTCACTGCCACTGAATTTGCTGGTACGTGCAGTGCAAAACGTCTATTTCATTCAAAATTAATAGAAATGCAGAACCCTAACTGTATAAATGTAATATCCGTTTTCTATATGTGTTCCAATCAGTTTATTTCTAGGTGGTGTGGTTTTGAGATATTTCACTTTTTCTGTATGAAGATTGCTCACGGCCATTGACAATGCATTGAGTTTGCCCGTACATGCAGTGCAAACGTCTATTTTATTCAAAATTAATAGAAATGGAGAACCCCAACCTTATAAATTTAATATAATCTGTTCGTTGAATGTATTTCTACATGTGTTCCAATCAGTTTGTTCCTAGGGGCTGTGGTTTTAGAGATATTTCACTTTTTATGTATCAAGATTGCTCAGTGCCATTAAGTTTGCAATGTGACCGGATGTTGTCCTGCAGCCAAGCTGTGCGCGCACTGACCTAAATACCTATGCTGACATCATTTGAAATAGGTCTCAAGAGGGGGTGTAATGACGTCACAAGACAACTTTCGGTGGCCATATTGGATTACATACAGAAGGCTTGCAACTTGCTACACTGTGCTTATTTACTGATTTGTTGGTTTATTTGTCACTGTTTTGAGCAGTTTGGCCTCAGCAGTTGTTGCTAAAATGCTGTAAGTAAACACATTGGATGTAAACTGCCCAGAATCTCCCATAACACAAGAACACTCTGTTTTATTGCATCTGCATACATTCACAACATGGCTAGGGAGGGTGCTCGTAATCCAAGATGGCTGGCCACTGACCGCTGACTGCTGAGTGATGACGTCACGTGCACTCCCTCTATTGGTTCTGTAACATGCTACTTCCTACTGTTGTCCAGTCACTCCCAGGTTCCTGCGTCCACGGAAGGTCAGGATTTCAATTCCCGGTCAAGTCAAACCACTGACGTATAAAATTAATACTTGTTGCATCGTAGCCTGGCAGTCAGCATTGGTCGTAATGCGAAGCATTACGTTTGATGCGAGGGAAGGGAGAGACCCTCCCCCGCCGCTGTGGCGCTCCCTACTCACCTCGGCCGAGCCCCGGCTGGCCCCCCCCCCCCCCTCTCCTGCCAGTCCTTTGTTCTGGCGCTCACGCCTCACCCGACGCCCGCTGCTCGCCACATCTCACCCTCCCCCGGGCCGCCAGCATTCGCACCTCACCGCCTGTCGCCCCTCCCTCCTCCCTTATAAGGCCGCCCGCCGGCCCTCCTCAGGCACTCACCTCCCTGCCGTCTTCTGCTACCCTTCACTTTTTCTTGTTTGGGCCTACACCTCGGACCGCTGACCATGCCTCAAGGAAAAGGACGAGGACGGAAGGGCTCCCGGGCCGCCCCCCGGACCCCGGGGCCCTCTACGCCGCCCGGGAGGGTCGAGTCACCACCATCCGTCTCGGTCTCCCCCCCCGTCGCCCTCGGACCCTTCCTCGGGCGCCGAGACCTCCTCAGTACTAGAGGCTATCCAGCGCATGCAGCTGGAGCACCGGCAGGCCACCGAGGAGCACCGGCAGGCCAACACCGAGCACCGGCAGGCCACTGCTGACCTCCACGCCCGGATCGACCACATCAGCGCCAACGGGACCCGGCTCGCGCCCGAGGCGCCCCCGCCGGCCGCACCAATGCCTCGGGCACCTGCCACCGCCGCGGCCCGACCCCCGCCGCCGCCCCAGGCGGCCCTCCCCGGAACGACACACGCGGAGTACGGGAGGTACCGCCACATCCTGCCCCAGCTGCAGCCCTCCACATCGCCGGCCTACCAGGGGGAGGAGACCCGCCACAACCCCGCCTCCACGGCCGACGCCGTCAGGGAAATCCTGGCATCTGCCGAGGCGCGGCATTCAACCAGACGCCAAGGCATCCCATCCAACTACATCTTCCCCTCCGATCTGGTGAGGCGAGGTCCCGAGAAGAAGCCAGTGAAGAGGGGGGAGGCGACCAAGGACGAATACGCCCTCGCCCTCCTCACCCTCATCGACCACCCGGACTTCCCCGCCCACACCGCCCCCGGACTCCACCACCATATCCTATCTATCTGTCGTGACAACCTCCTCTATCCCTGGACGACCGTCCGCCACTACTCTGAGGCGGTCTTTACCGCGATCGCGGACGGTACCCTCCCCCATGGCTGGCACGACCCAGTGGCCATAAACCTCCTCAGACTGGAGTCCCTCGCCATGCCTCCCCACTCCACCACCACCCAACTCCCCTCCCTCGACCCTGCAATGCCCCGCCCCCAGTTCCGCGGCCACACCGACACACGCGTGGCCTACAGTAAGGAGACCCACGGCCCACTCTGCTATGCCTGGAACCGGGACCCCAACTCCTGCACCCACGCAGCCCCGGGGGAGGTCCACGGCCAGGGGGTCTCCAGACAGCTACACGCATGCGCATACTGCGCCAATGTCCGGAGGGTACTAACCAGGCACAGCGAGGACGCCTGCCTGGCCAAGCGCGCCCGGGCAGCGGCGCCCGCCTCGCCGGATTTTTGAGGAGCCGGCACCTCCAGCCCGGCACGGAGGCCCCAGACCGGCCCACCAACCCTATCAAAGCCGCCCACCACACTGCTACCAGCCCTCCGGACACCACCGCCCCACCCGCCCGAGGCGCGGCCTGCCCGCCGCCTCGGCGCCGCCGTGCCCTCCGGCAACCACCCCCGCCTCGGGCCCCAGCGCCCCCTCAGTAAGGCCCCCATCGCCGCCCGGCGCCAGTCGCCCGTCACCCTCGACCCAGACGTCCACCTCGACCCAGGCGACACCGCCTTCCTCTGCCAACCCGACCCCACCGACCCGCCCCACGACCCCCCCCCCCACCGCCCGCGACTTCGCCGCCCCCCTAGCCCGCCCCCGCCGCACCTCCTCCCCCGCCCCCCGCACTACCAACCTCATCGGCAACCACCGCCCAGTCGGGCCCCAGCGGCCCCTCAGTAAGGCTCTCATCGCCGACCAGCGCCACCCGCCCATCCCGGAACACAGCATAGCCCAGCCCAGCTTGCCCGAGGCGCGGCCCGACCGCCGCCTCGGCACTGCCGACCTCACCGGCAACCACCTCCAAGTCGGGCCCCAGCGCCCCCTCAGTAAGGCTTTCATCGCCGCCCAGCGCCAGTCCCCCATCACGGAACACAACCCAGCCATTAATAGCATAGGGCAAGGACTGATTGGCTCTGTGTCAGGATAATGTGACTCGGTTGGATATCGGGTCATGGTGATGGCGGTGGCCTGATTTCCCAGTGGGGCAGCACAATAAAGTTGCCATGAGTGTGCATTGTCACAAGTCGGTACCCATCCTGATAATAGTGATAACCTTAGATGTTGCCAGGACGTAAAACTCCAACAACCAACCAACCATTATGTTTATTGGAGAGCCAGCCAGCCCTAGGGAATAGACTGGTTTGTCATTCCAGCCACCCAGTGCATTGTGGTTATGTATTTCTATTAATTTTGAATAAAATCGAAATTTTGCCCTACGAGTATCGGCAAATTCAATCTATGTCCGTAAGCATCTGTTTTGCTGTCAGCGCCGTTTTCAGCGCATGCGCAGTCGGAATGACGATCTCGTCTAGTGGCCAGTGTGACTGGGATGGGGAAGGTTAGCGGGGGGGGGGGGGGGGGGTCTCGGCAGAAGAGTGGGAGGGTGTATTTTTGATACGGCCGACAGGGGGCGCGTCGCATTCCCCGATAAGGCCAGGAACTCGCCGTGGTGCAGTAACCATGGTGAAGTGTGCCTAATGTCACTCGCCGCTGCCTCTGACCATCCCACCTAACCTCCCCCCCCCCCCCGCCCCACCCAGCACACACCCCATCACATTTCAGGTCACGTGGTCTGTACCGACTGTCCTGCTGGGTAAAGTCACGTGTTCTGGTGAAGTCTGGCGAGTGGCTGGACCTACTGCCCATCGGTCTGTGTTTAAACAAAAGTTTGTTTTATTTAACGACGCTTCTAGAGCACATTGTCATTTGGTCATTCTGACATATTTCTTTTGGAGAAAACCTGCTGCAAGGGGTCTTTTATATGCACTTGCAAAGGGTCTTTTATATGCACGTTCCCACAGACAGGACATCACATATCACAGCCTTTGATGAACCAATTGTTGGAAGGGAAAATAGCCCAAACTGCAAACGTGTCCACTGAGCTGAGTGAGCAGGATCGATTGGATGACCCACACCTTCACAACCACAGGTCAAAACTCTGCCGCCTGAGCTACGTCGTCCCGCTCCTGTCTGTATTTAAAGTTTCATAGTCTGATGCTTTTGAGTGTCTGGCATTTTTTTAGATAAATACATTATGCTGATCGTTATGATCTACGTTATGTTAGTTTGAAGTAACTTCGAATTTAAATGGCTAACTTTGGAGGTATTCGATGTTAAGACGTGCCAAATTAATTTTGGCCAGCATGCGAAAATTCTCACACCATAGACTTCAGCACTAACACTAGTAACAGGTTCTATTAAATTGACTTATTATGACCTTCTATGCAGCAACAAATGCTTAATAAGTGCACCAGTATCTAAGTTCAATATATCGAATCAAATCTAGATAAGTGCTTTGGTTTTGAAAATTTGATGTTTTCATCGGACTATGCAACTTTAAGTCTGTAGACTGACAGTGTTGTTATATATATATTCCTGGACAAAGCACTTCAAAGACTTAAAAATAAATCTCGTGTAGGTTCATGGGTTGTAAACATTACACAACGCGGTTGCCCATGCATGACGTAACACATGGACCATGTATGCCATTATGGTGGGCCTTCAGGCTTAGCAGCAGATCATGATGGGCACGCTCAAGATTGCGCATGCCCAGCGGGTCACTCACCCCCACCACCTACCCACACTCCCACCACACACATTCACCATTCAAGCGGTATCAATGATTCTACTATACGGAGGAGTACCAGACGGGGTCGCCGAATGAGTTGAGCATCTGACTTCCCGTTTTGGTAGATCATGGGACTCCAACCCACGGGTTTGAACCCTGGTCGAGTCAAACCAATGACTTAGCAATTCATACATGTCACTTCCTAGCCAGGTGCTCGGCATTATTAGGATAGGGCAAAGACTGCTTGGCTGAGTGTTACTGATATGCCATGGTGCTACTGCTAACGGCCTGGTCTCCAAGTGGGGCAGCACTATAAATTCACCATGAGTGCGCACTGTCACAAGTCGGTACTCGTGCTGATATGCCCTTAGATGCAGGGTCGCCAACCCTCATAATTTCGCCGTAAGGCATACAACATCACCGTACGCTGATTGTATTGTTTTTCCTGTTCCAAAATTATATAAATTTAAAGGCCCAGTCAGACATTAATGGACTGGGTACCAGACACCACCGAACAAAGAAGTGTCTAGTCCATTGGTGTCCAGTGTCAAAATGTACCGAAATGTACCAGATGAAACACACACTAAACGGACAAGGAACGTACATTAACGAATAGCCACCGGATGATAACTGGACGACAACCGAATGTCTAACGGACGGACCGGACACCAACTGGTACCAGACAGCAACCGGACACCTACAGGATGGTTCACGGACGTGCCAAAAACTGATGCACTGAATTCCCGCAGCACCGTCAACAGACTCTTCAGGATACAAACTGAACACCTAAGGGGATGGGTACCGGACATGAACTGGAAAAAAACAGACTAAACGGACTTAAAACGGACACCAACCATACTCCTCAGTCTGGTGGTGTCCGGTACAAGTTTTGTGCATGTTCAAAACTTGCTACCGTACACACCGGACACCACCGGACACAGAACGGACATGCCATATGCCAACCATATATAAACCGTACAAAGCCGTTTTTCTCCGGACAGTGTCCGGTTTCTGTCCGGTTCCTCAATCCGGTGAGGTCTGACTGGGCCTTTAGGGATTATTGTGTCCAAAATGCACCACGGAGCATCTAAGATTTTAAAATTTTTCTGGGGCAGTAGCCCCAGACCCCCAAATATAACACCCCTTAAGATCTTCCGGTTATTCATTTTCCAATGTTGTACAACTTCCACATTCCAGCGGTATCAACGATTTTACTGTATGGAGCAGAATCTTTGGCGGTAGCAGTGGACCGTGTCCGTCTTCTCCTACACCCCTTCACGGCTGGTTGATTCCCCCCTCCCCCTCCCTGCCGCCTCCCCGCCCCTTCCCCCACCGACCGCATCAAACGCAACGCCCTTATCAGCCCCCCCCCCCCCCCGCCCCTCCCACCTCAGCCGCTAATTGGCAACTACGCGGTCTGCCGGTAGGGGGCGGCACCGGCGGGGTTAGTTTGTGTACTGGCCGCAGGGCGGGGCTATGATGTGGTGTAGGGTGCGGGCCGCTGCTGTCAATGCCTCATTGGCGTGGCTGGCGAGATGAAATACAGTCAGGTATTCAAGGGTTGGCAGCTGTCACTGTCACATATAGGCACTGACAAATAGTGACAGCAAAGAGTGACAGCATGTGTAGGCGTCTGATGCGGGGCGGTTCAATTCTAGGATCTCACAAACCCTGCTTTTATAAGAGGAGGGTGGTGATGGTGGTGGTGGTGGTTAGTTGGTTGTTTGTTGGAGTTTTAAGTCCTGACAACATGTTGGTTGGTTGTTGGAGTTTTACGTCCTGGAAACATCTATGGTCATATAAGAATGGGTACTGACTTGTGACAGTGCACACTCAGGACAACTTTATAGTGCTGCCCCACTAGGAGACCAGGCCTCCAGCACCATGACCCGATATCCCACTCAGTCACTTTATCCTGACACTGAGCTAACCAGTCCTTGCCCTATCCTATAAATGCCAAGCGCCAAACTAGGAAGCGACAAGTATCGATTTTGTAAGTCAACCGGGAATGGAACTCCCAATCTCCCGCACGGGAGGGCTTGCACTCGACCGATTCGGCCACCGCGTCCGGTGCTGGTGTGGGTGGTGTGGGTGGTGAGGGTGGTGCGGGTGGTGGTGGTGCTGGTGCGGGTGATGTTGGTGCGGAAGGTGCGGGTGGTGCTGATGAGGGTGGTGCGGGTGGTGCTGGTGCGGGTGGTACTGGTGCGGGTGATGTTGGTGCGGAAGGTGCTGGTCTGGGTGGTGCGGGTGGTGCTGGTGCGGGTGGTGCTGGTGTGGGTGGTGCTGGTGCGGGTGGTGCTGGTGTGGGTGGTGCTGGTGCGGGTGGTGCTGGTGCTGGTGCAGGTGGTGCTGGTGTGGCTGGTGCGGGTGGTTCTGGTGTGGGTGGTGCTGGTGTGGGTGGTGCTGGTGTTGGTGGTGCTGGTGTGGGTGGTGCTGGTGCGGGTGGTGCTGGTGCGGGTGGTGCTGGTGCGGGTGGTGCTGGTGCTGGTGTGGGTGGTGCTGGTGTGGGTGGTGCTGGTGTGGGTGGTGCTGGTGTGGGTGTGGGTGGTGCTGGTGGTGCGGGTGCGGGTGGTGCTGGTGCGGGTGCTGGTGGTGATGGGAGTGGTGTTGGTAGTGTCGGTGGTGGTGGTCGTGCCGTGGGTGGTATTTATAATGGGGTTTGTGGACCATTATGTGTCATCGGGAGGTGGTGGTGACTGAGTGAAAGGAGGCAGTACGGTAAGTCTGACAAAGCCACATCTGATTCATTACTTGGCTGTGCAGGTTACTTTCTATGCCAATCAGACGCAGTGAAACGAACCGCTAAAGCCCCAGTCACACCTACCCGGATCAGAGGCCGGACGAGCACAATCATTCGGGGTGTTCCGTGGCGATCAGGGGTGATCCTAGATAAAGGATTCACCCGGTACTCACAGTACATGGTGAATACCAACCATATATAAAAACAGTTGAAAAAGCGGGTTAATGAAATGAAAGCCTAATTTCACAATCTAAGAAGCAACATTTATTCTTTGTAGATGTCTTCATATTTACCCGCTACCTTTGAGTTGAAAAATATAATAAAATAGTTAGTTTAATACGATTTTAAATTGAAATCGACGGTGTTCTATGGCCGCCATCTTATCTTTTTGCATTCTCTCCCATTTCACCAAATCTGTGCCAATATATGTAGCCATTTGATCATGGAACCACAGTTTCTACTTCCTGTTCCATACTAAAGCTATTTTCGCCCGTATTTACAATACATTGTCGTTCACCCGTGTACTACAAGTCTGGGTGAATCTTTTATCTAGGGTGATCCGTGGCTTGTCCGTGGTGATCCGGGGCTGGTCCGGATGTTTTAAAATGTTTAAACCATCCAGGGGAGTCCGGGGAATCCGGGCTCGATCCAGCATGGTGGTGGTGGTGGTAGTAGTAGTAGTAGTAGTAGTAGTAGTAGTAGAGTAGTAGTAGTAGTAGTAGTAGTAGCAGTAGCAGTAGTAGTAGCAGTAGCAGTAGCAGTAGCAGTAGCAGTAGCAGTAGCAGTAGGAGTAGCAGTAGCAGTAGCAGTAGCAGTAGCAGTAGCAGTAGCAGTAGCAGTAGCAGTAGCAGTAGCAGTAGCAGTAGCAGTAGCAGCAGCAGCAGCAGCAGCAGCAGTAGCAGTAGCAGTAGCAGTAGCAGTAGTAGTAGTAGTAGCAGTAGTAGCAGTAGTAGCAGTAGTAGCAGTAGTAGCAGTAGTAGCAGTAGTAGTAGTAGTAGTAGTAGTAGTAGCAGTAGTAGTGGACCACCCCCGGACTACCCCCGGATCGCACCGGCCGGGTACGCATGACCACGAGGCAAAAAACGACGAAAATAGCGATTTTATCCGGGGCTGTCAACGACAGTCCAACCAACTGGTCCAGGGGTGGTCCAGCTCAAAATCCGGGGCTCGTCCGGGTAACTGGGGCTTAAGACGCATGCGAATGCGCATATTATGTCTGTCACCACTACACTGCGCGCGCACCCACTTACTTCCTCGTTATGTAATCAGCTCGTATCAAATCATGACAGTGATCAATACGTGTGTAATATACAATCAAATCACGAGGCGACACGGTGCCATTAAGTGAATGGTAACCGGCATGATGATGGCCACCATCATAATGGTGGAACCCGCACACACACCCGCACACTCACACTCACACCCATACAGCCACACAATCACCCACACACAGACACACACATACACAGACACACAAACTCACACACAACCACCACGCAAAGACACCCACACACCGGCACAGCCACCCACACACAGCCACACACACACCCGCACTCAAGCAGCCACACACACACACACCCGCACACTCACATCCATACAGCCACATACTCACACACACTCACACACACAGCCACACACCCGCACTCAAGCAGCCACACACACCCGCACACTCACACCCATAAAGCCACAATCACACACACATACACACACATACACTCACACAGACACACCCACAAACACCACGCAAAGACACCCACACACACCTATACACTCACCCACACACAGCCACACTCAAGCAGCCACCCCCACCCCCACCCCCACCCCCACACTCAAGCAGCCATACACACACATATCCGCACGCACCCAGAGCCAGACACACACACTCACTCACACACCCGCACACACAGCCACACTCACACAGCCACACTCACACACCCACACACCCACAGCCACACACCGACACGCGCGCTCGCGAGGACCCGCCCCCCCCCCCCTCCGTGTCCCGACCGATGAAATGATGACTGTGACCCCCCCCCCCTTAATTCCTATCAGGATCACTAACAAATTGTCGCCACAAAATGTGCAATGTAATATTATAGTTGTATACACTTCTTGGCATTCACGAGACTGGATACTTCATTGCTTCTAATAAAACTTCTATAGTAAAAGATTAATTGAATCTGAGCCTATATACACATCCACCTCTTCGTGACAAAACGCACTGAAAATTGAAATGATCAAAAATCGAAGATACTGATCAATCGCCATTCAATTTGGGGTTGGTTATTTACTGAAAGCTGTAAAGTCCGATGAGAGCAAGGATTTTCACCAAAAAAACACTGACCTGTCCCACTCAGTCACATTATCCTGACACTGAGCCAACCAGCCCTTGCCCTATCCTAATATTAATAATGCCAAGCGCTTGGCTAGGAAGTGACAAGTATAAATTTGTATGTCATTGGTTTGACTCGACCAGGGTTTGATCCCACAAACCCATGAGTTTGGATCCCCCGATCTCCCAAAACAGGAGACAGACGCTCAACTCACTTGGCCATCCCGTCTCGTCTGCAACTTTAAAAGGGGGACATGCTGGTGGGATACACCATAGGCACCCATTGATTATATTGTCGCTATTATTAGTAGTTAGTTGTGCTGATGGTGGTTTGGATGGTTCTGTGAGTATGTGAGTGAATGAGTGAATGAGCGAGTGAGTGAGTGAGTGAGTGGGTGAGCAACGTGTGAGTGAGCCTGTGAGTGTGTGTGTGGAAGGATGATTTGTTTGTTGTTTTTCGTTTTAGATACAGCTACGGTCATCATCATCATGAAAGCTGCCTGCAAAAGTGTTGAAGTGCTGCTGGAATTTGCAAGTTACTAGCAGCACTCTCTTGGGGAGCAAATAGAGGTTTCACACTGGCAAGAACATGTCAAGACAGGCGCAAACTATTTGTCCCTGCAGTGGCTGGTCGGGAGATGTTGGGAGTTCCATACATCAACCGCCCTTAATGCTGCCACAGTGATATGGTTTTCTGTTTGGGGTTTGCTCCCTTAGCCTTCGGTTCTGTCAAGAACCTGTACCACAAGGCAGTGGTTTACAACTCTGCAGGGCAGGGGTGTTAAACTCCCTGAGGTATTGCTATACCTGCATACCTACGGTCTTATCAGAATGATTACCGACTTGTGAGAGTGCGCACTCATGGCAACTTTATAATGCTGCCCCACTGGGAGACCAGGATGGTGGCACCATGGCGCAATATCCCACACAGTCACATTATCCTGACACTGCACAAACCAATCCTTGTCCTATCCTTATAATGCCGAGCGCCAGACTAGGTAGTGACAAGTGACAAGTGACACTTTGATAAATTATTGGTTTGACTCCACTAGGAACCGAACTCCCTAGCTTCTGAAGTCGAGGCCCACACTCCACCGATAGTTGTAGTAATGATGGTGGTTCGGATCGCCCTGTGTGAGTGAGTGAGTGAGTGAGTGAGTGAGTGTGTGAGCGTGTGCGTGACTGTGTGTGCGTGAGTGTGTCTGTGAGTGTGTGTGAGTGAGTGTGAGTGATTGAGTGTGGGTGTGTGTGAGGGTGGGTGTGTGGGTGTGTGAGTGAGTGAGTGAGTGAGTGAGCGTGTATGTGGGCGTGGGTTTGTGGGTGGGTGCAAGGAAGGAGGAGGAGGAAAAGGAGGAGGAGGGGGAGGGGAGTGTCCCATCACATACGGGTATTTTTCCACCGGTCCCCCAGTCAACTGTTGTTTATTGTCACAGTTATGTCAGGCAGATGACACGTGCGAATAGTCTGGTCAGATTCTCATCAGAAATGTGTGTTACCAGGGCAACGCGGATTTCTATGTTTGTGTGTATGTATGCTTTGTTGTTGTTATTGTATTTTCTTTTTGGTCCTGGTCCGTGAAGAGGAACATGGTACTGGAATTTGATCATTTGACTTACAAGGCTGGAATATCATGGAATTTGGTTTGTTAGATCCACGCATTGTCTACACGTTTCTAGAATGTCCTTGGAATGTAAATTGCTGGCAACAATGTGGATCTTGTTGATACTTTGAATAAATGTGAGACTGAGAGTGAGACCCATTCTGCCTTGATAAACCCGTCAAGTGGAATAACCCCTGACCCCCACTCTCCATCTTTCCATATCGACCCCCCCCCCCTCCCCTCCATGAGCACCGAACAGTTATCATATATAAGAAAAAATCATATAGAAAAAAAGTGTTTTACAAATTTAAAAAAACTAACCTAGGCTACTAACCGTACCAACCAACTATCAATCTGCTAATGAAATGCAGGCAATCAAATACCTTATCAGCAGCTACTGTGTGATAAGATAACACCAACGCGACAGCTGGCCAGCATTGAAAACAAGCCTGAATACCCGGGCTTATATGCTATGGACAGTATAAATACAGCCTCAATACAAAATATTAAAAAAAATATATATATATAATTGTTGAGTAATCCAATGGTTTTGAGTTTCGGTCATATCTTAAAATCATCAGGTGCGTGACTGAGTGGGATATCAGGTCATGGTGCTGTCGGCCTCGTCTCCCAGCGAGGCAGCACTATAATTATAAAGTCACCATGAGTTCGCACTGTCACAAGTCGGTACCCTTTCTTTTTTCTTGAAGATTTATACTGCCTGTCATAGATAAGTCTGAATAGACTTGTTTTCACCATTAGACAGATTGTCGACAGAAAGCCCGAGCCTACACTTTTAACGACCCAAGGGATTTTTAACCTCCCACACCACATAGACATGGTATGAGAGCAACTGGTCTTTGATGACGCTGTAAGTTATACACATCCTGAGTGTGCACCGTCACAAGTCGGTACCCATCCTGATAATATGGATATGACCCTGAATGTTGCCAGGACGTAAAACTCCAAATAAATAAACACAGCATGGTCCGTGCGTGTAACACAATCAGTAGTATAACAGAAGGCAACTGTCGGTAATTGTCTCTACATGATTAACATGTCATGACTCAATGACATACATAGGATTACAACCAACTACAGCCCTTGATGCATTCAACCACACTTGGCTACTTCACTCGGGAAATGTACAGCCGCGTTAGTCACTGCTATACTATAACTATCCAGCGTAGTGGTAGCCTCCCACACTCTCTGTCCAATAAACTTTTCCCACCTGTGGCCTTTTGTGACCAACATGTTGGAGAAAATACTACGGAACTCGGAGGTACGCCTAAAATTGTTGGGGGAATCTCAAGGAAACCCAGGAACAATTCCAAAGGATGTAAGTGGCTCCTGCCAAACATCTCTCCATTTGGCAACGGGTGGCATTACAAAGAACAATGGCGACATAGTTCAAAAGATGTTATGACACATCACAATTAACCTGTAAATCCGTTAATATTCAATAACAAGTTTTAAAAACTTGAAGTATGTGAATGCTAACTTGAACTACACCAACGTATCCATTCAAAAAAAATACTAACCTGGTTGGTTTAGTAGTTAATGTAGAAAACTGCCGAAGCTACTCATCAAACATCCTCCAGTTTTGAGTAGATTATGCTAATTGCTGGACCCTGATGTGCTTCCTTCTGCCTGGACTACGAGTAGCCAGAGGCGTAGCACCGAGGTAAAACTATAGTATAGGCAACATTTCTGGTCATAGCCATACTGAGTTATGGCAGTACACACTCATGATGGCTTTACAGTGCTGCCCCACTGACATATGAATTACTATATTTGTTTTACTAGATTGAGAGAGTGCACATTTAGTCTCAGTGTAAAATTTACTTCACTGGGAGACCTGGGACGCGAGGATCATCATCATCATCATGCTGTCGGTCGCGATGCGACAAAGACTGCTTTCATTACTTGACTGCCGCTCTCCATTTCATTTCATGAAAGTTGCCTGCAAAAGTGTTGAAGTGCTGCTGGCTTTTGCAAGTTACCAGCGACACTCTCTCGGGTAGCAAATAGAGGTTTCACACCGGCAAGAACATGTCAAGACAGGTGCAAACTATTTGTCCCTGCAGTGGCTGGTCGGGAGATGTTGGGAGTTCCATACATCAACCACCCTTAATGCTGCCACAGTGACATGGTTTTCTGTTTAGGGTTTGCTCCCTTAGCCTTCGGTTCTGTCAAGAACCTGTACTACAAGGCAGTGGTTTACAACTCTGCAGGGCAGGGGCGTTAAACTCCCTGAGGTATTGCTATACCTGCAATACATGCATACCATGCCAGGATCATAACCTCTATATCCAACTGAAGCACATTATCCTGATACTGAGCAAACCAGTCCTTGTCATATATACTCATTAATGCTGAGGCCCAGACTAGGTTAGAACAAGTACCACTTTTGTGTAAGTCATTGATAGGAGTTATTCGGGATTCGAACCCATGACCTCCCGCAGCGCTCTTGCGGATTCGGTGCGGACGGTAAGTGAATTGTCAGTGCGGTAGGTCTCCGCTGCACAATGTTTGTATCTTGGCATCGGTTCGGGTTGAATTCAATAGAATCTATGTCGGAGCGTTACGCAGATCTGGTGATCCGATTTAGAGGACTCCTCGCGCTGGTTGCACACGAGTCCTGAGTCAAAAGCGCTTCAGACGCTGCCCGCTAGGTGGCGAGTTGACATTAAGTCGGCGTGACCCTGTGTTGACATTCCAGCACGAGGCACGGCTGTAGTGACATGTAAAAGGTGTTTGTTTGTTGGGGTTTTACGTCCTAGCAACATCTAAGGTCATATCACGTCGGGTACCGACTCGTGACAGTGCTGCGCGCTCATGGCGACTTTGCAGTGCTGCCCCACTGGGAGATCAGGCCGCCTGCACCATGACCCGATTTCTCACTCAGTCACACCCCCCCCCCCTCCCACCGATACTGAGCTAATCAGTACTTGTCTTATCCTATTAATGCTAGGTAGCAAGAAGTATAAATTTTGTAAGTCAGTGATTTGACTCAGCCTGGATTCAAACACCCGACCTTCCACACGGGAAGTCTGCGCTCTACCGATTGGTAGAAAACATATAATAATACATAAAGTAAAACCTCTCTTAACAGACCACCTCCACAGATCGACCTATATATTGATCGCTTTATTACCCTTGCTGCTGTCTGATGGATACAAGTGCTGTGATACTGCCAGACCGGAGTGATTCTGGACCGCCCCAATGACTTGTCGTTCAATCGTTGTAAAGACATCCCCCAGCTTCTACAACCGTCCCGCCAGAAGATTATTCTTCAACCAAAGATTGGGCCGATTTATTGGTGCCTCTCTATAATGCTGCAGTTCTGCAGCCGGTAACCGCCGTAATGTTACAAACACCCCAGAAGTTAACTGGGTCCCAATCGATTGCCCATACAATACCATTGTAATGATAAAAAAAAATCCCTAAACCGACCTCCTCCCTGAATGGACCATTTAAAGTCTGTCCCATGGTCGGTCGATGTAGAGAGGTGTTACTGTATATTTACTATATGTAGGCGGAGACTGCGACACTGGGGGGGGGGGGGCGGCGGCGGGGGGAGGGGCTTAGGGAGCCGGCCATTCCTTAGGTGGTGCAAGTAAACTTTGTCCTCACATACCAGCTTGACTCAATTCACACAGACTGATGTTGTGTTTTCAAATAAATGCCATGAACCGCCATGTTCTCCTGGTATCAACTATCTTAAGGCCCGGTCACATATACGTTAGTGGACGTAGTTGAACACAGATAGAATAACGTGAGTGAAACGTGGGTGAAACGTGCTGTCACTACGTTCATATACGTTAAGGTACAGCAGGTTTTGGTTGATGACCCACCTAATGGTACGGATAAATACGTTACAGTATGGATCCCTGTACATTGCAGTATGGATCATGGTACGTTACAGTATGGATCCCAGTACGTCCAACTACATTTAACTATGTTCAACTACATTAACCTCCACTACGTTCAACTTCGCCCACTAACGGATATGTGACCACAGCAGAATGGTCAAGGTTTTGTGCAGGTCAATGAATGCTAGGGTATGCTAGAGTACACTAGAGTATGCTAGAGTACAGTAAGAAGTATGCTAGAGTACACTAGATTATGCTAGAGTATGTTATCATCACGGAGGGTATGTCTGCCTCAAACTACCTCTCTTTTGAACATGTCCAAAGCTTAAATCGGAACTCACGGCCCACACACGTTCTTTCACATTCTCATCACGGAGAAGTATGGATGCCGGTACGTTGCACTACATTCAACTACATTCAACTATGTTAGCCTCCACTACGTTCAACTACGTCCACTAACGTGTATGTGACAGGGCCTTTTAATTTCATAAAGTTCCTTTCTCACCAACAGAACGACTCGGCTGAAAAGAAAAAAAAATAGCAAATGCTAGTAGAGTTCCAGCTCCATTCTCACCGCCCCTTGATGTGTGGATTCTTCCTCTGGTGTGGATTACATCTGGATCGCTGACATTAAACAATAAATATTCTTCCGCTGTAATTTCTGAAATACGACGTCTTCTCCTAAGAAAGGTTCCGAATGTAAGCCACCGCCCATTTTGGGCCGGCACTGCAATTATGGGTTGGAGCGAGAACAACCAGTAATTTCCCTACTCTAAGCATAAAAAAAACACCCCAAACATATATATTATATAAAGAGCGAAAAGAAGAAAAAATACATGCATGACAAGTGCGTGTGTGTTCGATGGCAGTAGAGGTGAGTGTGTGTGGGGGGGGGGGGGACCTGGTAAAAGAAACTGCTTCAGAAATTGACTGGCTTTGGGATTTTTTTTTTTCTCCTCGCGGGTGTGTATATTAAATGAGGCTATTGTGACAAAGACGAATCTCTATGGTTCCTGCATCTTAAGAAATCAACTCGGGTTGATCATACCCCTTACCACACACATGCACACATGCATTCAAGTTATGCATGTGCAAGGTGATGTTTATATGAGGCGGTAGAGATGGTGCGATGGAGTAACATGTCACCTGGTCAGGAGAGGGGGGTGTGGGAAAGGATGGGAGGACAAAGAAGGGGATATGAACAAAGGTAGGGAGAGAATGGGGGGGGGGGGGGGAGGGAGGAGAGGAGAGGAGAGAGGGGAGGGGAGAGGAGAGGGGAGTAAAGGAGAGAGGGGTGAGGGGAGTGGAGAGGAGAGGAAAGGAGAGAGGGGAGGGGAGAGGGGAGGGGAGAGGAGAGCAAAGGAGAGAGGGGAAAGGAGAGGGGAGCGGAGAGGAGAGGAGAGGGGAGGAGCGGAGAGGAGAGGGGAGGGGAGGAGAGAGGAGAGGAGAGGCGGTGGAGAGGTGGTGGAGAGGCGGTGGAGAGACAGTGGAGAGGCGGTGGAGAGGCGGTGGAGAGGCGGTGGAGAGGCGGGGGAGAGGCGGTGGAGAGGCGGTGGATAGGCGGTGGATAGGCGGTGGATAGCCGGTGGAGAGGCGGTGGATAGGCGGTGGAGAGGCGGTGGAGAGGCGGTGGAGAGGCGGTGGAGGCGGAAGGCAGACACAAGGAAAGTGGACCAGCGGAGTGGAGGAGAGAGAAAGGGGAGTGGAAAGGGAGAAGAGGCATGGGGGGGGGGGGGGAGATTCAGAGTGTGTGTGTGGGGGGGGGGGATTCAGAGAGCGACAATGAATCAGCACCTAACTGTAGAACCTGCCGTTCATGTTTGGAGTGGCATGTCGCCCGCCGACAAAATACTATGTTGGTTTTAGCCCGGTTAAGTAAGCCAGGCGAGGAAATACCGACACTGTCACGTCGACATTCACAAGGTGATGAAGAGGCTGATCTCAGAACGAGGCTCATGGCGACATGTTTGGTGATTGGTGGTTAGTGATGGCTTAGCGCAGCAAGTAAAGGTCATTCATACTCACAGAGAACGGTCAGCATTTATTCTGATATTTAAAGAAAATAATTTTCACGCGGGGAACACGTTGATCGTATTCAGATACCGGAAAACCTTTCTAACCGAACACCTCCACAGATTCCCCTATATCGATCACTTTATTTGGGTCCCAAATGACCACCCATACAATACCATTGTAACGAAATCAAAAACTCCCTAACCCGACCACCTCCCTAAATAGGTCCCATGGTCGGTCGATTTAGAGAGGATTTACTGTATTTGCATTGAAATTAAAATTTAGACGAAATTCGCGAGATTTTTACAGTTGCATCATATGATAACACAATTGATTTCAAACTTAATTATGAAGTGGTTAAATGTGTGTCAAATAATAGCCATTTCTACAAGAGTGCAGACAGTCAGTTACTGATCACTGTTTAAGCTAATAGAATACCTCCATCCCCCCTCATCCCCTTGGGATCTATGGAGCCCATAGATCTGACTCCGCTATCTGGAAGACAGCAGTCGTTCGGGTCCAGTCGGTTGGGGAGTTATGCCTCCTTTAAAGTGACTGGTTGCTGTACTTCCTGCCTGTATATCTCTCCCCACAGCTGGGTTCGATTGAAAGTACTGTTTTACGCGTTAGATAGACAATTGGATCGGCTAGTAATTAGGTGCGAAATGATTTTTTTTTAATGGCTCACATAATTATTTCCCCAACCGCTTGCCTTGCTCCTCTGAACCCACCCGTTGCACAGGTGGCAAGCCTAGCACAAGTGGCAAGCCTAGCACAGGTGCCAAGCTAGGCACAGGTTACAAGACCTGCACATGTGGCACACCTGCACTTGTGATAAACACAGATGGCAAGCTTAACACAGGTTGCATGCATTGTACAGGTGGTAAGCCTTGCCTAGGTGACAATCCTTGCACAGGTAGCAGGCCTTGCACAGGTGACACGCCTTTCACAGGTGTCAGGCCTTGTACAACTGACAAGCCTTGACCAGGTAATACACCTTGCCCAGGGAACAAACCTTGCACAGGTGACAAGCCTTGAACAGGTTACAAAGAGGGAAAATGTGACAAACCTTGCACAGGTGACAAACCATGCACAGGTGGTAAGCAGGGCACAGGTGACATACCTTGCACAGGTGACACGCAGTGCATAGGTGACAAGCATTGCATAGGTAACAGTTTGTTTGTTGTTGTTTTATGTCCCAGCAATATATAAGGTCATATCAGGATGGGTACCGAGACTTGTAACAGTGCGCACTCATGGTGACTTTATAGTGCTGCCCCACTGGGAATAGGTGACAAGTCTTGCACATGTGACCAGCCTTGCACAGGTGACAAGCCTTGCACCGGTGACAAGCCTAGCACCTCGCCCCGAACAGGCCTAGCCTAGCACTACCAGGGTCGCTGAAGACTGGTACCGCTGTATAGTGAAACCACTTGAATGTGTGTAGGACTCATCATCATCATCATCATCATCATCATGCTGTCGGTCGAGATGCGACAAAGAGTGCTTTCATTACTTGACTGCCACTCTCCATTTAGCTCTCCGCTCTGAGGGTGATGTCCATGAGTTGGTCTTAATGTCACATTTCATGAAAGCTGTGGCAAAAGTGTTGGAAGTGCTGCTGGATTTTGCAAGTTACCAGCGGCACTCGCTCGGGGAGCAAATAGAGGTTTCACACTGGCAAGAACATGTCCAGACAGGCGGAAAACTATTTGTCCCTGCAGTGGCTGGTCCGGAGATGGTGGGAGTTCCATATATCAACCACCCTTAATGCTGCCACAGTGACATGGTTTTCTCTTTAGAGTTTGCTCCTTAGCCTTCGGTTCTGTCAAGAACCTGTACCACAAGGCAGTGGTTTACAACTCTGCAGGGCAGGGGCGTCAAACTCCCTGAGGTATTGCCATACCTGCATACTGTAGGACTAGGAGGAAGGAAATCACAGGGACATCCACAAGATCTGCCACATTCTTCCACGCCTCGCATTGTTTACTGCCTCCCATCCCCCCACACACACACGCGCACACGCACCAACCAAGCGCATCTACCTTAGCAGTACGCCCGCAGTCCATCTGGCTAAGCAGGTGGGAGTGGCGCTGGGTGTGAGGTAGTTTATCCGTTTTATCAGACAGTGAAACCAACAGAGGCTATATATATATATGGCCTGGCCTGGCCTATCTGTTCAGATTCCATGGGCCCCCATGAGGTAACCATGGAAACAGGTGCCCACTGGTGCCAGCGTTCGCTGTTCGAGAGATAAGACTGGCGCGTTTAACGCGTTGGTATGGGGGTGGATGGGTGGGGTGGGGGAGGGGGGGGGGAGGGGATCAGCCGTACCCAACCCGAATCAATGACGTCATCACGGCCGTTAAAGACGCTGCCCCATCTGGTCTCAAAAGTCGGGCTCACACTAGCCGATAACCTTTTTTTAAATTTTTATTTGTTTAATGACCCCCCCCCCCCCCCCAGCACAAAAAAAGGAAACATCGGATATTGGAGGTCATACAGTGGTTAAACATATCTGACTAAGAAAATGACATTTGATCAAACAGGTAACATATAGCACAGAAGTGTATGCCAAAAGAGCCGATAACCAGACGGGATGCCCAAATGAGTTGAGTGTCCATCCATCTCCCAGTTTGGTAGGTTGTGTGATTCACGCCAAAGCCCTGGCCGAGTCAATTCAATGACTTAAATAGGTGCACACAGGTATGAATACCCGGGATTATATGCTATGGACAGCATAAATACAGCCTCAATGAAAATAAATTTAAAAAAACAAAAACTTAAATATGTATACTTGTCGCTACCATAGTACTAGTAGCATTACTATGATATAACAACGAGCAATGGAACGAGGAAGACCCACTGTCTGTGATTGAAATTTCCCCTGTTTAATCGATTGATTGGTTGATTGGTGGTTGTTTTACGCCGTGTCGGCAGCATAGACCTGTTTAATCAATTGATGTACCAAACAATAAATAAATAAATTCGCGTTTCCAGCCACAGATGGGCCTTGCATGAAATCCGATTACAAGATCACCAATTATCTTAGTAAATGTTGTTTTATTTAGCGACGGCTCTAAAAGCACATTGATTTTCGCATCATCGGCTATTGGACGTCAAATCAATTATCTGAGATGCGCGGAGGGAAAGAAACCCCAGAATGTTCAATTGCCGATTTCGCAAGATTCTAGACAAATTATCAGAGAGTGTGTGGCAGGCTTGAGGCCTTCTGGGCGTGGAATATGTCCGTATCTACACAGTGATCAGATGTCTGTTCGGAATCGCCACGTGCCATCGATACGAAGATATATCTGGTGTTGAGAAGCAGGCGTTAGATATTTCCGCCCATGGACCACCTGTCTTAAGCCGGGTTTATCACAGAAAAAAAAGGTTTCTTTTATTTAACGACGCCTCTAGAGCGCATTGATTTTTATCATCAGCTATTGGATGTCAAACATATGGTCATTCTGACATATTTCTCTGGAGGAAACTCGCTGCCACCCCATAGGCTACTCTTTCCGATAAGCAGCAAGGAGTCTTTTTTATATGCACTTTCCCACAGACAGGACAGCACATACCACAGCCTTTGCTAATCCAGTTGTGGACCACTGGTTGGAACGAAAAATAGCCCAAACTGCAAATGGGTCCACTGAGCAGGATCGATCGCATGACCCAAACATTCACAGGTGGACACTCTCTACTGCCTGAGCTATGTCCCGCTCCAGTTTATCACAGACAAGCTGAGTTTTCGTGTACACAGTCTAGACACGTAGGCAGACAGGGACGCCCAGGCCAAATGAACACTATTTTCAAATATATAATGTTCGAAATGCATAGATAAATATTGTATATATAAAATATGTATGTCTATATATTAATAATAATCAAAACAACGGTGTGCATGTGGGCAGTTCCTATGGACAGCAGTGACCAGATGGGATGGTCGAATGAGTTGAGCAGCCGTCTCCTGCTTTGGGTGTTCGCAGGATCCAAACCCATGGGTTCATGGGTTCGAACCCTGGTCGAAATCAAACCACTGACTTAAAAATGTGTACTTGTCGCTTCCTAGCCAGGCACTCGGCATTATTAGGATAGGGCAAGGATGGGTTGGATCAGTGTCAGGATAATGTGACTGAGTGGGATATCAGGTCATGGTGCTGGGGAGCCTAGTATCCCAATGGGACAGCACTATAAGTATAACGTCGCCATGAGTGTGCACTGTCACAAATCAACCCATCCTGATATGACCTTAGATGTTGCTAGGACGTAATACAACAAACACACAAGTTATGGACAGCGGGTGTGCATGTGAGCAGTTGCTATGGACAGCGGGTGTGCATGTGGGCAGTTGCTATGGACAGCGGATGTGCATGTGAGAAGTTGCTATGGACAGCGGGTGTGCATGTGAGAAGTTGCTATCGACAGCGGGTGTGCATGTGGGCAGTTGCTATGGACAGCCGGTGTGCATGTGGGCAGTTGCTATGGACAGCGGGTGTGCATGTGAGAAGTTGCTATGGACAGTGGGTGTGCATGTGAGAAGTTGCTATCGACAGCGGGTGTGCATGTGAGAAGTTGCCATGGACAGTGGGTGGGCATGTGGGCAGTTGCTATCGACAGCGGGTGTGCATGTGGGCAGTTGCTATGGACAGCGGGTGTGCATGTGAGAAGTTGCTATGGATAGTGGGTGTGCATGTGGGCAGTTGCTATGGACAGCGGGTGTGCATGTGGGCAGTTGCTATGGACAGCGGGTGTGCATGTGGGCAGGTGCTATGGACAGCGGGTGTGCATGTGAGAAGTTGCTATGGACAACGGGTGTGCATGTGGGCAGGTACTATGGACAGTGGGTGTGCATGTGAGAGGTTGCTATGGACAGCGGGTGTGCATGTGGGCAGTTGCTATGGACAGCGGGTGTGCATGTGGGCAGTTGCTATGGACATCGGGTGTGCATGTGGGCAGTTGCTATGGACAGCGGGTGTGCATGTGGGCAGTTGCTATGGACAGCGGGTGTGCATGTGGGCAGTTGCTCTGGACAGCAGGTGTGCATGTGGGCAGTTACTATGGACAGCAGGTGTGCATGTGTTCAGTTGCTATGGACAGCGGGTGTGCATGTGGGCAGTTGCTATGGACAGCGGGTGTGCATGTGGGCAGTTGCTATGGACAGCTGGTGTGCATGTGGGCAGTTGCTATGGACAGCGGATGTGCATGTGAGAAGTTGCTATGGACAGCGAGTGAGCATGTGGGCAGTTGCTATCGACAGCGGGTGTGCATGTGGGCAGTTGCTATGGACAGCGGATGTGCATGTGAGAAGTTGCTATGGACAGCATGTGTGCATGTGGGCAGTTGCTATGGACAGCGGATGTGCATGTGAGAAGTTGCTATGGACAGCGTGTGTGCATGTGGGCAGTTGCTATTGACAGCGGGTGCGCATGTGGGGAGTTGCTATGGACAGGTCACTCATTATAACAGATAACATCAGCATACAAGATCTGCTCCAACACGTGATCCACTCCCACCATTTCACCACACCCATACCCACACCCTCTTTCTATACATCACACACACACGCACACACGCACACACGCACACACACCCCACAGCGCGGCCTGTTTGTGGAAAACGCTCCGATTTAAGAGGATGGCCCGTCGGTGTAGGCGCCGAATCAACAGGGCCCCTGCTGATCTGCCTAAATAAATACCCAGAATGCGCGGTGACCAGCGTTCCACTTGTTGATCCGAAGTCTGGGTTCCGGCCAGCGTCCCCTGACACCGATATCCCCCCGGTCCACTTGGTGAGGTGTGTCGGGAAAGAATACCCACCAAAATGTTTTAAAATGTTAATGGTATCATATATATATATTATATATATATATATATATATGTAATCTTCCCTTCCGTATCTTTATACAAGCATAATATGATATACATCACACACACATATATTATATTTATATATATATATATATATATATAATGTATTGTTCAGTACTATAAAAGCCATCGCACCTTTAACAGAGGATTGCTTTTTTGTTTACATCTTAGCAACATCTAAGTCCATATCACTTATCAGAACGGGTTGCAATGGTTGACCATGTGCTTGACCTTATAATATACATTATTACATTTCGTGATTAAGCACCGGGGGAAATTTGAATCATGCCCAATTGGTTTTTATCATTCCACTGCCCCATGTCTTATCCTAATAATCTATAGCGCACCAGGCTAGGTAGCGACAAGTATACATTTCTACGTCGTTGATTTGACTCGGCCAGAGTTTGAAATCAGGGGTTAGAATCCTATCACCGGCCCACATGGGGAGCAGGCACTCAACACAGTCGGTCACCCTGTCTTAGCAACATCTAAGGCCATATCACTTATCAGAACGGGTTGCAATGGTTGACCATGTGCTTGACCTTATAATATACATTATTACATTTCATGATTAAGCACCGGGGGAAATTTGAATTACACCCAATTGGTTTTTATCATTCCACTGCCCCATGTCTTATCCTAATAATGTATAGCACCAGGCTAGGTAGATAAAAGATTCAACCGGTACTTGTAGTACGCGGGTGAAGGACAAAGTAGTGTAAATATGGGCGAAAATAGCTTTAGTATGTGACAGGAAGTAGAAACTGTGGTTCCATGATCAAATGGCTACATATATTGGCACAGATTTGGTGAAATGGGAGAGAATGCAAAAAGACAAGATGGCGGCCATAGAACGCCGTCGATTTCACTTTTAAATCATATTAAACTAGCTATTTTATTATATTGTTCAACTCAAAGGTAGCGGGGAAATAATAAGACATATGTAAAGAATAATTGTTGCTTCTTAGATTGTGAAATTAGGCTCTCATTTCAATTCCACGCATTTTCAACCGTTTTTATAGAGGGTTGGTATTCAGATGTGTACTGTGAGTACCAGGTGAATCCTTTATCTACAGGCTAGGTAGCGACAAGTATAAATTTCTATGTCGATGATTTGACTCGGCCAAAGTTTGAAATCGGGGGTTAGAATCCTATCACCGGCCCACATGGGGAGCGGGTGCTCAACACATTCGGTCACCCCGTCTGTTTCCAGGTGAGTCGACGATTTCTTAGTAATACAGGATAAACCCAGTGCTCGCCGGATACCAGTTTACGGGAACCCCCGTTGAGATGTTTACTAAAGCCGTTTGATTTCCACTGCTGAATTTTCTATGACATTCGAAGCGCAGAACCTGCCCCCCCCCCCCCACACGCACACACACACATGCACACAAGGAGCTAATTTTCACTCAGACTCATTGTGACTGCGAGTATGGAATTAGCCTCATTGTGGGCATGGAGATCGCCAATAGGTGTACAGCGCGGTAAAAAATAAAAAGAAGAATGATCAAGGCGTTGAAATGTCGTCTGCGCTTGTATTGTATCAAAGCCAGCCATATACTGAGTCCCATAGGCACGCATGTCTTCACGCGTATAATGACGTCGACTCGAGATTTGGCTGCGTCCCCCAGACTTAGACGGCTGGGTGTGCCCCCCCCCCCCCCTCCTCCTCCTCCTCCTCACCCCCGCCCCCATTGTCCGCCCCTTTACTCCCTATCATACACACACACACACACACTCTCTCTTACAGCTCTTTTATACAGCGGACTTTCGCACGAGTTTCGCCTTTTGTTGAAAACTTCAGACGCGTTTCGTTTGACACCAAAGAGACATGGCACATTGCAGGAGATTTATTCTTAGAGATCTGACCAGACGGGATGACTGAATTAGTTGAGCATCCGTCTCCTGTTTTGGTAGATTGTGGGATTCAAACCTTGGTCGAGTCAAACCAATGTCTTAAAAATTGATACTTGTCACTTCCTAGTGATTACAGTATAACCTTGTTAAACCAAACTTGAAGGGACCCTAGAAATTTGTTTGGATTAACGATCATTGGTTTAACCGAGCTTTGGCTTCGACTTTGACTTGGCTTTGACAACAACGTGGGCACATTATGAGTAATATACTATGTATGTGGACACTTTGATTATCGTTGTGTTATATGTATATACACTATAACCCCGTTAAAACAAGCTTGGTTAACCAAAACGATCGGTTAATCCAAACGTTTTTCGGCGGCCGGGCAAAATACTACCATGATTTATCATATAAAAAGGTATGTTGGGTCTCAGATGACCTCATAACCACATGAAAGTTTGGTTTAACCATACTGGAAGTGGCCTGGGGTCCGAACATTTTGTTTGGATTAACCAATAGTTTGGATTAACCGACTTTGGTTTAACCAACTTTTTTATATGATAAAAGGTAGTATTTTGCGGGGCCGCCGAAAAAAGTTTTGATTAACCAATTGCTTGGTTTAACCGAGCTTGGTTTAACGGGGTTATACTGTATTAGGATAGGGCAAGGACTGGTTTGCTCAGTGTCAGGATAATGTTCCTGAGTGGGATATCACTTATCAGGTCATGGTGCTGGCAGCCTGGTCTCCCAGTGGGGCAGCGCTATAGTATAAAGTCGCCATGAGTGTGCACTGTCACAAGTCGGTACTCGTCCTGATATGACCTCAGATGTTGCCAGGACGTAAAACTCCAACAACCAACCAACCAGGTGAGAGTTGGACCGGGACGCTACTTTGTGGAAGGGGCTGGTGGAGGGGGAGGGGGAGGGGGAGGGGTGAGGGTGTGTGTGTGTGTGACCCGGCCAGTCTTATAATAAAACCTCAGCCCCAGGTGCCTTCAAAGGTGCCCGAATACCTGGCTTCACAGGTGTAAACACAGGGGACACTGGGCAGGTGTCACGGCAACTCCCCAACTCCCAACAACAGCCACTGCCCTCTTACTAAAGCAAATCTACCCAGATTCAAAACCAACCAATTTATCACCATCCATGTGTACGGCTAATCACTCATTAGACTTTTTTTAAATTCAGTTTTCAAAACATGCATATATTTCCCTAAATGGGTAATTCTAGGATGGGTGAGATATTAGATGAGTGAACTCAAATATAGAAACAGTAAGCGTTGTATTTTCTTAAGTGACTAAGATTGAGTTCATATATATATATATGATATATTGTATATGTAAAACCTCTCTAAATCAACCGACCATGAGACCGACTTTAAGTGGTCCATTTAGGGAGGTGGTCGGTTTAGAGAGTTAGAATATCATTACAATGGTTTTGTTGGGACCCACATAAAGCGATCGATATAGGGGAGTGGTCGATCTGTGGAGGCAGTCGGTAAAGCGAGGTTTTACTGTATATATATATGATATATATAATCAAATCTAGGTTTGTGTTTCGGTATAAAAATGCTATACTTTCATCGGAATATGCAGTTCTAATCTCCACTCCCGATGTGATTCGATGGGCTGTCAAGTGACAGTCAACCCCTCCCTCCCTCCCCCCCTCCACACCCCACTTTCACCCCTCGTTCCTTTTCACGGCCTTTCAATGGCACTTTCTCGGTTATCACATACCCACCCACCCGTGACCAGGTAATAGGGTCAAATGTCAGAATTAGGTATAATGCCGACGTTATCCTCTCTTGTACCTGTACTTATATTGAACTGGTACCCGGCAGGCATTTGATTTATATCTGTATGTTCAGTGTCTCCTGGTATATTTGTTTGTTTGTTGTTTTACGTCCTAGAAACATCAACGGTCATATCAGGACGGGTACCGACTTGTGACAGTGCGCACTCATGGCGACTTTATATAGTGCTGCCCCACTGGGATACCAGGCTGCCTGCACCATGACCTGATATCCCACTCAGTCATATTATCCTGACACTGAGCCAACCAGTCCTTGCCCTTTCGTAATAATGCCAAGTGCCTGGCTAGGAAGCGACAAGTATAAATTTTTAAGTCATTGGTTTGACTCAACCAGGATTCGAACCCACGATCCCATGGTCTACCAAGAGGGCAGGCGGACGCTCTAACGTGTTCTGGTATATGTATATGGTCATGTATATACAGTATAACCCTGGTAAACCAAGCTCGGTTAAACCAAATGATCTGTTAATCCAAACTTTTTATGGCGACCCGGCAAAATACTACCATTTATCATATAAAAAAGTTGGTTAAACTAAAGTCGGTTCATCCAAATTATCGGTTAATCCAAACAACATTTTCAGACCTCAGGCTACTTCCAGTATGGTTAAACCAAACTTTCATGTGGATATAAGGTCATCTGAGACCCTTTTTTATATGATAAATGGTAGTATTTTGAAGGGACCCTAGAAATTTGTTTGGATTAACCGCTCATTTGGTTTAACCGAGCTTGGTTTAATGGGGTTATACTGTATGTACATTAAAAACAATAATCGAAGTGTCCACATACATTGTATATTACATGTGCAATACACGCTTACTCAAAGTCAAAATCAAAGGCAAAGCTTGGTTAAACAAATGATCGGTTATTCCAAACAAATTTATAGGGTCCCTTCAAGTTTGGTTTAATGGGGTTATACTGTATATATATGGGGGGAAGCTGTTTTCCCCATGTTTGGCTTTATGTGTAGTGCTTTACACATTCGATGTTTACCATAATAATTCCAATAGTGATAACATGTTATTGTTTTACGTCCTAGCAACATCTAAGGTCATATCAGGACGGAATAATAACAATAACAACAATAATAACAACAATAATAATCTACTGATATTGATAAGAGATGTGACAATGGTGTACAATGGTAACATAACAAGTTCATTCACCCCCAAATAAATAATTTATGAAAAATGGTGATTCAACCAACTGTTGGGATTCTCAAGGTTTCACTGGTAATTTGATAGAAACTTAAAACCATCGGATTATGCAACTTTAAATAGGGGTTGGCCTAAGGGGCAGCCCCCCCCCCCCCACCTCCACCCCAACCCTGACACCCCCGGGGCCTTTCTACTCAGTCTCAGAGGCGGGTCGTCAACCGACAGAGCAAATTGCATTGACGCACTCAGTCATATTAAAATACCATTTCCATCGGTTTATTTAAAAGTAGCCCGCAAGCAATACAGAATATACTAAGTCAGGGTGGTCCGGAATGGGTTTTGCGGGTGGACAGTCAATCATTGTCCTTCCAGCTAGTTTGGTTTAGAATAGATCACTCCTGAGATACCACCAGACGGAATGACCGAATGAGTTGAGCATGCGTCTCCCGTTTTGGTAGATCTTTGGATTCAAACTCACAGGTTTGAACCCTGGTCGAGTCAAACCAATGACTTAAACATTTATACTTGTCACTTCCTAGTCCAGCGCTCGATATTATTCAGGGATGAAAGTGGTCTCCGAGAAAAAAAGCAGAAACACAGATATTCTCCCATAGGTTTAGCATTGTCAGGGAACCGTGGAAAATTCCCTGAAGTTGGGTTTCATATATATTGGTATACACTGATAGTGTTGTGCTGTTTGAAGCATGTATTAGTAGTGTACACTGATAGTGCTGCGGTACTTGGAGCATTCATTAATATTAGTAGTATATGATGATAGTGCCGCGGAGTCTGCACCACATATTAGTATACGCTGCTGGTGCTGTGGGATTGAAAAATCCCGGAAATCCGCGGAATAGCGGAGATCTTTCATCCGTGATTATTAGGAGAGGGTAAGGACTGGTTGGCTCAGTGTCAGGATAATGTGACTGAGTGGGATATTATTAGGTCATGGTGCTGGTGGCCGGGTCTCCCAGTGGGACACCACTATTATTATTAAATCGCCATGAGTGTGCACTGTCACAAGTCGCTACCCGTCCTGATATGGCCTTAGATGTTGCCAGGATGTAAAACTCCAAAAACAACCAACCAACCAACCCGAGATAGCAACGGCTTGGACAGTGACGAGGCCCGCGCTCTACCGATTCGGCCACCGCGCCCAGTTAACATTTTGAAAAGGGAAACATTTATTTAGATTTGATACTACATATCAAACTTAGACACTGGTGCACTTATTATGTATTTATTGCTACATAGACGGATGCTCTGCATGCTCATAGTTATAGTCATTAACTTACACCTCAGCTGTCTCCCTAAGTTAGTCATGTTAAATTAAAGTGATGTTACTTCAAATTAAAGTAAGTTAGATTATAACGATCACCCTAATATATATATATAGTATAGCATGAACTATACTAGATAAAAGATTCACCCGGTACTTGTAGTACACAGGTGAAGGACAACGTAATGTAAATATGGGCGAAAATAGGTTTAGTATGGAACATGAACTAGAAACTGTGGCTCCAGTATCAAATGGCTACTCATATAGGCACAGAGTTGGTGAAATGGGCGAGAATGCAAAAAGACAAGATGGTGGCCAGAGAATTCGATTTCGTCGATTTCACTTTTAAATTGCATTAAAGTATATGTTTTATTATATTTTCCAACTCAAAAGTAGCGGGTAAACATGAAGACATATACAAAGAATAAATGTTGCTTCTTAGATTGAGAAATTAGGCTCTCATAAAGACTCATTTCATTAGCCCGATTTTTCGACCGTTTTTATATAAGGCTGATCTTCACCCGTGTACTACAAGTACTGGGTGAATCTTTTATCTAGAACTATACCAACGTATCCATTCAAAACTGATACTAACCTGGTTGGTTTAGTAGTTATGTAGAAAACTGCCAGAGCTACTCAACAAACGTCCTCCCGTTGTGAGTAGATTATGCTAATTGCTGGACCTGGATGTGCTTCCTTCTCCCTGGACTATGAGTGGCCAGAGGCGTTGTACCGAGGTAAATATATATATATATATATATATTTATATATATATATATATATAGAGAGATAATCTCAAAACCATCGGACTATGCAACTTTAAAAGCAATGTATACATTCGGCAGCCTCATTCTGGAGACACCGCCTCCCGCCTGGGGCACCTGCCGCTGAAATCACCCCCCTCCCTACCTCCTCACCCCTACCTCCTCACCCCTACCTCCTCACCCCCACCTCGATTACTCGTCTTCGTAATTTGCGCAATTGTTCAAATAATTACCGCCCAGTCTAATGGGACGCGCCGCTTGATGGGGGGTCGGGAAGGGTGGGGGTGGGGGGGGGGGGGGCTTAGAATGGCCCCAGGGACCTTGGTCGGGAACATCGGCACTGAGCATGCGCACTGACGGCGGCACTAACTTTGCGCGCAGGGCATCGCAGTACAGCATAGTGACAGGCCTCAGTACGCTGACGAGGTCTGCGTTGACCCCCCAGCGTGTGCGCGGTGTGATTGATTGGTTGGTGGATTTTTACCTCACCTCCTGGCAACATCTAATGCCATATCAGGACAGATACCAACTTGTGAGGAGTGTGCACTCATGGCAACTTTATAGTGCCGCCCCACTGGGAGACCAGGCTGATATCCTACTCAGTCACATTATCCTGACACCAAGCCAACCAATCCTTGCCCTATCCTAACAATGCCGAGTGCATGGTTAGGAAGTGACAAGCATCAATTTTTAAAGTCATTGGTTTGACTCGACCAGGGTTCGAACCCCATGGGGTTCGAGTCCCACGATGTACCAAAAACATGGTGTGAGGCGGGTCGACAGACGTGACGACGTGCATTGCCTGTAGGAGTTAGGAGAATGCTCGCGGGCACACACCGGGAATGAATAGCTTTAACACTAACAGGGTCAAAGGCACCCACCCCGAAATAGTAATTCATTTTGTTGTGGTCACGTCGTGGGTCCAGGGGTCCTGGGATTTGTTGGTGGTTTTTTTTTAGCGTCTTACCGGTGTGGCGGTTTCAGCGTGTTCCCGTGCTCAGACGTGTCCAGTTGCTTCTGCGCATGCGCGGATTTCGCATCAACTCGGCTCACCCGAGACACTTATTGGCGCATGCGCACATCCTACAAACTCGAGTCGAATAATCGAATACGCTTCTCTGCGCTCGGGTGAAAAATCTTCTTTTTTGTTTTGTTTAAATAACCGATCAAACTAAAGCAAAATAGGATTTAAAGTATTTTATGATGGCCTAGTTTACCTATATTTCCATTTAATTAATCTAAGTTATTCTTTTTTGCACATGGCACGTGTATTTGTCGACTCCACTCGCCGTGTTCTATTTGAAATTCTGACGACTGGGATGACCCGAGTCGCCCGGGTAGTGTTAATCGATTACGGCCATGGTTTTTAGATTCTGATGCATGCGCAGAAGCGAGGTACACGTCTGAGCACGGGAACACGCTGAAACCGCCACACCGGTCACCGGTGTTTGTGGGTGTGTGTGTGAGTGAGTGACGTTTTTTTTTTACGGCATGTCAGCTACTTTGGCCATCTTCATGGCGAGGTGTGTGTAAAGGAAAGCTTGTTTTATTTAACGACGCCTCTAGAACACTTTAGCTGTGTTTACACGGGCAAATTTAAAACGATCTAGACAAATCGATTTATATGAAGCGATGTAGTGGCGCATTTACACGGACCGAGTTTGAAAGTGTGTCGGCGCCGGGAACCAGCAGTTAGTGGTGAGCCTGTAGCCGGCGAGTACTGCTATTTGTTTAGTCGCCGCCCGGGAACCAGCTGAATCGCTTCATCTATACTACCTCGCGAGGTGGTTTACATGTACCGATTTATATGAATCGATTCAGCCCTAAGACACCTCAGAGTCGCGTTTACACGGCAAATGTGAATCGATCTAGGCAAGTCGTTTTATATGAGGCGTTTTAAATCGCCCGTGTAAACAGGGCTCTAGATCATCGGCTATTGGATGTGAAACACATGGTCATTCTGACATATTTCTTTGGAACCCACTTCCGCCACATAGCATTTCTCTTTCTGATAAGCAGCAACGGGTCTTTTATATATGCACTTTCCCACAGGCAGGAATCACATACCACAGCCTTTGATGAGCCAGTTGTGGACCACTGGTTGGAACGGAAAATAGCCCAAATTGCAAATGGGTCCACTGAACAGGATCGATAGGAAGACCCAGATCTTCACAGATGGACACTCTACCGCCTGAGCTACGTCCCGCTCCCTGACGAGGTGTGTAAGCATTTGTGTGCGATGCGAATGGGGAGGGGGGGGGGTTATCTATGGGAACCTGGTTTATTTGTTTGTTTGTTGTTTTACGTCCTAGCAACATCTAAGGTCATATCAGAATGGGTACCGAATTATGACAGTGCGCACTCATGGCGACTTTATAGTGCTGCCCCACTGGGAGACATGGGAAGCTGGTATTATTTATTGTCCCTAGACGTTTTGTCAAGTACCCAATATCAGAGGTGCCAAGACTTTCTCGACTTGGCGGGAAATCTCCCTAAAGTATAGCAAAATAACCCCACTCTCCCAATGTTCGGCTTTTATTTTGTAATCTTTCGCCACAGAATCATTTGAGCTTTTTGTTCGTTTGTTTGTTTATGTTTTACGTCCTACCAACATCTAAGGTCATATCAGGACGGATTTTGAGCTTTTTAATCAAATATATTTTTCCTTTAAAATGTGCCATAACTCACCATTTTATATCTCCCCCCCCCCCAAGTTCCTCCCTTCTTCGGCCACACTAATTCTTCTTATTTACAACTTATCCCTACTCACTCTTATGTAGGCCTACGTGGCACCTCTGGCATGTATATATATATATATATAATATATATATATATCATATATACATCATATATATATTATATAAATAATATATACAATATATACAATATATATAATATAAATAAAATAATAATATAAATAATATAATTAATATAAATAATATATATGATGTATATAATAAATAATATATTATATACATCATATACATTATATATATATAATAAATAATATATTATATAATATATATAATATATCTATAATATATATATATAATATTCCCTTCCTCGCCTTTATACTCACATGACATATATAATCAGAACATACCCAGGCCATGCACACCCAGGCGTTCAGATGCCATTCTAACGCGCGAACGTACACACAGACACACAGACACACAAACACTTGCGCGCGCAGAAATGAGGAAGGATGAGTAAATATAGATATGTTTTCTCTAACTTTTTCCCGGCGGTCACCTGTGAGGTATGCGCACGACCTTGTGCACACCTCACACACCAACGTGTCAGGCCCCAGGTATGTTGTGGCGTGTTGGTTTTTATTTTCTTCTTTAATTTTCTTCTTTTTTCCCTAAATTTATTTATTTATTGCTCCCTTCCCATTTCGCTGGATGGGTGGTGAGGTGTTGCAGCTGTGAGTGGAAAGTGGTGTGTATAGCCCTGTTTTCACGGGTGATTTAAAACGCCTCATATAAAACGACTTGCCTAGATCGACTCACATTTGCCGTGTAAACACGACTCTGAGGCGTTTTAGGGCTGAATCGATTCATATAAATCGGTACATGTATACCACCTCGCGAGGTAGTATAGATGAAGCGATTCAGCTGGTTCCCGGGCGGCGATAGTATAAAATAGTAGTGCTTGCCGGCAACAGGCTCAGCTGTAACTAATCGCTGGTGCCCGGCAGTGTTAGGGCCCGATTAGGCCGAAATCTAGTGAATGCGATCATATTTAACAGAATTACATACTCAAATAATGAAATTTAATTAAATTAACCTTAAATTCCAAGCGATATTAACGTAGCAGCTACATCGGCGTCGAATCGACTTGTGTAAACTAAACAAATAGCAGTGCTTGCCGGCTACAGGCGCAACACTAAGGCTGCTGGTTCCCGGTCGCCGACACACTTTCAAACTCGCTCATGTAAACGCGCCACTACATCGCTTCATATAAATCGATTTGCCTAAATCGCTTCATAATTTCCCCTGTACACACGGCTTAAGTGTACGTGTGCATGTTTGTGAGCTGCTGGGTGCGTTGCGACAGAGATGGAGAATGAGACAGGGAAGTGGTGTGTATACAAATGCTAGCCCTGAAATAAGCTGGCGAGTATGTATATGTGTATATATATTATATATATATTATTATAATACATATGTATTATATATATATATATTACATACAGGGGCATAGCTAGGCGTACGCGCATACGCCAAATCGTCCATATCGTTTTGTCAAAAAAATAAATAAATAAAAAATAATATAGAGGGAGAGAGAGAGGAGGCATGTAGTAGTCCGGAGTGTCGAAAACTCAAGTCTAAAATGTGTAAAATCCACCAGCTTAAGCTTAAGCAGCCCCCTAAACCCGCTGCCGAAATTAGGAGCACACATCGTTAAAGGTCTAGCTACGCCCCTGACATGTGTGTGTGACATTTGTGGATTATCAGTTTTACTAGGTACGGCGATTTAACCGTTTGCCAAAGATTACAACTCATCAACCCATCTCCTTGTCTTGTCAACTATAGTATATGTATCATCATCATCATGCTGTTGGTCACAATGCGACAAAGACTGCTTTCATTACTTGACTGCTGCTCTCCATTTAGCTCTCTGCTGTGAGAGTGATGTCCATGAGTCGGTCTTCATGTCTCTCAGCATCAGGTTTCTCTTGCATACATATATGTATATATATATATATATATATATATATATATATATATATATATATATATATGAAGAGTTCAGGCGCAAAACCCCATAAACGCCAATCAAAAAATGCAATTAAAATGACAGATTTTGACCTGAAAATAATTTTAATTCTGACTAATTCCACTTTTGTTGTGATGACATGATTATGGAGCGATGACCAAAAAAGTAGGAATGTCAACAACAAAATTGTTTGTAGGTTTGATTCCAATGTTTATCACAATTTTTGGATTGGCGTTTACAGGGTTTTGTTTTATATAAATATATATGTATGCTTACATAATGTTTATGTACATATATGTTTATGTAATGTATATCCTGTATCCTCTATGTGAAAAATCCTCCAGTGCGACTGGTATTGGTCAATATCTGGGGGAGGCGAGGTGGCCGAGATGGCACAACCGGTAAAGTGTTGTATCTTACAGAGGATAATAATAATCATAAGTAATATTCCCTTACGTATCTTTATTCTTGCATAATATGTTATATAGCACATATATTATGTATATTTATATATTTATGTATTTATGTATTTATATATACATATATATATACACGTATATATATTTATGTATATTCATATATATTTATATTTATTTATATTTTAATAGATTTTGAAAATATTGATATATATATCTATATATATATTTATGTATTGATATATATTTAGATATTTATACATATTTAGATATTTATACATTTATACATTTATACATATTTATACATTTATATATATGGGGCCCACTGGCGTGCTTTGATCCATTCCACCCTTCACTCCATGCCATCCTAGCATACAACTGCCCCATGGCGAATATACTAGCGGAGAAGTGTGAGGGTAGGGATGGAGGGTGTGTCTGCCGGGATTATTGTAGTTCCAAGTGGGCTCCACGTGCATGAACCACAAGCAAGGAAGGAAGCCCGTGCGAACCAGGTGTAGCAGTTTAAACTGGTACCCGGTTTAAAAGGGGGCTCCTCACAATGTGATTGTGCATGCATTTCTGCCTGATTGAGATTGTACCCATGTTTAATAACTTTTTAACTTCTTAGCGCAAAGGATAATATATACTATTAAGCATAAAATATTCGCTACACTGATTCCTGAAAGAATCCTTGCTTGTCTTGCCCTAGATTTCCAGAGAGTTCCTTCCTCCACAGACAGAAGCAAGTCAGAAATTCTGACAAGATTTCAGACTTGCTATTCGACTTTGACGCATGCGTATTGTGAGAAGCCCCACTTTAAACTGGGTACCTTTTTAAACTGCGACACCGGTACACGACCCACCTACCTACATGTGTGGGACACGTGAACAGGGGCACCCGACCTCTGTGGCCCCGAGGCCCTTCTGACGGCACTCAACCCCGGCAGGGTGAGAATGGGAAACCTCACTATAGGAACAGAACCCTCACTACAGGAGCAGAACCCTCACTGCAGGAGCAGAACCCTCACTACAGGAGCAGAACCCTCACTACAGGAGCAGAACCTTCACTACAGGAGCAGAACCGTCACTACAGGAGCAGATCCCTCACTACAGGAGAATCCTCAGTACACGAGGAGAACCCTCAGTACAGAAGGAGAATCCTCAGTGCAGGAGGTGAACCCTGAGTACAGAAGGAGAATCCTCACTACAGAAGGAGAACCCTCAATACAGGAGGAGAACCCTCGGGACAGGAGGAGAATCGTCACTACAGGAGGTGAACCCACACTATAGGAGCAGAATCCTCAGTACAGGAGGAGAACCCTCAGTACAGGAGGAGAACCCTCAGTACGGGAGGACAACCCTCAGTACAGGAGGAGAACCCTCAGTACAGGAGGAGTACCCTCAGTACAGGAGGAGAACCCTCGGTACAGGAGGAGAACCCTCAGTACAGAAGGAGAATCCTCGGTACAGGAGGAGAACCCTCAGTACAGAAGGAGAATCCTCAGTACAGAAGGAGAATCCTCAGTACAGAAGGAGAAGCCTCAGTACAGAAGGAGAAGCGTCAGTACAGAAGGAGAATCCTCAGTACAGAAGGAGAAGCCTCAGTACAGAAGGAGAAGCCTCAGTATAGAAGGAGAAGCCCCAGTACAGAAGAAGCCCCACTACAGAAGGAGAAGCCTCAGTACAAAAGGAGAAGCCTCAATACAGAAGAAGAAGAAGCCCCAGCAGCACAGAAGGAGAAGCCTCAGTATAGAAGAAACCTCAGTAGAGGAGAATCCTCATTGCATGAGAACCCTCACTACAGGAGAACCTTCACTGCAGAAGGAGAACCCTCAGTACAGTAGGAACACCTCGACCATCATTACATATTACAGGACTAGGCCTCTCCCCCAATCGACACACATAGTCTGTAATTATAATTTATACATATAGCCATTGTCTTGTCGTATCTTGTCACAACCACACATTGAGGTACAACCGTTTCGTACTAGATGTCCGACCCTTCTTCCGATCGCACACCATGCCCACTCTCATTGTTCATGTCCAAAATTGCACAGTTTTAATAGTTTTTCTCATAATAACACTTTAATTCTTCTATTTAAAGCTCACTGCATTGCAAAGGGTGGTGGTTCCCCAGTCGACTAGTAATGTTAGAATAGACCAGAGTGCGGTTAGTCTCTCCGGGTAGATGGGTACGTCCTGGAGAAGGGGGTTCCCCCGTGGGAAGATCTATGACCGAACACAACTCAGTCGACATGGCCCTGGGGTAGATCAGTCCTCCCCCCCCCCCCCCAAACTCCCCCCCCCCCTCCCCACTGCATCATGCATGTACGATGAGAGAAGAAGACAACAAAGAAATGCAGACTGAAACAAGATAACAGTTTGAACCAATGACTTAAAAATTGATACTTGTCGCTTCCTAGCCTGGCACTCGGCATTACTAGGATAGGGCAAGGACTGGTTGGCTCAGTGTCAGGATAATGTGACTGAGTGGGAGATCAGGTCATGGTGCTGGTGGCCTGGTCTCCCAGTGGGGATGCACTATAAAGTGTGCACTGTCACAAGTTGGTACCCGTCCTGATATGACCTTAGATGTTGACAAGACATAAAACAACAAACAAACAAACAGATAACACTTTGTATTATTATATATGTATGCACTTCAGTTTCAATTAAAACAATATCATAGCGATTGTAATAGCGGTGTACATACATACATTTCCGCACAAAAATGTTGCCGACTGTTCTCCGCAATAATCTGTGAAATTTATATAATATTACTATATCACTGACCTCTCAGGCAAGTAGCCGCAGAGACAGGTAGGTGTGGGTAGTGTGTTGATATCAGGGAGCCTAGGTGGCATAATGGTTAGCACACTGGCCCAGAATGCAAAGAGATGTGGATCTAAGTCCCGCTCTAGGCGCAATATTTCCCATTTTCATCACCCCCACGACACTGGTTGTTGCGACCATGATCCTGCACAAGCTACGCACTGTATAGTTGTTGCCCCTACATGTATGCAATTGTAAGCATTAAAAGACTTACAATTCCTGGGGGACGAGTGTAGTGGTCTGCACTGACCTCTCAGGAAAGGAGCCGCATAGACAGGTAGGCGTGGGTAGTGTGTTGATATCGGGGAGCCTAGCTGGTGTAATGGTTAGCACACTGGCCCGGAATGCAAAGAGATGTGGGTTCGAGTCCCGCTCTAGGCGCAATATTTCCCATTTTCATCAACTCCACAACAGTATTGTATGGCATACAGCGTGATGATGGGATGTAAAATAGTGTACACCTTACGGCGAAACCATGAGGGTTGGCAACCCTGCAACGGCTGTGCAGGCGAAAGGCGCTCTCAAAAGTCACAGGCATGCGGTTTTAGTGTCCATTTTTATTTGTCGCCCATGTCCGTGAACGCCGCGGGCTTTGTGCCCAGCACGGAATTTTGTCTTCCTTTTCTTCTTTTTGTTGTTGTTGCCATCTCTAACCCCGCGTTCTCCACCGCCGGTCATTGCCGGCGGGGGGGGGGGGGGGGGGGGGGCGTGTGGTGTTTATCTCGGTCGCAAGCCGCTGAACGTGGCGGCCTCCTGGCGCAGTCTCGGGCACTCTGACGCGCATTCAGTACCCAAATGGGCTGCTTTGTACAACAACAAAAACCCACGGTGTTTAAAATTCTGCTATTATCATGCAGCAGAATAAAGATTATTACGGTAATCATTTTTGTTCTTTTTTTTGTGTGTGATGAATTGATTTACCCTGCTCATAACGGATAAGTGTGTTACTTGTTTGTTCATCGCTGGGCAGCACTAGTCCAATTAAGGTTCAAATCTTTTGAATTTAGTTTGAGTAATAATTTTGGATTTCTTGCTGCTTGTTTATGTTCATGTCATATAGGTTGGTGGTTGGAGATTTACGACCTGGCAACATGTAAGGTCATATCATGACGGACTCATGGTGACTTCATAGTGCTGCCCCACTAGGAAATCAGGCCGCCAGCACCATGACCCAATATTCCACTCAGTCACATTATCCAGACACTGAGCTAACCAGTACTTGCCCTATCCTATTAATACCGAGCGCAAGGCAAGGAAGCGACAAGTATCAATTTGGTAAGTCATTGGTTTCACCCGACCAGGAACCAAACTCCCTATCTCCAGCAAGCGAGGCCCGCGCTCTACCGATTGAGCCAACCCGTCCCCCCGGGAGATTTTTACGGTAATCATATAACAACAATGACTCTCCTCCCTACGTGATACCCCCCCCCCCCCCAAAACCGACACACACCTCCCACACGCCACACACATCCGCCATATACACACATACACCCCCCACCCCCACCCCCACCCGCCGTTACACCAACACTACAGAACACATCTGGTCTCTTCCTAGATAAAAGATTCACCCCGTACTTACAGTACAGGCGTGAATACCAACCCTATATACAAGCTGGCGAAAACTGCTTTAGTATGGAACAGGAAGTAGAAACTCTGGCTCCAGTATCAAATGGCTATCCATATAGGCACAGATTTGGTGAAATGGGAGAGAATGGAAAAAGACAAGATGGTGGTGCTAGAACGCCATCGATTTCACTTTTAAAGTCTATTAAACTATATGTTTTATTATATTTTTCAACTCAAAAGTAGCTGGTAAATATGAAGATATATATAAAAAAATATATTTTGCTTCTTAAATTACAAATTTATTTGCTCAATTAATTTCTCCAGCATGTCAAAATTCTTCGCCAGTTTTTCTACTGTGTTGATTTTCACCCCTGTACTGTAAGTACGGGGTGAATCTTTTATCTAGTCTCTTCCTAGATAGAAGACCAGACGGGATGGCCGAACAAGTTGAGCGCCCGTCTCCACGTTTTGGTAAATTGTGTCATTCAAACCAATGACTTACAAATTGATACTTGTCACTTCCTAGCCAGGTACTCCCCATCATTATGATAGGGCAAGGACTGGTTGGGGTCAGTGGCAGGACAATGTGACTGAGTGGGATATCAGGTCATGGTGCTGGTGGCAGCTTGGTCTGCCAGTGGGGCAGCACCAGAAAGTTGTCAGGAGTGCACACTGTCACAAGACAGTACCTGTCCTGATATGACCTTAGATGTTGCCAGGACATAAAACTCCAACAACCAACTAACCATCATCGCCACCCTTATCACCACCACCATCACCACCACCACCACTACTACAACCACCACCACCACCACTACTCGTACTAGCACCACCACCATCACCACCCCCACCACCATCACCACCACTACCACAACCCCCACCATCACCACCCCTACCATCACTCCCCTCCACCATCACCATCACCACCACTACCACCACTACTATCACCACCACCACAACCACCCCCACCATCACCACCCCACCACCACCACCACTAGTACTAGCACCACCACCATCACCACCAGCACCAACACCACTAGTACTAGCACCACCAACACCACCACCATCACAACCACTACCAACCACCCCAACAACCACCATCACCAACCCTACCATCAGCCCCTCCCACCACCGTCACCATCACCGCCACCACCACCATTACCACCACCACTACCATCACCACCACCATCACTACCACCACCATCACCATCACTACCACCACCATCACCACCAGAATAACCAGCACCACCATCACTACCACCACCACCACCAGAATCACCACCACCACCACCACCACTACCATCACTACCACCACCACCACCATGATCACCACCACCACTACCATCACCCGCACCACCACCCCCACCCCCAGCAAACCCGGTAAAGCTCCAACAGCCAACCAACCATCCATGCCCGTGCGTGGTGGTGGAGGTGGTGGTAGAGGAGGTGGTGGTGGTGGTGGTGATGGTGGGGTGGTAGTGGTGGTGGTGATAGTACTTAGTAGTGGTGGTGGTGGTGGTGGTGGTGGAGGTGGGGGTTGGTGTGACGAGACTGACCTGCGCGTGCTGCTCGTCCCGCCATGCATGGACTGTGGAAGGTGCTCCCAGACCGGTGTGGCGGTTTCAGCCGTGCGCCAGTTTCAGCCGTGCGCATAGACTCAAACTCAAGGCATTGTCAATGGTCGTGAGCAATCTTCATACAGAAAATACAGAAAAAGTTAAATATCTCTAAAACCACACCACCTATTAACAAATCGCTTGGTACACATATAGAAAACATCTTTACCAAAAAGATTATATTAAATTTATAAGGTTAGGGTTCTTGATTTCTATTAATTGTGAATAAAACTAATGTTTTGCAGTGTGCGTACCGTCAAACTCAAGGCATTGTCAATGGTGGTGAGCAATCTTCATACAGAAAATCCAGGAAAAGTGAAATATCTCTAAAACCACACCACCTAGAAACAAATCGCTTGGTACACATATAGAAAACATCTTTACCAAAAACGTTGAGTTGGAGTCTATGCGCATGGCTGAAACTGACAGTGAGCTGAAACCGCCACACCGGCCAGCCCTGCGCCAGGCTTTTATTTTAACTTTGGCATGCAGTGGAGAACTTCTCCTCCCCCCCACCCCATCTCCCTCCCTCCCCCCTCCATCCACACACCCACCCCCCGCAAACCAGGTCCTACTCCCAACGGCAAGTCAATACTAACAAAAGCCTCGTGCGAATATGCTATTAATTTAAAGTTGCACAATTCGATGGTTTTAACTTTCTGTAAGGCCATATGTGATGTTTAAGTGTAATGCGAGTATAAAGGCGCGGAAAGGAATTCTACTATTATTATTATTGTTCTAATTATATCTTTGCTGCCCATGTGTTCATATTACCACAAAACCACGACCGGTGGCGCCACCACCGGCCTCTTTCACCCACAACGGGCACCCCCACAATGTTCACTCGCGCCGGGGATATATTATAATAATATAAGTATATATTATTAGATTGATCGTTAAAATTCATGTAACTTTTAATTTAAATGGTTAACTTTGGAGATATGTGACGTTGAAGTTAAAACGTGTACAAGTTATGTTGGTTGCTGGAGTTTTACATCCTGACAACATCTAAGGTTATATCAGCCTGGGTACCGCGCACTTGTGACAAACGCATTCACGGCGACTGTATAGTGCTGCCCCACTGGGAGGCCAGGCTGCCACTGCACAATTTAAAGTTGCATGGTCCGATGGTGTTGCGTTTTGCTAATTTTTCTGAGATAAATATATTAAATTGATCATTATAATCTTCCTTATTTCAGGTTAAAGTAACTTTGATTTTAAATGGATAAGTTTTGAGATATTTGAAATTCAAACATGTAAAACTCTGATACCATAGTCTTCAACAGTAACAGGTTCTATCAAATTGTCTCAGTGTTCCCTTCGATGTGGCAATAAATTCTTAATATGTGCATCAATATCTAAGTTTGACATGTAGAGTCCAATCTATATAATTATTTTGGTTTTGAAAATGTGATGCTTCATCGGACTGTGCAGCTTTAATATGTTGGTGTTCACGTCAAAAATGATGGACACCATAGGCTTGTATGACTAGCAGCAGTGACACTGACACAGTGACAGCTTTACTTGACTGACTTAATATTCCATCGACATAGTAATACAAGTTCAATAAACACACCAGGATCTAAATTGGCTATGTATGGTAAAGCATGTATATTCAAGAGCTTTTGGTTTTTTTTAAGTAGATATATCGCACGATATAACATTCTACTATTAACATGCAGCAGAATATGAATTATTAATATTATGGTAAGAAAGAGGCCACTTTAAGTGAGTAAGTAAAGCACCATTCGTGGTACTACTAATTATTCGACAGTCATTCGCAATGAGCACAGTTAGTGAACTTGACAGTGGCATCTTAGTGAACCGGGCGTGCGGGCGGGCGTGCGGGCGTGAGGGCGGGCGGGCGTGCGTGCGTGCGTGCGGGCGGGTGTGCACGTGAGAAGGGGTGGGGCATTCCTCTCGCGAGGAACCAGCAACAGCACCAACCAGCACTAGCACCAGCAGCAGCACCAGAAACCAGCAACCAGCAGCAGCACCAACAGCAGCACCAGGAACCAGGAACCAGCAGCAGCACCAGGAACCAGCAGCAGCACCAGCAGCACCAGCAGCACCAGAGCAGCTCGGGTGGTTGCATGGCTACACTAGATAGATAGTGTGGCCTGCCGCCGCCAGAGGTCGCCCCGAGCTGATGTACCCGAGCCGCTGTTTGGCGTCTTTTTCCCACGGGTCTAAGGCTTACTTCCCCGACGAGTCATTCACCCTGCAGCTGCCCTCAAAACCCACCCGTGGCCCCCTTTCCCCTTGCGGTTCCCTCCCCCGTCTGCGGCCCCACCACGCCCCTCCCCGGCCCCGCGCTCGGTAGATTCCGCCCGTGTCACCACGGCAGCGTCTGGGGAACAAGGTAACAAGGGGAGACCTCGAATGTCACACAGATGTTTTTTTTTGTTTTTTGTTGTTGTTGTCCATTAGTTGTTTAAGCAGGGGAAATTTCAGTCATAGACACCGACTGGTCTTCCTCATTCCACTGCTGGTCGATAGAAAGCCCGAGCCTACACTTTTACCGACCCAGGGGATTTTTAACCTCCCACACCACATAGACATGGTATGAGAGCAACCGGCCTTTGATGAAGCTGTAAGGTATACACAGCAGTGGAAATCCAAATTTGCAGAGCTGGGGGCACCGGGAATCGAACTGCCAACCCTCAGATTAGGAGTCTGATCTAGAAAAAAGTCAGACACTCTAACCACTCCGCCACAGAGAACGCCATGTTGTGTGTCCGGTGAGAGCTGCTCACTTATTAGTACAGTCAAACCTCTCTAACCGACCACTCCCCTATATCGATCGCTTTATTTCGGTGGCAACAATACCATTATAACCATATTCAAACTCTATAAACGGACCACCTCTCTAATTGGACCACTTAAAAAGTCGGGCTCAAGGTCGGACGATCTAGAGAGGTTTGACTGTAGTAGGTAATGGTGATGGAAGCACTTTGACATGCTCCTTCTCTGCATATAATGTTGTAATTGTATTGCATACTGGTTGGTTGGTTGGTTGTTGGCGTATTACGTCCTGGCAACATCTAAGGTCATATCAGGACGGGTACCGACTTGTGAGAGGCCGGTTACCGACTTGTGGCAGCGCTCACTCATGGCGACTTTGTAGTGCTGCCCCACTGGGAGACCAGGCTGCCAGCAAAATGACCTGATATCACACTCAGTCACATTATCCTGACACTGAGCCAATCCGTCCTTGCCCTATCCTAATAATGCCAAGCGCCAGGCTAGGAAGCGGCAAGTACCAGTGGGACAGCACTGTAATGTTGCGATGAGCGCCCACTGTCACAAGTCGGTAACCGTCCTGATATCACCTTAGATGTTGCCAGGACATAAAACCCCAACAACCAACAAGCCAACTTGCTCCGATTACACGGAGAGGCCTTTAGGGGTAGCAGTGGAGACATCATGCTTGGCAGCGAGATTCAAATTTAACCCATGGCACCGACTAGGGTGGGGTGGGTGTGTGTGGGGGGGGGGGGGGAGGCATAAGTGACCCATCTGACTCTACTTATTGTTACCGTCGGACTCTGAAGGCCGGGTCAGATACACGTTAGTGAACATAGTTGAACGTAGTGGAGGCTAACATAGTTGAACGTAGTTGAACGTAGTGCAACATACCGGCATTCATACTTCTCCGTGACGATAAAGTGATAATAACAGATCTGTGGGCCATGAGTTCCGATTTAAGCTTTGGACATGTTCAAAAGAGCACTACTTTTGAGGCAGACATGGCCTCCGTGATGATAACGTACTCTAGCGTACTCTAGCATACTTCTTAATGTACTCTAGCATACTCTAGTGTACTCTAGCATACCATAGCGTACTTTGACCCACACAAAACCTTGGTGGTTCTGCCGTGGTCACATAGCCGTTAGTGGGCGAAGTTGAACGTAGTTGAACGTAGTGGAGGGTACCATAGTTGAATGTAGTTGAATGTAGTTGGACGTACCGGGCTCCATACCATAATGCACCAGGATCTGTACCGTAACATATTTATCCGTACCATTAGGTGGGTCATCAACGAAAACCTGCCGTACCTTAACGTATTTGAACGTAGTGACAGCACATTTCACCCACGTTATTCTAACTACGTTCAACTACGTTCACTAACGTGTATGTGACCGGGGCTTAAGGGTGGGAGAGCGCGGTGACCTGTGAAGTGCGTGTGTGGAGGGGGCGGACGAGGGGGGGGGGGGGGAGAGGAGGTGAGGGGCGGGGCTATGTAGGCACAGACGTTGTTCTTTCCCAGTCACACATTGACCAATGGGAAGTGTGTAGGAGGAGTGTTCCTTTCTTGTTGGTGGTTGTGTAAGAGTGTATGAATCCATTCAGTCGGTGAACAATAAGGCAGCCTATCAAAGCACAAAAAGCACATGTCTACATGTCACGCACCTCTCTCCCACTGTCACCTTCCACCCTCATCCATTCTTCTACACTTTAATATGATGGGAGACTAGTGGTACGGTAGTATAGTAAAACCTCTCTAAACGACGGGATGGCCGAATGAGTTAGAGCGTCCGTCTCCCATGTTGTTAGATCATGGGATCGTGGGTTCGAATCCTGGTCGAGTCAAACCAATGACTTAAAAACTGATACTTGTCACTTCCTAGCCAGACGCTCAGCATTACTACGATAGGGCAAGGAGCAGTGGAATGAGGAAGACCAGTCGCCTGCGACTGAAATTTCCCCTACTTAAACAACTAATATACCAAACAATTGTAATGATTTTAAAAAACTCCCTAAACCGACCACCTCTCTAAATGGACCATGTAAAGTCAGTCCCATGGTCGGTCGATTTAGAGAGGTTTTACTGTACATGTCTTTAATGGAGAACTCCGCGTCCACACCAATGCTTTTTTTTACATACCAGATGTTTTCACCGGAAGTACAATCAATTAAAGACAAAACCGTTTGTGTAGTGGTTGGTTGTTGGAGTTTACGTCCTGGCAACATCTAAGGTCATATCCGGACAGGTACCGACTTATGACAGTGCACACTCATGATGAATTTATAATGCTGCGCCACTGGGAGACAAGACCTGATATCCCACTTAGTCACATTATTTTGACACCGAGCCAACCAGTCCTTGCCCTATCCTAATAATGCCGAGCGCCTGGCTAGGAAGTGACAAGTATCAACTTTGTGAGTTCTATATATAGCTATAAATAGATATGTAGATATATAGGCCTATATATGTGTATGTAACCTAAGTATATATAAATATATATACATGTATATATCTATATATATATGTATATACATATACATGTATATATCTATATATGTATATATGTATATATATACATTACTGGTTAAATTAAATATGGCAGAAACTGGAAACCATCAGATTATGCAACTTTAATTACTAAAAAAAAACACCACTTGAGCTTCCCAATGGTGAAAACAAAAGGCGACCACCCTCTCACAGATCAAGTATCATGCCTTGGTTGATGCTGTGACGATCGCCCAATGCTTACACCGAAAGACTCATGCACTGGAATTTCTCACCAAGAAATCTACTGACTCATTCCAGAACTCAGCATCAACAATTATCGATCAGAAGAGATCCCTGAGATAGTTCGCATCCCTAAATGGGAGAAGGCATCCCTGAAATGGGAATCCTTATCTGTCATGGTGTCATCTTCAAGTGTGACTCATGTCGGAGCTTTGTGGGAAAGTGGGAGGGCGCGATCCCGGGTCAAACATGGCTGCGCAGTGGACAGATGCGCAGTGGACACTTCCGGTAAATATTCCCAAAACTTTCGATTGGGTTTTGGAATTAGAGTGCGGGGGGGGGGGTTGCACTAAGATGTATGTTTGTTTGTTGTTGTTTTACGTCCTAGCAACATCTCAGGTCATATCAGGATGGGTACCGACTTGTGACAGTGCGCACTAATGGCGACTTTATAACCAGCACCCTGACCTGGTATCCCACTCAGTCACATTATCCTGACACTGAGCACACCAGTCCTTGCCCTGTCCTAATTATGCCGAGCGCCTGGCTAGGAAGCGACAAGTATCAATTCTTAAGTCAGTGGTTTGACTCGACCAGGGTTCGAACCCATGACCCAACGATCTACCAGCAAGGGAGACGGACGCTCTAACTCATTCGGCCATCCCGTCTGGATTGTTGTCAGATTTGGTTGGATTTGGATGCTAGCCAAGTTGTAGTGTTGTAGTTGTTGTTTGTTGAAATGTTATTCCTTGTCCCAGCATAATTGGTCAAGATTGTTCAAATAGGCATAGTGCAAAGACTCTGCTTGGAGAGTAGGCCCATTGGATGAAACCTGACTTCCCCCTTTTCCCTTCACGATTCCCTGACAATGTGAATGAAGTCTATGATGAGAGACTTTCCATGTTTTCGCAGAAAATGAATGAACTCAGTACTCGGTCATGGTTGAATGTTTAAAATATTCCAGGCATTTTGTGGTATTTTAAGTAACAGCTGGAGAATATCGCAGACTATTTAGAGAAATAACACAAATTGGAAGATTCAAAAAGAAATTGAGGAAATCTTGTATCCCTTATATATGCATCTGTGTATATAGATAAATATATATATATATATATACATAATATATATATACGTAAATACATTCATACATGCATATATATATATAATATTAATACCAAATGGTGGTTACGTTTTAGGGTCGTTCTGATCACTACTCCTCTGTTAATCGGCGCTGGCAACATGCATCATCATACTCCACTGATGCTTCGTCATGTATGGGTTGTTAATAGCATGTTTTTTGTGCCAACCGTACACATTTCATATTAATTTTGATGGTTTTGTACCAAGTTTGGTCACTTTGACCAAAGTGGTATCCATTTTGAGTCATGTAACCACGAGTGTTGTTAACTCCGCCATTATATAGTGCCACCAATATGGTTTACCGCATAATGGAACAGATGGATTCCACCAGATGGCAGCACTATATTGAAACGGGACCGTGCATGAGTCCGGAATAGAGCAGAGAACATAAATATATACCCGCTTGCCGAATATAGCGAGAGACCATGAATATATGAAAAGTACAGTCACAGAACCCTTCAAACCCCAGTCAAAAAATCAATTAAAATACAAGATTTTTAGCTGAAAATAATGTTAATTCTCACTTTTCTTGTGATGATATGATTATGGAGCTATGAACAAAAAAGTAGAAATGTAAAAAAATAAGATTTGTGTAGGTTTGATTTCAATGTTTATCCTGATTTTTTTATTGGCGTTTACGGCCTTTTGCACCTGAACTCTTCATAATCATATATATATACTGACAGTTCAACACAATTTTGGTCTAGGGATTGTGCAGAGCCTAGCTTTAACCCAGGCGCAGAATGGGTTAAATCCTATTAATATTGTAGAAGAATAGTGCTCATTGTGATTAACTGATGTCATCAAGGCAGGAATGGGAGAGTGTCAGACTGAGAGGGAGAGAGAGTGTGAGAGTGTGAGGGTGTGAGTGTGAGAGTGAGTGAGAGTGTGAGGATGTGAGAGTGTGAGTGTGAGAGTGAGTGAGAGTGTGAGAGTGTGAGGATGTGAGAGTGTGAGGATGTGAGAGTGTGAGTTTGAGAGTGAGTGAGTGTGAGGATGTGAGAGTGTGAGTGAATGTGGGAGTGAGAGTGTGAGAGTGTGAGGGTATGAGAGTGAGTTAATGTGAGTGTGAGAGTGAGGGTGTGAGAGTGTGAGCATCTGAGAGTGTGAGAGTGAGCGTGTGAGAGCGAGAGACTGAGAGTGTGAGATTGAGGGTGTGAGAGTGTGAGGGTGTGAGAGTGAGTGAATGTGAGTGAGGGTGTGAGTCTGAGAGTGTGAGAGTGAGCGTGTGAGAGTGTGAGAGTGTGAGAGTGTGGGAGTGTTAGAGGCCTACCTTGTGCACCAGGCCGGTGTGTGTGCCCAGCACGGCGACTGTCTTGGACCCGTAGGTGACTACGTGAATGGCCGTCACCAGGGTCGGCGTCGTGATGTTAGCCACCGTCTCCAGGGGGAACCGACCCTGGATGGCCCTGTTCTCCGGACGGCCGCAGAAGTTGTCATTGATTGGGTGGATGTCTCTCTGTGAACAGTGAGAAACGTGAGTTTTAGTATGGGACGCATTTCAATGGATATATTATATTCATGAGCTGGATCTCTTTCCCCCCTTTCCCTCTCTCTCTTTATATATATATATATATATTTATATATATATATATATATATATATATATATATACATATATATATATATATATATATCTGAACAAAGGTTCGTCAGCATAGTCATTTTGTTGGCAATAATGGTCATATAATTATTTCTTGATATATATCTGTATATATTTACATTTTATATTTATACATAAAGAAATCTATGACCACCATTGCCGACAATATGACGAATAATTTCTTAATATATATATATATAACATATTATATATATATAATACACATATATATTAGAAAATTATTACCACTATTGCCAACAAAATGACAAAATGCATAAATGATCAAAATTGGTCTTTTCCCTGCTGGTTTAATACATATAAATGTAAGAAAGAAACAACTTGTGATCAATTGCCACTTGGATAATATCTAATCGATATTATACAAGTAGAAGGAAACTAATGTTGATCATTCTAGTCATTTTGTCGGCATTAGTGGTCTGGGCGGTCATGCAACAATTGGGAACATCATGCTTCGAGTGGAACTCGAACCCACATGTCTGCCATTACGGGGTGAGCTTCTGAACCAGTAGCCCATCTTAGCTTATACTAGGTGCAATGAACCCACCCACGCCTGTCTGTGTGGGACCTTTCATGTGCGGTGGTGGGGGTGGGGGGTAATGGTAATACTACATTGTTAGTGCATTCTGAACATTTAAAACGGTAGTACTAGTAGGACTAGTAGGACTAGTACTGTTGTAGTTAGTAGTGTTATGCCATGGTTTATTTAGATGTTTACATTAATTAGTCATGATGCCGTCTGGTATGCACACGATGTGTTATTCAATACTCGCTAGAGTGGTGTGTTATGTCTAGCTACACTACTCACTAGTAACACATTCACTATGAGTATTAGAAAACATGATAAGCAGAGCACAACATAAAACCCACTCATGGGTATGGAACAGCCTAAATATATATATATATGATTATATATATATATATACATATGTATGAGCTCAAGCCCAAAGGTGTTTCTTGTATTATATATGTTATGTATATTATAATAATATATGCATATTATATAATAAACATATTACATATATTATACATATTATGTATATTATATATTATACATATTACATATATTATACATATTATATATAGTATATATATACATATTACATATATTATATATATTATACACATTGCATATACTATACGTATTATATATATTGAATATTCTATAATACTATACAAAATATACATATTACTATATATATTACATATATTATATATTATACATATTAAATATAATATAAGTATTATATATATATTGAATATACTATGCATACTATACATATTATATATATATTATATATATATGATATATTATATATATATGATATATTATAATTTATATATATGACATGATATGTATGATATATATTATACATGTAATATGTAAGATTATTTATATTATGCATAGTATACGTTTAGATATGCTGTGTTATATAATATACATATTACATAAAATACAATAGAGTAAAACCTCTCTAAATCGATCGAACATGGGACCGACGTTAAAGCTGCATAGTCCGATGAAATATCAAGTTTTCAAAACCAAACCAATTATCTAGATTTGATTTGACATATCTAATTTAGATTCTGATGCACTTATTAAGCATCTGTTTCTGCGTAGAAGGCAATACTGAGTCAATATAACAGAACATGTTACTGCAGAAGTCTATAGTGTCAGAGTTTTGGCAAGCTTGTCAAAACTAATCTTCCATGTTTGCACTCAAAGTATCTCAAAAGTTTACCATTTAAAATAAAAGTAACTTTGAACTAATGTAAAGTAGATACTATTGTTCGATCTAATATATTTATCTCAGAAAAAAATACAGAAAATCAAAACCATCGGACTATGCAACTTTAAGTGTTCCATTTAGGGAGGGGGTCGGCTTTACATAGTTAGAATATCCTTACAATGGTATCGTTGTGACCCAAATACAGCGATCGATATAGCGGAGTGCTCGGTCTGTGGAGGGGTCCGTATAGAGAGGTTTCACTGTATATATATATTTATATATATATATATATATATAAATATATATAAATATATATAAATATATATATATACATATATATATATAAATATATATATCTATTATTAACAATAGCTTCAGACTGGAGCTCACAGATAGACATGGTACAGTTAATTATCACAACAACACGGCTTCCTACGTGCCTAAATGATGAGCATACCAACTAGTGAAACAGATGCAGGGGCAGTGTTAACTCACATTAATTAATCGACGAACCTTAGGAGTTAAGGCCTGCTAATAGTAATAAGGATGCTTAAAAGGACTAGCATGCACATATCACATAATCATGCTTAGCTGGCCTTGGGATTACTCAAATCAAATATATTAACTTATTAAATAAATGTAAAGCAAGCGTGGAGTATCAATAGACACCCCGCCAGTTAGTTAAGCTGGAAATTACCCGACTAGAGTAGTTCCAAATTCTGCCGATAGATGTCACTACCTTAACTGGTGGTGGTGGTGGTGGTGGTGGGGGGGGGGGGGTCTATTTAGGCGGTTTTATTATAGAGAACTACTAGGTCTACATGTTGTTTTGATGTGTTACTCTTAGTGCAATGACTAACATTAACCATATCATGCATCTGGAAGCAATCGAAAACCGTATAATAATATTAACAATGCGAATGTATACAGTTAAATCTCACGAGATATTAAAATTAGATGACGCGGTAACATTGGTACATGATCATGGGTCCTCTCAAATTCTTATGATTGTAATTGTCATCTTTGTATGAGGGAAGGGCGTGCGTTGGTAATGTACCACTTTCATTGGTTAATCAAATGTTTAAATAACATAAACCATAGATAAAAGATTCACCCCATACTTCCAGTACACGGGTGAAGACCAGCCTTATATAAAAACGCTCGAAAAATCGGGCTAATGAAATGAGTCTTCATGAGAGCCTAATTTCACAATCTAAGAAGCAACATTTATTCTTTGTAATGTCTTCATGTTTACCCGCTACTTTTGAGTTGGAAAATATAATAAAACATATACTTTAATGCAATTCAAAAGTGAAATCGACGGCGTTTTCTGGCCGCCATCTTGTCTTTTTGCATTCTCTCCCATTTCATCAACTCTGTTCTGATATAAGTAACCATTTGACACGGGTGCCAGGCATTCTACTTCTTGTTCCATACTCACACTATTTTCGCCCGTATTTATATAAGGCTGGTCTTCACCTGTGTACTATAAGTACTGGGTGAATCTTTTATCTACATAAACCAGGGTCATGTTGTACGATGAGACGTGTGTTATTTTGTTGAAGAGTTGGGGAGAATCTGAGAAAATACTGTTGAAAACATTTGGATGATACCTAAAAGGTTTGCCCAATCGACAACATTTTCTTCGTACAAAGTAGAGACCACGAGAAAGGTTATTGTGAGAAATAAAAATTCTTCTCTGGTATGTTGATTGTTTGGGGACAAGGCTTAGGTCTGCGAATAAGGATTTTTTGTATGAATAGAAAAATGGTGACAATACGGGTATTCCCAAGTTCCGCTGGCCCCTGAGTTAGATAGAGCCTCCGCCTCCCGTGTTGGTAGATCGTGGGTTCAAACCCTGGTCGAGTCAAATCAATGACGTATAAATTGACACTTGTCATTTCCTAGCCTGGTGCTCGGCATTCTCAGGATAGGGCAAGGAGCAGTGGAATGAGGAAAACCAATCGTCCGCGATTGAAATTTCTCCTGCTTATTCAACTGATGTACCAACAAAAAGAAGAACAAAAAGGAAGAACATCAAGGAAGAACAAAAAGGAGAACAAAAAGGAAGCACAACAAGGAAGAACAACAAGGAAGAACAAAAAGGAGGTGCAACAAGGAAGAACAAAAGGGAATAACAAAAAGGGAATAACAAAAAGGAATAACAAAAAGGAAGAACAAAAAGGACTGGGACCCATCAGCTATAGTGTGGAAGTCGGTAAATATACAAAAACAAGGTGGTATTTTATCGTGTGTAGAATAATTTCACTGCAATCTACATCATAAAGGAAGATTTGGTAATAACCCAACCAAGTTTGGTCACCAAGCGGCCTGTCATTATACTTATAGGTGCAAAACGAGGTGTTTAAAGAATACCTTCTATGTAGATAAAAGATTCACCCCCGTATGCCTGCTTGCATTAGGCTGAGTAGGGGTGAATCTTGTATCTAGGTTCTATAGTGAAGGATATGGTTCCTGCGACCCGGCATTCTGGGTCGCAGGTTCAATCCTTCCTGGGAAACCAGCGAGTTCGTAATTCCAGCTGCGCTGTGCATTGTGGGACATGTAAAGGCGATGGCTGGTTGGTTGGTTGTTGGAGTTTTAAGTCCCAGCAACATCTAAGGTCATATCAGGACAGGTATCGACTTGTGACAGTGCGCACTCATGGCAATGTTATAGTGCTGCCACACTGGGAAATCAAGCCACCACACCATGATCCAATATCCCACTCAGTCACATTATCCTGACACTGAGCTAACCAGTCCTTGACCTATCTTATTAATGCAGAGCGACAGGCTAGGAAGTGATGAGTATCAATTTTTCAAGTGATTGGTTTGAGTTGACTGGGATTCGAAATCCCGACCTTCTGCACGGGAGGTTGCGCTCTACCGATTCGGCCACCGCGTCCGGTAGGTGCAAAGGCAAAACAAACCCGCGCGAAGCATTATGGTTCACGTTGAAGCTGTGAGTGCATCTATGTAATCTGTTAGTTTGTTGCAACACATCTCAGCTACAGTTTGGAAGTTTGAATACCAAATTAAATAAACGTAATATATGAAGAGGTGAATGTTTTTTCTACCACTGTATTACACCATCGGCATTTAGATCTATACAAATCTCGCTTCCTAGCCTGGCACTCGGCATTATTAGGATAGGACAAGGACTGGTTAGCTCAGTGTCAGGATAATGTGACTGAGTGGGATATCGGGTCATGGTGCCAGCACCTGGTTTCCCATGAGTGTGCACTGTCACAAGTCAGTACCCATCCTGATATGACCTTAGATGTTGCTAGGATGTAAAACAACAAACACAAATCTAGACAAATCTACATTTAAAACCGTTGCCAGAGTCAGGTTTGTTTGTTGTTGTTTTACACTCTAGCAATATATCTAAGGTCATCAGGACGGATACCGACTTGGGACAGTGTGCACTCATGGCAACTTCATAGTGCTGTCCCACTGGGACATCAGGCTGCCAGCACCTGATATCCCACTCAGTCACATTATCCTGACACTGAGCCAACCAGTCCTTGCCCTATCCTACTAATGCTGAGCACCAGGCTAGGAAGCGACAAGTATACATTTTTAAGTTATTGGTTTGACTCGACTAGGATTAGAACCCACAAACTCATGGGTTCGGATTTCCGATCTCCCAAAACAGGAGAAGGACGCTCTACTCATTCGGACACCCCATCTGGTGTACCAGAGTCAGTTTCCCATATGATTTGAAAACCATGGAATGAGCAAAAAATACATATGATTGTTCATGATTTAAAACCCTGGAATTTGGACTATAATTGCATTTCTCTAGATTAAAATGCAAACTACATCTTTACCAGAGATCATGTGGCCTCTGCTGAAACTTGACTGCTAAATGGTGATGTGAACAGCAGCCTATGTAAGAAAAGTGACTGACAATTTTGTGGGGAATTTGATGTTTGCTAACTCAAAATGCTTAACTATGGATAGCTATGTATTAAATATATTCATTACAAAATATACATGATCATGTTACTAGTGCTTCGCCATAAATATGGCCTATGCTGCCTGCCGACATGGCGTAAAGCAACCACCAATCAATCAATATGTTGCTAGTGCTAAATTGTAGGTGAGTGTATATCTGTATATATGTATTATATATATATTATAAATATAATATATGTAATATATATGAGATTGTCTCAAAAGATGCTATGCAATATGGGACAAAACTTTGTCCATAGTAACGATCAACACACTATCTACTTATGCATTTGCACAGGATAAACTGATTTGTTTTTTACATGGTGTTTCATAATCCCAATAGAATACACATTGATTTGAAGCAAATGTCCTTGTGTTTTCAGTGTAACCATTTCTGTGCTGTTTTGTGTCAATCGTTACTATGGACAAAAAAACGAAGAGATAGCACCTTTTGAGACAAGCTCATATATTGTATATATTATATATATATGCTTTATATATTCTATTATAATATATATTATATAAATTATATATATTATATATATATTATAAATATATATTATATATATATATATATATTATATATATATTATATATATATTATATATATACTGTATAAGAATTATACGAGTATAATAACCCAAAATATTATACTATCCGAACACCCACACACCAGTAATCGGGTGGTTGAGCCTTGGCCTACTCATCTACTGCCGAGGCTTCAGCTTCGGCGGTGGCGCCACCGCTCGCCTGCTCACTGTCCTACTCACTTAACGCCGAGAATATATTATATGTGATGCATAGCGCATTATACGAGTATAATTGCAAGGGGAACATATACTGTATATAATATTATATATATATATTCCTCCTTGGCGCATTGGTGGTGGTATCTAAGTATATAATTACATATGGAACGACGGGGTTCTTTTGTGTATAAAGCCTCATGCAACTTGTCTCTATGAAGCAAACACAACTGTAATGGACAGCTGATGAACATCAGTAATGTACGGACAGTGAAATGAACATGTGTAGCACGGATATAGATGGAGAACTGCGCATGAGTACGGACATGAAGGAATACATAATTAAGCAGCATGGCCCTGGAGCTATGTCACGAACACTTACCTCACTCCACTAGTATACACAGACACGAGAGGGTTGTGGTACGAAGTAGACATGTCAGTGGTTACCGGGTTATTTTGAATACATGCATAAAAACAATATTTAAATAGCGTCAGTTTAGTATACAGTAGAACCTCTCTAAATCGACCAACCTTGGGACCGACTATAACTTATAAGTGGTTCGTTTAGGGAGGTGGTCGGTTTAGGGAGTTAGAATATGGTTAGAATGGTATTGTTGGGACCCAAATAAAGCGATCGATAGGGGAGCGGTCGATCTGTGGAGGTGGTCGGCTAGAGAGGTTTTACTGTATTTAGTTAGCAAGATGCCCACCTTGCGATTGGGTTAAATGACTGTCGTCGATCATGTATATTTGATTAGGATTATGTAAATATCATATATATATGCCAAGCACACGTACACACCATTTTACTCGTATTTACATCACATTAAAAAGGAGATACTCTTATTAAATATACAGTAAAACCTCTCTAAATCGACCGACAATGGGACCAATTTTAAATGGTCCATTTTGGGAGGTGGTTGGTTTAGGGAGTATAAAAAAAATCGAAACAATGGCATTGTATAGGCGATCGTTTGGGACCCAAATAAAGTGATTGATATAAGGGAGTGGTCGATTTGTGGAGGTGGTCGGTCAGAGAGGTTTTACTGTTCTTAGTTACACGTGTTCCCTCCTCGAGATTGGGAGAACACGGGTTCTGTCATCCATCATAATAGATTGATTATAATGATGTGAATATTATATATATATATATATATATATATGTAATAAGCACACATACACCATTCTAGAGAATCTTAATAAATACATATATATGCTATATGATTATCGTCAAAACTTGATTATTTAAAGATCACATATATATACTAAGCACACATATAACCAGTTTATTCGTATTTTCATCAGATTAAAAAGACTAAGCACACCTACACCATTTTACTCATATTTTCATCAGATTAATAGATATAGACTTATTAAGAGGATGTACATCATTTGACTGTCGTCCATCATATAGACGTGATTATTTAGCACATCTGCACTATTTCATCACATTAAAAAAAGTAAATAGTTATACTCTTATTAGTCTTAATAATACTAATAGTGTATACATATCACATGAGTGTGGTCCATCATATAGAGTTGATGATGTAAATATCACTTATAAAGTTATACTAATTAGACATACACCATATTAGTTAGTTACTCCTGAAACACTGTCTCCATGACAGGGCTGCTAAATAACCCATGAGACGGAAGGCATGTTATGGACATAACCATGTGGATTTACAATGAAATATGCTAAATATATTGTTCAAGCACTTATTTACCACAGTCTGCTGTTGTTACAGTGACTAATTGGTGAAAGTGTGTAGATTAATAGACGTTAAAGGTACAATTAAGAGCTTTCTGTGGATGCTTTAAAAACATGTTTATTGCATTCCCAATTGTTCAATACAGATCAACACTGTGCGCTGGAAGCACCACCTCCACAGTTAAATCCCACTCTTCTGAATGAGTTGTTGCTTCGATTTAAATTAAGCAACTTTTAAGAAGTTAAGTGATCCACCTCCTATTACTAGTAGGCTACTACTAGGGGTGAATCTTTTAGCTACATTTTAGTCTAAATTTATCCGATTTTACCCCAGCCCCTCCAACCCCCCGCCCCCTTAAATTTACTCATATTATTTTAAGCGTGATCCTCTACTCTACTACTAGTACTACTCACCACAGCGTTGCACTTGGCGTGATCCCCTCCGGTGACGATCCAGGAGGGCCACTCCGACCGGCCCAGATAGCAGTCTGTCTGCGCCCTGGTGAAAGCTGTGCGCACCTTGCTCATCGGGTACATGCACACGGACGAGCCGTTCTCGGGGGACGCCCTCCCGGCGCCGCTGCCGCGCCGCGCCCACCCAAACGCCACGTAGAGCACCTCTTCGCCCGGCGCGAAGCCGTACTTGGACCTGAGCTGCTCCCCGGCGGCCCCCAGGTGAGCTGCTCGCGCAATGTCGTAGTGCGTCGCCTGGTACTCCAGCTTCCGGCAGTAGAGCTGCACCTCGGTGTAGGAATTGAAGTGCAGGTCATTCTGGCAGACGCGTACAAGATGGGTGACATAGCCGTTGTCGTCGTACGGGAGGTGCTTCTGCACCGTCAGGAAGTACGAGAAGCCACCGTGTTCGAAGCCGTAGATGTAGTCTACAAGGTAGGATGCTTTGAGTGACGCGACTATGTCAGTGGCGCTGGTTTGGTTGAAGCGCGGCTCGTCGAAAACATAGCTGATGTTGTATGCCTGCGCTGCAGATCTTGTCAGCACGCGCGCGGACACCGCCTTGGCGGCATACTCCATCGGGCGGCCGTCATAGGAGACGCCGGCATAAAGCGCGCGGCCTGGCGTCACCACTTGCTTGTCGCGCCCAACCAGGTCCAGGTTTCCCTTGCCAAAGAACGCCACTGAGCTCTTCTGGTTGCCGAGCATGTTCAAGATGTTGTCAGCAGCGAGTGACTTCCGGTCGGCCAGATTGCGCGCGCTGTAGACGGCGCAGAGGCCGCGCCGTGCCGTCCCGCAGAAGAGTACGAGCGGGAAGGCGGGCTGGCCAGGCATCACCAGAAGGACACTGGCGTTATTGTCGCCGCCGCCGCTGCCCCTCCCGCCGCCGCCCCCTCCCCTCCCGCCGCCGCCCCCGCCCCTCCCGCCGTTGCCCGCCTCGTCGCCCGTGGCGTTCCCGGGGCCCGTGCGCACCGCCTGCCGTACAGCCAGGTCGTCGCCATCCAGCCGAAGCAACCAGTTCCGGGCGCCGACGATGACGTCACCGGAAGCGGGGACGACGACCACCTTCTGCAGCTGCGCATTGGGGCGCGCGTCAGTGTAGTTGGCCATCGGCAGAGTGGTGGCGGTGGTGGTGGTGGTGGTGGTGGTGGTGCTGGTTGTTGCCGTAGTTACGGCTGTCCACAGTAACAACGCTAACGGCAGGAATAAGGATCGCCGGCGTCCGGGCCCGCGTCCCCCGGGCCGATGTTTCGCTGGTAACGCAGGACACATGGTTATTATATCTGTAAGTGTAACATCACATCCATTCCCGCCGTGTGCCAGATATATACACATACATATACATATATAATCCGTGCGCAAGATCCATGTGGTGAGAAATAAAGGCCACACCTCCTCCTCGTCCTCCACCTTCACACGCTATGCGTTAATCCCAAGCCGCAACAATAAGAATAACACTAACAATAATAAACACAAATCCTACAACAGTAATCACAAATCCCATGTTCTGCATTTCAACTCTGACTCAGGGCCTGGTTATGTATGTGTGACTCCATTCTCTATCGCCCCCCCCCCCGACACACACACTGGGGGGTTCTGGGTTCGATGCCCAGTTCTACTTTCTCGCCCTGGCACCTTTGGCATCAGCCCCGCGATAGGGGCCGTGTCACAGGGGTCAACACACTACCGCCTGGCGGAGTCCGCCGTCATCATGATCATCATAGAACGCCATTATCTCATTAGTCATACCAGGATGTACACAATGAATGATGACAACGACGACGAGGACGACGACGCCTTAATTATGCGCAAAGTCCCACGGAGCGGCGCATGCGCCTGCGCATTCGTTTTGTTATAGTATATAGCGACCACGAAGCCAGTTGACACAGTTGTTACACACAACAACCACGGGTGTCTCTGGAGCCTTCTTCGTCTTAACTCTTAATCGTGGCTGCTTGCTCTCGCCGGTCCGTGAGCACCCATGGCCGGCCTACCCTGTCCCTGTCCCCGTCCCTGTCCCCGTTCCCGGCCGGTCGGTCTCGGGGGTGTGGTGGTGTGGTGGTGTGAGGCGGGTATCCTCAGAGTGGCTCGTGGCTCTCACGCAGTTCTAGAGCAGCTCACTAAATAGTCACTCACTCGCTCACTGCGCGCCGCATTGTTGTTGACGTAAAGGCAAAGCGGCCAGCACGTATAAATATACATAAATAAAGACAAGTAACTCCTCCTGTAGTGTTAATGAGCGACTGACTCCTTCCGTCGTACCCCACATAAAAGTGAACGGAGTGAGGGGGAGGAGACAAGACAAGACAAGACAAGACAAGACAAGAGAAGTCAAGACGCCTCCAACCTTCTCCAGTATGTGGTGCTTACTCTCCCTGTCTCTCTCTCTCTCCCTCTCTTTCTATCTCTGTCCGCACAGTTCTTGGCCGGCCAGGCCAGCTATAATGCGACACGCACGGCCATGCCTGCCTCCTGTGACTGTCACTCTGCACGGGTCCCGTCCGTCCGTCCGTCCGGGTCTCCGTGTGTAGTTGCCGTGACGGCCGCTGTGTGGCGCCCTAGTGTCGCTATGGTAACGTGTTGCGCTCAGTGCGTGCGCCGCACGTCAACTGGGTGCTTGGCCGGGGGAGTTGGAGGGTTGGTTAGTCGCCGCCCAAAGGCCCGCCCAACCGACCGACCGACCGCGCCTGCGCGCCACCTAGCGACAGGCATGCACGCTGCGGCCGAACTAGGAACCAGGGTGTGTGGGTGGGTGGGTGAGGGGGGCAACGGGGGGTTGCAGTGTGGGGGCCAGGGGGGGTTTACCCGGCGTCCGTGTACCAGCTGTCTGGGTCGTTACTGTGGAAACGCAGACGCGTCGCCGTAACCCTGGCCGTGTGGCCGACCCGATTGTCGGCGTCTCCTCGCCGCCTATTCTCGGCGCCTCAAGACGCGACCCCGAAATGTCGAACCCACTTTGTGGGGTTGTCGTGCACGGCCGTTTCTATTTATCTTTCTATCAGCACGCGCGTGCGCGTGCACGCACGTACCCACGCGCATATGTACGGACACACCGCGCACAATGCGCGCAAAGCACACTGGCGTTCTCTGTGGCGGAGTGGTTAGAGTGTCTGACTTTTTTCTAGGTCAGACTCCTAATCTGAAGGTCGGTGGTTCGATTCCCCATGCCCCCAGCTCTGGCACTTTGGATTTCCACTGCTGTGTATAACTTACAGCATCATCAAAGGTCGGTTGCTCTCATACCATGTCTATGTAGTGTTGGAGGTTAAAATTTGTTGGGTCGGTAAAAGTGTAGGCTTGGGCTTTCTATCGACCAGCAGTGGAATGAGGAAGACCAGTCGTCTATGACTGAAATTTCCCCTGCTTAAAGTTGCATAGTCCGATGAAAATATCAAATTTTCAAAACCAAGACAATGACCTAAATTTGATTCTACTTATCAAACTTTGATACTGGTGCACTTATTAAACATTTGTCACCACATAGAAGGGAATACTGAGGCAATTGAACGTAACCTGTTACTGCAGAGGCCTATGGGGTCAGAGTTTTGACAAGCTTGCCAAAATTAATTTAGCATGGTTCCACTTTAAATATCTCAAAAGTTAGCCACTTAAAATAAAAGTTACTTCAAGCTAAAGTAAGGTTCGTAATAATGATCAACGTAATGTACTTATCTCAGAAAATTTCAGAAACTCAAAACCATCGGACCATACAACTTTAAACAACTAATGGACCAAAAAAAAAAGATATATGTATGCTGATACGTTATGCTGACTAGCCTGGCACTTGGCATTACCAGGATATGGTTAGAACTCGTGGAATAAATGTCCGTATGTGTCTACGCATTTAGGTAATAATGTACCAATGTACTAATGTAGTCATGTGTGTTTTGTTTGTTATTGTTTTATATCCTAGCAACATCTAAGGTTACCGCATATGTCCCAATAGAAGCACCCTACCCAATAGAACTTAGAAGCACACACCCCATATCAAGATTGAAAGCACGCACAAATTTACGATCATATTCAGACTGAATGCACATAAATAAGACAATCCCACTTTATTTCAGAGGCACAACAAAAACAAATCCATGACATTTTTTAACTTTGAATAGATGCGCATCCATGTGTCTGCACTCGCGTAGTTTGTGTCTATTGGGACATATACGGGATATCAGGACATATCCGATATCCGGATTACTACATACAGTATCTATCGATACTGTATGTAGTAATCCGGAGCCGAGGCCTGGACAGTGTACAGACAGCAGGTGAAAAAGCTGCATGCCTTCATGATGCGACATCTGCGTTCAATCATGAGGCTAACCTGGAAGGACAAAGTGACGAATAAGGAAATATTGGAACGGATGGGGCTGCCCTCTATGGAAGATCTTCTGATCAAAAAGAATCTCCGGTGGACTGGACACCTCATGAGGATGTCATCAGACAGGCTACCAAAGCAGATCCTCTATTCTCAACTGTCTTCTGGCTACAGAAAGAGAGGGGGCCCCCGTCTCCAGTTCAAAGATACCATCAAGAGAAACCTGAAGCTGAGAGACATTAAGACCGACTCATGGACGCAACTCTCACAGCAGAGAGCTAAATGGAGAGCGGCAGTCAAGTAATGAAAGCAGTATTTGTCGCATCGCGACCGACAGCATGATGATGATGATGTTATGTAGTAATGTACTAACGACACAAATGTATTAATGTATTGATGTATTAATTGTATTTATACTGCTATATATGCATAGAAGTGTATGTATGTATACAAAGTGTGTATGTATGATTATGGGTGTATGCATGTGTATGTATGTGGAACTTGGAAGTGTATTATGATTATGTATATGCATATATGGGTATGCATGTATACATATATGAACGTGTATGCATATACATGTGTGTGTATACATCGGTATGCAGGTATTGCAGGTATAGTAATACCTCAGGGAGGTTAACGCCCCTGCCCTGCAGAGTTGTAAACCACTGCCTTGTGGTAGAGGTTCTTGACAGAACCGAAGGCTAAGGGAGCAAACCCTAAACAGAAAACCATGTCACTGTGGCAGCATTAAGGGCGGTTGATGTATGGAACTCCCAACATCTCCCGACCAGCCACTGCAGGGACAAATATTTTTGTGCCTGTCTTGACATGTTCTTGCAGGTGTGAAACCTCTATTTGCTTCCCGAGAGAGTGCCACTGGTAACTTGCAAAAGCCAGCAGCACTTCAACACTTTTGCAGGCAGCTTTCATGAAATGTAACATCACTCTCACAGCAGAGAGCTAAATGGAGAGCGGCAGTCAAGTAATGAAAGCAGTCTTTGTCGCATCACGACCGACAGCATGATGATGATGATGATACATGTGTGTATGTAGAATAGTCTATGTATCGCACATTTATCTGTATCCAAAATTCTGAACCCATATGTTTCAGCAGTAACATATTTGATTAAATTGACTTTATTCCTTTTGATGAAGCAACAAGCTAGTAATAAGTGTATCAGTGTCTAAGTTAGATGTGTAGAATCAAATCTAGCTAAGTGTTTTGGGTTACAAAATGGTATGCCTTCACCGGACTATGCAGCTTCAAGAGGTAGCTAATAAGAGGAAAGGGCAGTATCGTCCTGACACTACCTATGCCAAGGTCATAAATGCTGCGATCGCCTTAGGGTTTTGTTTGTTTGTTGTTTTATGTCCTAGCAACATCTAAGGTCATATCAGGATGGGTACCGACTTGTGACAGTACACACTCATGGCGATTTTATAGTGCTGCCCCACTGGGAAATCAGGCCGCCGGCACCATGACCCGATATCCCACTCAGTCACATTATTCTGACACTGAGCTAACCAGCCCTTGCCCTATCCTAATAATGCCGAGCACCAGGCTAGGAAGCGACAAGTATCAATTTTTAAGTCACTGGTTTGACTCGACCGGGAACCGAACTCGCAAACTCCCGATCTTCCGCATGCGAGGCCTGTGCTCTATCGATTCGGCCACCACGCCCGGTCTCGCCTTAGGGTGCTGTGGGCTGCAGTGTGTATTGCAGTTTATGCAAATGTTACGGTGTCGCAGTCTGCAGTTTATCTATTCACAAATTGTATGGTCACCGCAAAGGACCTTGCGGTTTGTGTTGTGTTGAACTTTTTACACTTCTTTAATATATAAAAACATCTTAACTTTCTTAATATTGATGACACAAACATGAATTGTGTACCATATTGATATTCATTTTAAGAGCTTTTCATTGTTGTCAACAAAGGTGACCGTACGGTATTGTGGCATGATTGCGGCGTGATTGTGTCCTGCGGCGTTGCAATTTTCCGAAGTTAAGATAACTTCAACTTAAAAAAAATGCAAGACCTTGCTGCGAGCAAAAAACTGTGTGGCTGCCGTATGGCCACCGTATCCTACCGTACGGCCACCACAAGGTTTTGCCGATGCAGCAACTTATGGCCGCCGCAAGCACGCCGCAAGCACGCCGCAAGCACGCCGCAAGCACGCCGCAAGCACGCCGCAAGCACGCCGCAAGCACGCCGCAAGCACGCCGCAAGCACGCCGCAAGCGCGGCGCCCGCAAGCGCGCCGCAAGCGCGCCGCAAGCGCGCCGCAAGGGATTTGTGACCTAGGCATTAGCAACTTGAATGTAGCCTCTGGTGCCATCTGTAGCTCCTTTTTGAGAAATGAAGGGACGTCCGTTTAAGCTTTCATTGAAATGCCTTCAATGCAGCAGTAACTGTTTAATAAATGCACATATAACTTACATTGTAAAATCAAATTTGGATATAAATATGTAGAATCAAATCTAGTATACCAGACGCAGTAACCGAATTAGTAAGAGCACAGCCTTCTCATGCAGAAGGTTGGGAGTTTGAATCATGTTTGAGTCATGCCAATGAGTTATAAAGTTGATAGTTGGCCTGGCCTGGTTTTTGGCATTACTAGGATAGGGCAATGACTGGTTAGCTCAGTATCAGAATAATGTGACCGGGTGGGATATTGGGGCATGGTGATGGCAGCCTGATCTCCCAGTGGGACAGCATTATAAATTCACCATGAGTGTTCATTGTCACAAGTCGATACCTGTTCTGAAATGAGCTTAGATGTTTCTAGGTTGTAAAACACAAACAAACAACAATCGAATCTAGCTAATACCCCTGTCACACTACGACGTGACGAGCCAACGTGAGCCTAACGTGATCATTTTTCGTCATGACGTTGGGTTACGTCATGATGATGTCAAAATGACGTTAGAATGACGTCGAGCTACGTCACATTACGTCGTGTTACGTCGAGTTATGTCAAGGTTTTGGACATGTTCAAAACTTTGGACGTAGGTCGAACGTAAGGGTTTACGTTCGCCCTACGTTCTGTTCACGTTCAGTGAACGTCAATGACGTTAAACGGACGTTATTTCAACGCTGCTCACTACGTTCAACTACGTTCCACTACGTTCCACTACGTTCCACTACGTTGACCCACATTAAACCAAGTGCAAAAGCCTACGAGGCTTAATGGGAACGTCAGGAGAACGTCAGGAAAACGTCAGGAGAACGTCAGGAGAACGTCAGGAGAACGTGCATTCAACGTACGTTCAACGTCTCATTACATAGCTAACGTCATGTAACGTTCTTCTGGCGATGGAATAACGTTCATAACGTTCCGTGAGCATAGTGACGTTGTCCTCTCTCGTGACTGACGGTATCACTACGCTTTACCAACGTTACGTTCTCGTCCACTACGCTGCATCCACGTTCAACTTGTGCCCAAATTTGCATACTACGCCGAGAAGTTCAATGTTCTTCACGTTCTCCCTACGTTGACGTCGTTACGTCGTAGTGTGACAGCCCCATAACTCATTAAATGACAGAATTCAACAACCAATTAGCATTATGGCTTCGGTTAAACTGCAATTAAAATGACGCAATAAGTTTATACCGCATGAATTAATTGCAATTACACGGTCACAATCGCTAACTAACTAATCACAATCACTTAGGGGATGGCCACATATTACATCACAGTGTAAGGGGTGACTGGGTAAATTTGGCTTAGCCCACCAAGATTGATTGATAAGGGGATTGGATTACGTACGTCGGTGTATCCTTACGGCAACAAGCCAGTCATGGTGCCAGGGGCAGTACTATAAAGCCGTCATGAGCGCACAACACTGTCAGTAGTTGATACTCTTACGTTCCTAGGCTGTAAAACCATAACAAAGTTTCGAGAAATGGTTGAGGAGTTCCAAATGTTGGAAGGGGCGGACATGTAGAGAAGGGCGAGTATCCGGATGTTTCGTAGGAAATGAAAAAGATTGGCACGGAAAATTTCAACAATAAAACTAGCCTTGAAGTTTAACTTAAAGATCTGATTACCTTATTTAAACTCTCATTATTTATATGAACATTCATTTTAATTCAATTCAAGTGTATATCAACATCATCATTATAATTATACAGTTACAATTTCCGTGATGAACCAGACGGGATGGCCGAATGAGTTAGAGCGTCTGTCTCCCGTGCTGGTAGATCGGAGGGTCGTGGGTTCGAACCCTGGTCGAGTCAAACCAATGACTTAAAAATTGATACTTGTCACTTCCTAGCCAGGCGCTCGGCATTATTAGGACAGGGCAAGGACTGGTGTGCTCAGTGTCAGGATAATGTGACTGAGTGGGATATCAGGTCATGGTGCTGGTGGCCTGGTTTCCCAGTGGGACAGCACTATAAAGTCGCTGTGAGTGCGCACTGTCACAAGTCGGTACCCGTCCTGATATGACCTTAGATGTTGCTAGGACGTAAAACAACCTCAAACACACAATTTCCATGAAACCTAATTACAGTGGACGAAGAAAGGGAGAATGAAAGAAGCATTTTTTTTTTATTTTTTTTTTTTACTAAATGTATTTTATTCAGCGAATAATGTCTTTTGTCAGCACCAGACCACTGGTCTTCCGGCCGTTCAGTACAATTTATTGGTACATAAATGACAATATCAGTTGCAATAATAACCGCATGAAAATCCTGTTCGATAATAGAAGCATAATATAAATGGACTATTAGTTGTAATAGTAACTGCATATAATTCCAGTTCAACATATGTATTATACACTTGGTGAGTATGCATCACATGGTATTGCATGATTCTAGAATTGATTTTAAACACTTCTTTCTTCCTTTGTCTTTCTCTCTTCTTTTTTTCAACAAGATATAACATATCTCCAATACATATATATATATGAGTCAGTCTCATGAAAATAGGCCAATCGGGGAAAGTTGTCGGCATTGACAGAGGTTTTGGAAAGTTCTTAAATTAATCCTGAATGTACAGGTAGAGAAAATACAACAACTCTATTTGTTTCTAGGATAATTTAATATGAAACAAACAAATGTACTACACTGTAACAATTGCGATGCCAACATCTGTTAAAGATGTCAGTGTTGACTATTGGATGTTGGGATCAAACAGTATAATTATAGTTTAGCATTGACAAAGGTGTTGGAAAGTTCTTAAATTTATCCTGAATGTACAGGTAGAGAAAATACAACTGCCCTATTTGTTTCTAGGATAATTTAATATGAGACAAAGAAATGCACTACACTTTAACAATTGCGATCCCAACATCATAAATTGACCACCAATTGGCCCATTTTCGTGAGACCGACTTATATATATATATATATTATATTGTAAATATGCAAATCAGTGGATCCAATCACCAATACCAAATGCGAGAAACCTCGCCATTGTTGGATCCCATCACAATTCTTTTGTATATATTCATTCTCGAGAAACATCAATTATATTGCCAGTAGAACTACTAAGAATAGACAGATATGGGATACTCTGTGAAAAGGTTCATGGCAGATCAATCCTTGCCTTTACATTTTGTACAGTTATATTTTTACCTTTTGTACAGTTATACTTGTACATTTTAGTATGCATTATACATTGTGGCCTAATCGGTAAAGTGCATGCTTCGCATGCAGAAAGTCAGGAGTTCGAATCCGAGCCAAGTCAAACCAATGACTTATAAAATTGATACTTGTCACTTCCGAGCTTGGCACTTGGCATTAATAAGATAGGGCAAGGACTGGTTGGCTCAGTGTCAGGATAATGTGACTGTGTGGGTAATGGGTCATGGTGCCGGTGGCCTGGTCTCTCAGTCAGGCAGCACTATATAAAGTCGCCATGAGTGTGCACTGTCACAATTCAATACCCGTCCTGATATGACTTTAGATGATGCTACGACATAAAACAACAACACACAAACATAGTATGCATTTACTTTTACAATTGCTATTATTGTTTCTTTCTTTTTAATTTGTATTTGTTACATTCGCATAGTGGGCAGGGGAACTTTCTATTGCGGATTGAGAAGATAGGCTACTGGACTTGACTATTCGTCTGGTGAGTTGGTGAGGTCGGGTTTTGGTTTGGTTGTTGGAGCTTTATGTTCTGGCAACATCTAATGTCATATCAGGACGGGTACTGACTTGTGACCCTGCACACTCATGGCGATTTTATAATACAAGGTAGTGACAAGTATGATTTTTGCAAGTTTAGGTATGAAAGTCGTCTCCAGAACAAAAGCACAGTAATGCCGATGCCGAATTTCCGCGAAAACGCGGATTTTCCCCCATATGATTAGCACGGTCAGCAAATCGCGGAAAAAAATTCCAGATGTCAACTTTCAGTTATTCTTGATGCGACTGTGTTATCGTCCATACCTAACTATCGTTTGGGTTTTATGTTCTGGCAACATCTAACGTCATATGAAAATGGGATTCGAACTAACGCGACTCAGTGGGGTAGCCTTATGTCCCAGTGGAGCCGCACTATAATGGATTATGAATAATATGCGCGGTCACAAGTCGGTGCTGGTCCTGATGTGACATTAGATGTAGTTAGGGCATAAAACCCCATTTATCTTGGCCTGGGTCCTGAAAGCGATGGGATGTTTGCCAAATTTGATCCGTAGGAATTTGGAAGAGCCTCATTTAAGTAATTGGTATTTCTCCTTCCACTTATCCAACATGGGCGAACACATTGCAGCTGACATGTTCCTGTTTGGATAATTGCTTATTAGTGTGAAAAGAGATGTGTACTTTATAGTTTCAGTTTTCTATTGAACATTGTCAGATGGGAGCATTCCCATACACACACACAGACACACACATGGTTATATATATGTATACATGATTAATTTCTCCAACTATTTATATTCGCATAATCCATTACAAGGCTTATATATATATATTATTTGCATTATCCATTACATGGCATATATATATATATTACATGGCATATATATATATGCCTTGTAATGGATTATACAAATATAAATAGTTGGAGATCTCCACTATTTATATTTGCATAATCCATTACATGGCATATATATATGCCATGTAATGGATTATGCAAATATAAACACTATTTATATTTGCATAATCCATTACATATATATATATATATATATATATATGTGCCATGTACTGGATTATGCAAATATCAATAGTTGGAGAGATCAATCATGTATATCCATTGAATTATTGCCATTGCTAACAAATAACATGTTGTCTGGCTGTGGGACAACTCCACATTATGGAATTGTATATGCGGTGTCACCTCCTGTGGCGGGATTTCGAACGATACGGTGTGTGAATACCTTACTTGTTCCAGGAATTGTTCATTCAAGTTATTATTTTACTCAATTTATCAATATGGGCATTTAATCCTATGTCAGGGATCCCTTGTCGCTTCTTAGCAGAGCGTTGGCTGTGTTGTCTTTTTCTCCATTTCATTATTTTATTGTGTGTATTATGTGTATATATATATGTATATATATACATATATGTGTATATATAGACACACATAGGTATATATTTAAATAGCTATATCATTGCAAGATAAAATTAAGGTTATCAGCATATATATATATCTATATATACCCTGGCATATATCGAAAGCATATTATCCTTCATCAGATAGCTATTTTTTTTGTATTAAATATTAATAAAAAATGGATCCAAGGTACCTGTAGATGAAAAGCTACGAAATTCGAATTTAAAATTGTTTATGTACATGAAGAGGTGTGGCAGAGACGGGCTGGGCTTGAGGGTCAATGGCGGTTGGGGTTGTGGGGGGAGGGGGGCGGGCTGGGGGGGCCTGGGGGGGGGGAGGTGCCAGACCACTGCCCTAAGCTGTTTATATGGTCTGAACTTGGAATGTACAGTTGTAAAATACTATGGTTTTGAGTTAATATCAAATTTAACAGGAAACATACATCACGTTTGTTTGAATCTATTTTACTGTAATTAGGAATAATTGGTTGTTGGGTTGGGTTTTTATCCACAGAAAAAAAAGCTAATTCTGAATATATTTAAAGTGAAGCATAGACAATTTGGTGTGCACACTTGTGTGAGATGCAGCAGTAATTAAAGTAAAAATCAAACCTTAATTAAAGCTGCATAATCCGATGAAAGCATCAATTTTCCTAGACCAAAACACGTATCTAGACTTTAATCTACATAGCTAACTCAGATAATGGTGAAATTAGTCAATATTTGTCACCACATAGAAGGGAATACTGAGGCAATTTAATAGAATATGCTATTGCAGAAACCTATACTGTGAGAGATTTGGCATGCTTGCTACTGAGGCAATTTAATAGAATATGCTATTGCAGAAACCTATGCTGTGAGAGATTTGGCATGGTTGCCAAAATTAATTTAGCATATTTGCACTTCAAATACCCCCAAGTAATTTTAAATAAAAGTTACTTCAAACAAAGGCAAGGTAGATTGTACCGATTAACCTAATATATTTATCTCAGAAAATGACAGAAATTCAAAACCATCGGAGTACGCAACTTTAATATTCCTTCTGAATTATATGCAGCAATAAATGTTTATTAAGCTAACTGCACCAGTATCTAAGTAAGTACACCATTTTAAAAGTAAATCCACTCTTTCTGTGTGTTTTTAACATGCTATGGTTTCATGAGATTATGTGTAGTATAAAAATACCAGCGTCATGGGCGCTTTATGTCAACTCCGAACTGTTTATCGACTGATTAAATGTGGCAGCCATAACATGACCAAACAAACTTTCTTTTCTCACATTTCCTATAAACAAATATCACTAGGTATAATGCCTAGAGCTTAAAACAACCTATCCTCTATAAGTTATCTTCGGCACAACCATGGTATCTGTAGTCAAGCTGTGGCATTCATCCCTAATGAATGTCCCTAGTGATGTAGGCTAGAACATATTACAGACTTGGAAAATAGTTCAAACCTTACTATCACTTAAAGTTGCATAGTCCGATGGTCTGAAGTCATTTTTCTGAGATAATTATATGAGGTTAATTGTTACAATCTACCTTGCTTTGGTTTGAAGTAACCTTTATTTAAATGGCTAACTTGGGAGATATTTGAAGTACAAACAGGCAATAATCTACTATATTATTTAGTTTTAAATGGTTGACTTTTGAGATATTTGAAGTGTAAATTAGTTTTGGCAAGCACACCAAACCTTTGACATCATAGCCTTCTGCAGTAACAGGATCTATTAAATTGGCTCAGTATTTCCCTCTATGTGGCAACAACTACTTAAGAAGTGTGGTAGGATCTAAGTTAGATATGTAGAATCAAATCTGGATAATTATTTTGGTTTCGAAAATTGTATACTTCATCACACCATGCCGCTTTAAAGCAAATTTAATGTTTGTTTTAATATGGCTTATAACCCTATGTAAGTGAACCTTTCAATTCCCTATGTGACGTCACAGAACTATTTATAATACTTTAATAGCCATGGAGTACCCAGGGGTGGTGCTGGACAGACTAATCCAAACCTATTGGTTTCGATCTCAAATATTACATTCTAAGTGAGATCTTTCATTAAGATACATAGAAGTTTTCAAACCCTGGTCAAGTCAAACCAATGACTTAAAAATTGATACTTGTCGCTTCCTAGCCAGCTGCTCTGCATTATAGCAGAAGGAAAGGTTGGCTCAGTGTTAGGATAATGTGACTGAGTGGGATATCAGGTCATGGCACAGGCGACCTGATGTCCCAGTGGGGCAGCACTATACAGTCGCCATGAGTGCACACTGTCACAAGTCGGTACCCGTCCTGATATGACCTTAGAAGTTGCCAGGACTTAAAACTCCAACCAGTTTCATCTGAGGAATACATGGTAAAGTCATTTCACTAGATCTTTAAATCCAAGTATTAAAGTTGGAGAGTCCGATGGTTTTGAGTTTCCGTCCTGTTTCTGTGATAAATATATTAAATTGATCATTATGATCTACTTTACGTTAGTTTCAAGTAACCTTTATTTTAAATGGCTAAATTTTGAGATATTTGAAGTGCAAACATGTCAAATTAGTTTCAGCAAGGATGCCAAACGTATGACATCATAGGATTCTGCAGTAACAGGCTCTATTAAATTGCCTCAGTGTTCCCTTCTATACAGAAACAAATGTTCAATAAGTTCACCAGTGTCTAGGTTAGATATGTAGAATCAAATCTAGATTATTATTTTGGTTTTGAACTTTTGATGCTTAATCAGACTATGCAGCTTTAAAGCACCAGATGTCTTATCCCTTGGACATGGGACCTCCATTGGTCCAATAGTCAAGTCATCATGGCTGCCATTATATGCTATGTTGTGCTGGTAACAGAATGAAATAGACCTGGAATGGAAGCAGTCTTCCCAGTGAATGCTGAGCCAGGGTCAGTTGGCACAGTTTGTGACCAGATGGTAATTATCTGGGAGATACCCGCACTGCGCAAGACTGCCTGGCACACACATACAGATTATATAGGGGTCGTTGGCACACTGGTCAGGATATCATACTGTCACGAATCCAGTTTATTCCGAAATGAGTTTATTCATCTTCTCTTCTTTTTTTGTTTCTTGAAGATTTATGCTTCATGATAAGCTGAATAGCTTGTTTCACCATTAACAGTTTGTCGATAAAGCTGAGCTCACTTTTGACCAGGATTTTAACCTCCCACCCATGACAGGTTGAGTGCTCAGTCATGCTACCCACTCCATCCATACTCCAAAGTGGGGGGAGGGTCTTACATTAGGTAATGAGTTATTATAAATTACTGCTGCTCTAGCCTATATGGTTGATTGATTTGATAAATGAGGCTGTCTCAAAAGGTGCTAGCTCTTCATTTTTTTGTCCATAGTAACGATTGACACAAAACATCACAGAAACAGTTACACTGAAAACACAATGTTGATTGATTGGTGGTTGCTTTACGCCGTGTCGGCAGCATAGGCCATATTCATGGTGAGAAATGTTAGTTTTTTTGTTCAAACCATCGCTTTTACATGTAAAAGCAGACAATCAATTATGTACCAATAGACACTCATGAAATTAGAAAGCTCAGAGGACATTTGCTTCAAATCAATATGTATTCTATTGGGATTATGAAACACCATGTAAAAAGCAAATCAGTTTACCCTGAGCAAATGCATAAGTAGATAGTGTGTTGATCGTTACTATGGACAAAGTTTTGTCCCATATTGCTTAGCACCTTTTGAGACAGTCTCATATATAGAAAAGACATTACATTTTAATATTTTTATGAAGACAATCAAGTTATGTATATTAATTTGGTTTCCAAGTTCAAAGAGAATTAGATTTAGATGTAGACTGATCTAGATGTAGACTGATCACCAACTGATCGCTGACCGATCGCCGAGTGGTCACAAATGGTTGGCATGGTCATCGATCAGTTGGCGACCAGTCGACGATCCAGTCGGCGATGGTCCCCCCGGCTGATCGCTAACCTATAAAAAAAAAAAGCTTTGCGACCTTGTTGTGACCATTTTGGTAGCAAGGAGGAATTTGGTGCAACTCCTGCAACCTCCTTGTTAGTAAATTAGTCGCCAGGGTGTCAGTTCTTCTTCATTGTGTCCTTCCACCAGTTATCTCAAGGGATTTTCGAGCAGAGGTATGATCTTTATTCGTGGGACATGCTCTCGGTGGTGGAAAGTGGTAGCAGGATTTGCAATCAGATAGCTGATTCCCAGGGCCACGATTGGATGCTCCTGCTGTGGCCAGTTTGTCGATAGAAAGCCTGGGCCTACACTTTTACCGACCCAAGGGATTTTTAACCTCCCACACCACATAGACATGGTATGAGAGCAACCAGCCTTTGATGACACTGTAAATTATACACAGCGGTGGAAATCCAAATTGGCAGAGGTAGGGGGGGGGGGGCATGGGGCTCGAACCACCGACCCTCAGATCAGGATTCTAACCACTCCGCCACAGAGATGTCAGTGACCAAGGAGGATCAAATAAAGACCTTGTATGACTAGTTGCGACCACTTGCTACCACTTGTGATCACTTACGACCACTCAGGTTTTTTTCTTCTCATAAAGTGGAGGACAAGTGGTCGCAAGCCTGTTGTGACTGGCACTGCTTCCAACCACCTGTGATGACTGATCGATCAGTCGGTGATCAGTTGGCAATAAGTCAGCAAGTGTTCAGGGACTGATTTGTAATTGACCTGCAATCGAACGCGGATCGGTCGGAAACCAGTCTTACCTAACAGACTATCTACGCCTACGCACTCCCATCATGTCCTTGCCTAATGGGTTAGAGCGTCCGTCTCCCGTGTTGGTAGATCGTGGGATCGTGGGTTCGAACCTAGCTCGAGTCAATCCAATGACTTACAAATTTATACTTGCCGCTTCCTAGCCTGGTGCTCGGCATTATTATGACAGGGCAAGGACTGGTCTGCTCAGTGTCGGGATAATATGACTGAGTGGGATATCAGGTCATGGTGCTGGCAGCCTGGTCTCCCAGTGGGGCAGCACTATAAAGTCGTCATGAGTGCGCACTGTCACAAGTCGGTATCCATCTTGATATGACCTTAGATGTTGCTAGGATGTAAAACAACAACAAACAAACACTATCTGCCACTACCTTCATTTGACCTAAAACACATTGCTCGATTTCTAGTGACTTTCTTCATGTCTGTACATGACACACACCACTTTCCTGTACATACTCACTTCATCTTGGTCTGGACGGGTTAGCTCAGTGTCAGGATAATGTGACTGAGAGTGAGAGGGATATCAAGTCATGTTGCTGGCACCCTGATTTCCCAGTGGGGTAGCACTATAAAGTCGCCACGAGTGAGGACTGTCTCAAGTCAATACCCATCTAGTAATATGACTTTAGATTTTATTTTATTTTATTTTTTGTGAGTTGGTTTATTTACCCTGTCCATAACGAGCAAGTCGCATCGCGGCTTGTTTTCATTTCTGAACAGCAATAGTCTCAATTTGGTAGTTTCCTTGTACTCCTAGCTGTTAGTTTGTTTGTTGTTGTTTTACGTCCTAGCAACATCTAAGATCATATCAGGACAGGTACCGACTTGTGACAGTGCGCACTCATGGCACTAGATGCTACGAGGACGTAAAACTCCAACAACCAACCAATCATCTTGGTCCTTGATACCGGACACGGTGGTCGAATCGGTAGAGCGCAGATTTCCCATGTGAAAGATCGGGAGTTTGATCTCCGGTCGAGTCAAACCAATTATATGCAAAATTGATACTTGTCGCTACCTAGCCTGGCGCTTGGTATTACTATGACTGGGCAAGCACTGGTTAGATCAGTGTCAGGATAATATGACTGAGTGGGAAATCAAGTCATGGTGCCGGCAGCATGGTCTTCCAGTGGGGCAGCACTATAAAGTTGTCATCCCTCCGCACGTTAACAAGTCAGTACCCGTTCTTATATGACCTTAGATGACGTAAAAACTCCAATAAACAAACAAACCCTTCATCTTTCGTAAATATCCTCGACCATTCTAAAATGACAATTATTCCAGACCTATTTGCTTCCATGTTTAAAAGAATTTAAATACTTTAAAAAGGGATAACTAAGTCCTTCATGTTTCTTTCTCTATTCACATGCCTAGAATATCTGGGATTTCTTTTAGTTGTTTTATCAGATAACTTCCCAGGTCTCCCAAACGCAGAACATTATTATGGGATGCAATAGGATAGGTGTTACTGCTAAGTGTGTTGGCATTGAATGGGGAATTAATGTATAGAAAATAGCAGCTGGGAACAAGGAGGAAACTTGTCAAATCTTACTGAACAAAATCAGGCGATGACTGCGATGTATCGTCTGATACCCCACTCAGTCACATTATCCTAGTAATGCCAAGCGCCTGGCTAGGAAGTGACAAGTATCAATTTTGAAGTCATACGTTTGACTTGACCAGGGTTCGTTCAAACCCGTGGGTTCGAATCCCACGATCTACCAAAACCTGAGACGCACGCTCAACCCAGTTGACTATCCCGTCTGGTCCTGAAACATACCTATATATAGGTACAGAGCTATATAATTCAAAGCAAGGGGTAACCTACATGTGGGGAATATTTCATCATTCATTGTAATTGGAAAGAGAGATATTGTCGAAAGATATTTAAAGTTGCATGGTCTGATGACGATCCATTGCAAATGCGCCGGGTTCTGGGCTTAACGCTATGACGCCTGCCCCGGAGCAAATCGTATATCAAGGGAGCGAATAAATAATAATAATAAAATAATAAAAGGCAGCACCACAAATTGATATGCACATAATGCTTATATTTCACATATATATTTCTTTTTGGTCCATATATATATGGACAAAAAAAAATATATATATATTGATCAGCCAATATATATATATAAATTTCTAAATTTAAATTACCCAAATTGATTAATTATATTCATAGAATTGACCAAACAGCATTGAATATCCAACATGGAGAGGAGGGGTAACATCCACCTCATTTCCCCTTCCCCTCTATGTCCCTGCACAAAAGGCCTACTTGGTTGGGTGGGGGGGGGGGAAGGGGGGGGGGATGAAGTCACTAGATTGGCCTAATTGGTTAATGGCCTCCTTGCATAATGGGTGTTTCAAACTGAGTGTTCAAAGCGGTGAGGTAATAAATTCACTGGTTATTCTGTATATGGGTCGTTCTCAGAAGTTGTGTACCAATAGTGTGACATCAGACCACAAGATCAAAACGCTGCCAAAGTCCTATAAACAAGTTTGCTCAATGTGTATGTCCTTTTGCATCTGAATAATTGAAAATAAACATATTCTGGCATTTTTAAGTAGGGCAAATGATGCTCACACCCAATAAATAGCAGTATAGCATGGAAACCAATCTGACTCCAAAATCAGATATTTTCCACATAAAACTTGAAATTTTTAGGACATTTCACATGCCACTTGATTTATATACAGTAGTAATAATAATTTGAAACCTCATTGCTATGGTTTTGTCTTATTTGTGAATATTAAAGGGAAAAGCAAAAAAATATTAGCACGGTAACAGTCAAAGTGGAAACAACAATTTTACACAAATGTTCGGCTCAAATTTCAATGTTTTTATGGGCAATTTCAGGATATATCTTTTACTATACCATAACTGGGTCCATGCATAGAGTGTCAAATGGTGAAAATAGTTCCTGTACTGTATCTGTACTCAGTGTTTGATACAGAGTTTCATAGTACTTGCAAGTGGAAACGAAATGTTACAATGTTAATGACTCCAGAAACGGTTAACTATTTCATAATTTAAATTTTCTTTTTTAGAAATAAATGTCTTCAACTTAATGAAGACATTGTATATGACCATTTGAAGTGAAATGAGCTGTTGTTCAGAGGTTTTCATTAAGTTTGTGACACTTTATTTTCAATGCTGTTGACAATGTCACAAATTAGTGATGTAATCTTTTATGTATTTAGCTACATCCATCCCAATAAGATACATAATACACAATATTAACATTTACTTTTGATCTAAAATATCTCCCACATTATTGGACTAAATGATGAAATCTAAATATTGACACTCCAATAATGGGTTTCTTTGAAATATGCATTTCAAGTAAACTACCTCAAGTGGTACACAGTTTCTGAGAACGACCCATATGTTGTCCCAAATCATTAGCTAATACACTAGTATCTAAGTTGGATGTATAGGATCAAATGTAAGTAGTTGTTTTAATTTTGACAAAATTATATTTCATCGGACCATGCAATTAAACTTGTAAGTGCCACCACTAACTCACCCATTGTCGCCGGAAGAACAAGCTCTTTTTTCTTCCCCCCCCCCCCCCCCCCCCCCCCCCCCCCCTTTGAATAGAAAAAAGCATTTCCAGCGGAGAATGGAGCCTGATGAATACAACTTCGCCCTCTAGTGCAATGTACTGGAACAATAGAGGTGATGGAAAATGGGTACATGGTTTCTCCACAAGGTGGTGCCACCAGTTGCAGAGCTGTATCTGCATTGTGACGCGGTTTGCTACCGTTGGATGGCCGTAACAGTACATTCGGTTCACACAGGGAGGGCGTATTCGATTAATCAACTCGGGTCACCCGAGCCTCTTTTTGGCGCATGCGCACATCCTACAGACTCGGGTCGAATAAACAAATACGCTTCTCCATGCTCGGGGTGGAAAAAATGGTGGCTTAATCCAAAACTTTGTTGTTGTTAAATAACCCATATAACTACAGCAAAATAGGATTTAAAGTATTTTATGATTGCATAGTTTAGTTATATTTCCATTTCATTAATCATTTAAAAAAACATGTATGACTGGTACTAGTAGCGGTTATCATACAGGACGGTACCCTTCATCTGTGAAGTTTTTGTGTGCAAAGACCAACCAGGGTTGCAAAACAAGGCAAGCAACGCACGTGTCTTTTAATTTGAGTAAGCTTTATTTTACAGAATTTTATTTTAATTTCCGGAAAAAATAGAAGCCAATGATACATAAAGCTGGGAACGAAAAGTGAAAATATCCCTGACAGGCCTAAATTCCCATATATATAATTCAGCGAATTCTAATGAATCAGTAACCTACCAGCACATTCAAATACAGAAAAGCTGCACCCAATGTAACTTAGTTTTGCTTCGTATTCTTATTCCTTGTGTTCCTGTCCAATAGCCAAATACCCTATACGTTTTTCCTCCTCCTCCCTCCCCCTTCCCCCATTCCTCTCCGCCTCCCCCTCCCCTTCTTCCCTCCCACTCCCTCACCCCCTCCCTCTCCACCTCCCTCCTCACCCACTTCACTCGGCGCTCTCACACCACACCTCCCTCCTCCTTCCTCCTCCTCCCCTCCCCCCTTCCTCACCCACACTCCCTCTCCCCCTCCCCCTCCTCACCCACCTCAGTCGGTCCTCTCACACCACACCTCACGACCCCCTCCCCCACCCTGATGTAAGTGTGTGTGTGGGGGGGGGGGAGGGGAGGTCCCCACTGGTTGTGTGTTGATACTCGTATAGAACTCCCACCACGACCGCCACTACCCCAACCCTGCCCCTCCACTTCTCCACCCCTCCCACCCACACTGCCATAATCACATTATGTGTGGTCGGGGTTGACGGTGTGTGTGGTTGAGGTGTAGGTGGGTATGGTGGGGGTGTAGGTGTAGGTGTGTGTGGTGGGTTCGTAGGGTGGGTGTGATGGAGGTGTAGGTGGTTTGTGGTGGAGTTGTAGGGGTCTTGCAGAGTGGCACCTCACAATCTTTAGCATCACTAAACCCCCACCACACACACCTACACCCTCACCACAGCCCTAAACCTCCACCACACACACCTAAACACCTCACCACATGCCTATGCCACCATCACATCCCTAAACCCCCACCACACACCCCACCACACACCTACACTCCCACCACACACATAACTGCACCCCCACCACATCCCTAAACCCCCACCACATCCCTAAACCCCCACCACACACCTACCAAGCGACAGCAGGGTTTCTTCTGACACTTCAATGCTATCAAAATGATCAAACCCACCACCTGGTGCGCTGGTTGTTTTCTTGATTACACAGTACAGGCTGAGTGAGCCGTCTTAGTGTTATAGGGTCTTTGCCATAGCCTAATGTGTGGATCAATAGATTAATGTAGAATGGCGTTATGCATGTTCTTCAGACGGGCGGAGGTGGTCGGTGAACTTACCGCTGCCGGCGCGAGTGGCGCCACCTTACGTGAACCGCATAACAGCCTGCTGGCGGCTTCCTTGCCGTGGTGGCGCCATCTGGAGGAGTGCGGGGAGCAAAAGCTCGCTGCGTCCAGAGTTGCCGTCCGTTTACGCTAGGTGGCGCCATCAGACCTGCCCGTCCTGTGGTCACGTGATCAACAGATGCAGGCTGTATGACGTACCTCTGCGCCTTTTCTTCACTCACTCATCCACACCGCAAGGTAATTGGTTACCGGTAGAGTTGAGGGTTCGAAACCGGCCCAACCAGACCATTGAACTGAATAAGAGTGAAGAAGCAGACCTGGCAGCGATTCCGGTTACTGATTGCACTATCTATCAGATCACCCCTGAGCCCTTCCGTCAATGAGTTCAATAAACCACAATAATTATTTAATACCCTACCTACCAAGCATTGGTTAATGGCCTCCTTGCATAATGGGTGTTTCAAACAGAGAGTTCAAAGGGGTGAGGTAATAAATTCACTGGTTTTCTCCCCCCCCCCCTTTGGGGGGGGGGGGGGAGAATGTCCAATAGCCAAATACCCTATTTGCTTCACCACTGGTGAAGCAAAGTGAGGGCGCAGCGCCGTATGCACGACAATATGTAGGCGCGGTTGGGGGCTATTATATATTTGACCAATTCCACAAACGAAAATTAGCTATGGAAATATTGAGACAGTTTGTGTATTTACAGGTCGTCACTGATTGAAGATAAGATTTTAGCTCTCATTCATATATTCAATTATTAAGACTAATCTTGTGATCAATGTTAGCTGTCACTCAAATGCTATGAGCAAACTTGTGACCAAAATATGTGGTCAAGTAAGTATACAAATGAACATATGCATGGATATGTCTATGCACATGCATATATATACATGTATATCACTAGGTAAATTATAAATATACTTCATCAAGTCATCTGCCAAATAGCTATTTATGTTCGCATTATACAGTGAACGTTTTGGCAGAGAACTTTGAGCCATCTTAATCATTATTGCATGCATTAATTGGAACATTTTCATATAATGAGATTTCAACATACTGTTGTACTTGTAGGGGTGATCAAAATGGGAAACATTGCACCTAGAGCGGGACTCGAACCCACCCCTCTTTGCATTCCGGGCCAGTGTGCTAACCATTACACCACCTAGGCTTCCTGATATCAACACACTACCCATGCCTACCTGTCTGTGCGGCTCCTTGCCTGAGAGGTCAATGCAGACCACTACACTCGTCTCCCTGGAATTGTAAGTCTTTTAATGCTCACAATTACATACATACAGGCAATGCACTTGCATATACATACACAGGGTAGGTTCAACAACTATACAGTGCATAGCTTGTACAGGATCATGGTCATGGTAACCAGCGTTGTGGGGGTGATGAAAATGGGAAATGTTGCGCCTAGAGCAGGACTCAAACCCACATCGCTTTGCATTCTGGGCCAGTGTGCTAACCATTACACCAGCTAGGCTCCCTGATATCAACACACTACCCACACCTACCTGTCTATGCGGCTCCTTGATTGAGATGTTAGTGCAGACCACTACAATACTATTTAAAAATATTGCCCACTGTGAGATGTCAGTGCGCTGACTTAAAAAATGCATCCTCTGTTACTGCTTAGAAGGGAATATGAAGTCAATGTAATAAAGACCTGTTCTTGCTGAAATCTGTAGTCTCAGAAACTTTACAAGCAGGCTACAATTAATTTCACATATATTCATTCCAAATATCTCCAAAATTAGCCATTTAAAATAAAATATACTTCAAATTACAGTAAAGTAGATAATAACGATTGACTTAGTTCTAAAATAATAATTAACCTTCTTAACAAAATTATCTGTCCTGATATGACCTTAGATGTTGCCAGGACGTAAACCCCAACAAGCATTAATAAGCATTCTTTCCGCGTGTTGTTCTTTTGCTGAATCGGGATAACAGTATAAAATTCCTCCTTCTGATTCTTGCCGAAAGCCAATAATATACATTGAAATGAACCTGTCAAGCAATACTATGCTGGAATGAAACTGCCCTCTGGGGGTAATATCATACCGGGATTATATTTCCCTTGCATAATAAAACAGCCTCACCCCCCCCACAAGTACATAACAGAGTTATTAGGAAGCTACCAGGCTACCTTAATTCAGCACAGAGACACTGGCACAGCCACAATTATTGGAAAAGAAATTACAGTTTATCCGCTAAAGCCCAAGTAACACCTACCCGGACGAGCCCCGGATTTTTAGCCGGACCACCCCCGGACTGTCCCGGACAGCCCCAGATAAAATCGCTATTTTTGCCTCGCTCTCACACCTACCCGGATGAGCCATGGACTACAAGCCCAGATCACCCCGGATGAGCCCCGGACAACCCCCGGATTACCCGGATGAGCCCCGGACAACCCCCGGACGAGCCCCGGACAACCCCAGGATGATAGACTGAAATGCGGGACTCATCCTGGGGTAGTCTGTGAGTAATACATGGTCATCCGTGCCGATCCGTGGTTAATCCGCGGTCATCTGGCCTGTCTGGGTCTTATCCGGGCAGTCCGGGAGTGGTCCGTGGTTCTGTTGGGGCTAGTCCGGGCTAAACCAGGGCTATTCCGGGCTAAACCGTGGCTAAAACATGGCTCTTCTGGTTTAAAAATGATCCAGACTGTCCCGGACGGGAAACGGACTACCCCCGGACAACACCCGGACTACCCGGACCAGCCCCGTATTACACCCAGATGATGCCGGATTGACCCCGGATTGCAATATTCCCCGGATCGCCTGATCCAGGTAGATTGTCCGGCCCCTGATCCAGGTAGGTGTGACCTAGGCTTAAGGCTAATACATTCATCTATGAAAAGAAATAAGGTGGAAATGTAATACCATCAGATTATGCAACTACCTGCAAGACCCTTCCTTATATTATTGTCTCGTGGTGAGACTGAATTGTGCAGATCTTGTCAGTGGCGGAGGGTTTGGAACGATGCTGGTAATGGTGGTGAAGGGGGGCGGGGCTTCTTGGGGTGTGGTTGGTTCTGCGATATGTGTACATTATGTGAGCTCAGGTAACATCAACAGGTGTCTCCAGGGTAGATTGAGATAGTAACAAGCAGTGGGCAGAGAACACCAGTAATCAGAGCATCTACCATGTATATCCTGTGAGTGCAACAATAGGTGGCGCTCTTAGCTTGTTGTGTAAGTGCCATCAGCAAAATGTCATCCGCTATGAGTAAACTGCATGCAAATCTCGTCTGCTGTGACTAAGCAGGACACAGATGTCTAGTGCTGCGAGTAAGCTTCACACAAATCTCGTCTGCTGTGACTAAGCAGGACACAGATGCCTATTGTTGTGAGTAAGCTTCACACACATCTCGTCTGCTGTGATTAAACAGGACACATATGTCTAGTCCTGCGAGTAAGCTTCACATAAATTTGTATGCTGTGACTAAACAGGACACATATGTCTAGTGCTGTGAGTAAACTTCATACACATCTCGTCTGCTGTGATTAAACAGGACACATATGTCTAGTGCTGTGAGTAAGCTTCACACAAATCTCGTTTGGTGTGACTAAACAGGACACGGATGTCTAGTGCTGCGAGTAATCTTCACACAAATCTCGCCTGCTGTAACTAAGCAGCACAGATGTTCCATGCCATGACTAAGCTGCACACAAATGTCATTTGATGTGACTAACCCTAAATAAATGCCTTCTACTGTGACTAAGCTGCAAACAAGTGTCGTCTCATGTCACTAAGTCCTACACAAATGTCACCTGCTTTGAATAAACTCCACAAAAGTACCGTCTACTGCAAATAAATTCCAAACAAATCTCAAAAAGACTCAAAAAGAATTAAAAAAAACAATAATTGTTGTTATAAAATTAGTTGAATCCATCACAGCATATATTATAAGTAGTTTGGATCGAGACAACCTCTGGTTAGCCACAAAACGCTCTGCATTTTGTATTACTAAAATGCAAAAGCTGTTGTCCAGGCAGCTCGAGCAGTCTTAGACCCATGGATCTAGCTGCAGAAGAAATCTTACACATTTACTAATATGTGCGTGAAGCGTTTTTTTTTTCAATACATAAACCCTTAATTAATTAAATGCCTGTTTAGTCCATCTCATTTGTCATTTAATAATAGACACAATACTATGCAAAAAATACTATGCAAAAGAATATCCAATCTAGTATCGTCTAGTCTAACTATATATTTGCTTGTTAGGGGCTTTTTGCCATATCAATATCGATAGTCATATCAGGACAGGTACCAACTTGTCCTGATACAACTATATCTACCAAGGAGAGAGGACCATACTTGTGATAAGCCACTTTCATGGTAATTTTATAGTGCTGCACCACTGGGCGACTAGACCGCTAGCATCATGAACCAATACCCTACTCAATCATACTATCCTGATAGTGAGCAAACCAGTGCTTGACATATTCTATTAAAGCTGCATAGTCCAATGAAATATCAAATTTTCAAAACCAAACCAATTATCTAGATTTGATTTTACATATCTAACTTAGATACTGATGCATTTATTAAGCATTTGTTTCTGCGTAGAAGGCAGTACTGAGTCAATTTAACAGAACCTGTTACTGCAGAAGTCTATGGTGTCAGAGTTTTGGCAAGCTTGCCAAAACTAATTTTGCATGTTTGCACTCAAGATATCTCAAAAGTTTACCATTTAAAATAAAAGTTACTTTGAACTAATGTAAAGTAGATACTGGTGATCCATCTAATATATTTATCTCAGAAAAAATACAGAAATTCAAAACCTATGTCTATGCAACTTTAATGTCAACGACCAGGCTGGATAGCAACAAGTATCAATTTTGTATGTCATTGGTTTGGCTTGTTTAAGGTTCTAACACACAATATCCTACACAGGAAGTTAGTCAGTGTACTTGCCGATTCAGCGGTCCCCTCAATTAGCATTCAGGTATAAATACCTGAAAAATCTAATTGAATTTCATAGACATTACATCATGTTACTCAGCTGATATATAATGCATTTTGAACACATGTGACAATGAAATTAATAAACCTGACACTAATACCTAATACTTCATAAGCATGGAAGACGGATGCAACATATAAGCTTGATCTCTGAAAATCGATATTAACTGTGCTGGTGGTATTTCTTTTGTACATATCAATCATACTTATAGGGGCTACCAAGTAGAGAGGACCATGCTTAATATAGAGTTAGGCATGCCTTCCATCCCTCCTCACCCGAGATTAGCTAGTCCTAGTGTTAGTGATTGGGTGGCGATACAGTACAACCCCGTTAAACCAAACTCGAAGGGACCCTAGAAATCTGTTTGGGTTAGCCGATCATTGGTTTAACCAAGCTTTGGCTTCGACTTTGACTTGGCTTTGGCAAAAACGTGGGTGCATTATGAATTACTAAGTGTATATTGCACATGTAACACATAAACAACTCACACAACACCTTGGTATGTAGATATAAGAGGACCGTTGCAGCTGATTGTATAAGTGGCTAATTGCATAAGGACTCCCATGAAGGTTTCACAAGCTAACACTTATCCAAACAAGCGTGGTATGAAAGGCGGTGGTGTCTCAGATGACCATATAACCACATGAAAGAGGTGGTGGGGTCTCAGATGACCATATAACCATATGAATGTTTGGTTTAACCATACCGGAAGTGGCCTAGGACTGACAATTTTGTTTGGATTAATCGATAGTTTGGATTCACCTACTTTGGTTTAACCAACTTGTTTATGTGATAAATGGGAGCATTTTGCTGGGCCACCGAAAAAAGTTTGGATTAACCGATCGTTTGGTTTAACCGAGCTTGGTTTAACAGGGTTGTACTGTATTAAGTCATGTTACTCATGATATAAGCTTACCCTTATGAATATAGCATTATGATCTATCGGACAATTCCCACAGCACCTGTTTATGAGGTACTGGCTCGAGCCCATGCCTACAGGCAATCACCGCCACCACGCCTTATAGATTGGGGAAGCTCTCTAATGGAGTCTTGCATATAAATAGAGTAATCTGTCCCTCATGGATGATTGGTGATATGGCTTACACTTACAGGCCGGTGGGGCAGGAAAAGCAGCCAGGGCAAGTGGGCAAGTGGGCAAGTGGGCAAGTGGGCAAGTGGGACAAGTGGTGTAAGTGGGGCAAGTGGGACAAGTGGGGCAAGTGGGACAAGTGGGGCAGGAGGGGCAGGCGGGACAGGCGGGGCAGGCGGGGCAAGCAAGGAAAGCAGGGCAGGCAGGGCAGGCAAGTCAGGCAGGGCAGGTGGGGCAGGTGGGGCAGGTGGGGCAGGTGGGGCAAGCCGCGCAAGCAGGGATTGCAGGAGAAGTGGGGCAGGGAGGCAAGCAAAGCAGTCGGCATTGCACGCAGAGCCTGGGTTTGAAATTTTAAAAATCAATATTGTGTAGTCGGATCTCTAAAGAGTGTGAATGGCAGCCTTAAATATCTACAAGGCCGACTACTGACTAGTTCCTTGTCTGTCCTAACCCCATCCATCTCAACTTTGCCCTTCTCCCCAATCCCCAATGTGCGTGGGGGGGGGGGGGGCGAGGGCGAGGGTGGGGGGGGGTGCTGGCTGCCCTTTCACTGTCTTGTAATCTTCAGGTTAGAGTCGATGGATCTGATACTAATGGTGCTGTCACATTACGACGTTTCTCACCAACGCGCGTCGACGTGTGTCATATTTTGGCGAAAAGTCGGGAGACGTCTGGAAGTGTTACGCATGCGTTAGGCGCCCATTGGTATTCATTGATGGATGGCGATGGTCGGCGAGGCGCATCAGGGTATCAGCGAAGTTTTGCGTTTGCACAAAACTTTGGACGTGCGACAATGCGCGGGTGCTAACATTATGGCGACGATAGGGCGCATCGAGATACGTTAAACGCACTGGAATAACGTTATGCGAATGCTAGGTACACGCCAAGCGTGCATGATGCTCATTGCGCCAAACTGTTGCTTTTTTTGTTTGTTGTTGTTTTACATCCTAGCAACATCTAAGATCATATCAGGACGGCGTGCCAAACTTTTTTTTTTTTCTTCTCACAACGTCAGCCGCGCTACCAATATGTTGTGCTGACGGCGAAAAGTTTGCCGTGTCTCGATGATTAAAAGTGATTTTGTGCGTTGGCGGCACGCCGACAAGATACGTCGTAGTGTGCCAGGGCTATAACTAGAGGGGTGTGATCTGGCTGACAGGCCCATCATTGTGTCATGTTGCCTGACAGCTTGTATCAACATGTCCCGTCATGTCGGTGAAGAATAGCTATCTGGATTACTAAGCATCACCCGAGTTTTCTTAGAATTGTTATAACTTTATATTTAAAGGTGCATAATAATTTGATTAACCTGTGTTGATTTCGCTGTGTGCATGGCCTTTGATGTCATCGCGGGATATAACTACCAGCAACGCAGGAGGTAATTGAAATAAATGATTCAATATTACATAATTGAAGTATATAATAATATGAAAACATATAACAGAGATAATTGAAATAAATAATAATTCCCGCGAAGACGAGAAGAGTAGGAATTGGTTCCGTTTAGACAGTTGTGATATAGATAGAGAAGCTATTTGTGACATATGCTATGCAGTATAACCCCGTTAAACCAAGCTCGGTTAAACCAAATGATCGGTTAATCCAAACTATTTTCGGCAGCCCGGCAAAATATTACCATTTATCATATAAAAAAGTAGGTTAAACCAAAGTCGGTTAATTCAAACAATCGGTTAATCCAAACACAATTTTGGGACCCCAAGCCACTTTCAGTACAGTTAAACCAAACTTTCATGTGTTTATAAGGTCATCTGAGACCCCACCAACTTTTTTATATGATAAATGGTAGTATTTTTCCGGGCCGCCGAAAAACAATTGGATTAACCGATCGTTTTGTTTAACCGAAATTGATTTAACGGGGTTATACTGTATACATAAAAAGCAATCAAAGTGTCCACATATATTGTATATTACATTCATAATGCACCCATATTTTTGCCAAAGCCAAGTCAAAGTCGAAGCCAACGCTCAGTTAAACCAATGATCGGTTAATCCAAACAAATTTCTAGGGTCCCTTCAAGTTTGGTCTAACGGGGTTATACTGTAGTTATATAGGTCATCAGAGACAGCTAGGATATAAATATGTAGGTTATCAGTGACAGCTAGGATATAAATATATACGTTATCAGCGAGGGATTCGATATGGTCATAAATATATGTCACCAGTGACAGCTAGGATATATATGTGATGTACAAGCATTATGCAAGTATAAAGGTGTGGAAAGGAAATCTTGTCATTGTTGTCCATTATTGTATATGCTATTCTGTGGGCTGGCTTCCCACCTCCCGTCACGTGACCAGTAGGCATCAGTTGGGATGTAAATATATAGGTAATCAGCAAAAGGCTAGAAATTAGAATATAGTTACATAGGTTATCAATGACAGGTAGGATATAGTTATATAGATCAATAGCGCAGCTGACATATCATTTATGAGCTATCCATTCAAACTCACCATCAATGCATATTTTGTGGAAACCATATTGACAGACATGAGACTGTGATCTGTTAATAAAACAACAAAGCCCCATCCAAATCCACACTCCCATCACAAACTGCCAACGGTAGGGGCAATAACATATACATCACGTAGGCAGGCCCATGCTGGTGAAGTGTGGAGGAGGAGGTGGCCATGGGTAGGGGACAAGAGGGGGAGGACAGCTTGTCTCAAGACTACCAAGGCTAATAATAGATGGCAGCTGCTACTTCCGTCCTAATTTCATCACGTGAGGAGCTGACCAGTCCATTGCAGGATATATAGTGTCAATGTCAGAGCTGTCCCTCGTGTTGGGTGGCTCAATTAATGTGATAGACTGTGGTACATTGACAGCAGAAAAATACATTATTCTTCAATTATAGAGAATTGGAAGGCAATATCCCACCATCATTTCCTATCATTTTTTTTTACTATCTAGCCTGGCGCTTGGCATTACTAGGGTAGGGCGAGGACTGGTTGGGTAGCTCAGTATCCGGGTAATGTGACCGAGTGGGATAGTGGGGCATGATCTCCCAGTGGCGCAGCACTATATAGTTGCCATATGTTTGTACTCTCACAAATTGGTATCCATCATGAATAATACTATCATTTAGAATTTTATTTAGCTTGACCAGAAACTATATGATTGTGAATTTACAAAATTCATGAGTGTCCATTGACACAAAATTGATTGTATGCTTTTACATGTAAAAGCGATGGTTTGAACAAAAACAAACATTTCTCACCGTGAATATGGCCTATGCTGCCGACACGGCGTAAAGCAACCGCCATTCAATCAATCTGATAATGACATGACCTTAGATGTTGTTAGGATGTAAAATCCAAACAAAATTCCTTTTTGATCTGTTCTGATAAACCACGAGAGTGGGAGATGGTGATGGTGGGTTGCTATGTACAGATAAGATGGCTACAATGATTGCAGTACTAAAATTTGCATAGTCTGATGACAGCATCAAATTTTCAAAACGAAGACATGTATCTGGGTCACTCTCCTGAAAAGTGGTCAGCATGGGACAGGATTTTAAAACATCAATAAAAAAAACTTCCTCCTTATTTGTTTTCATATGCTTTTCATATTCATGTTCAGATTTGATGTAAGAAATAAGGGAAATAAAATAAACTGTGTGCAACTTTGGCCCTTTTAGTTATGAAGTGTTTTGTAAAAAAAACAAAAACATTTTACAGTCAGCCACTTGAAACATGACATATGGGACATGGTCGAATCCTTACTAACATCTTAAATTAAAAAAGAAATTATTTGATGTCTTCAGAAATAACATTACAAATTTCTATCACAGATGTAACCAGTGGTGTCTGGATGCCACACAAATATTGTACACTAATTATTCAGTGAATAAAGCATGGCGGGGAATTACTTCTTTTTTGTTATCAATATAAGCACTATATATTTTGGTATATTATGCCATGATTAATATGCTTCTAAGTATGAAATTATTTAATTCTGCTTAGATTTGTATTAAGCACACTGTGTGGTGTCCTAAACATGTGTTACCTCTGAGCAACAGATGTTATACTGCCATAAGTGATATCTTAATCATGGACTACACCTACGGACTATTTTGTATCTCATCAATTTATATTTTACATAGATGTAAAGGGGAGATATCCAGCTTTCATTTGCAACCAAAAAATGTTAAAAATTCAAATATTAGATTTTAACTCCCCATGTTAAACTTCAGGCCAGTTTTCAGGAGAGTGACCCCTCTAGATTTAATTCTACATATTCAACGTAGATACCGGCAAACTTATTAAACATGTTTTTTTTGCATAGAAGGGAATAAATAGTAAGTCAATGTAATCAAATCTTTTACTGCTGAAGCCTATGGTATAGAATTATGATGTGAATGTCAGCATTAATTTGACATATTTTCATTTTAGATATCTCCAAAGTTAGCTAGTTAATATAAAAGTTATTTCAAGAAAATCTAAGGTAAATTTCAATGATCAACATAATTCATGCGTCTTTAAAACTGATGCAATAGGACTACATCAACATTAAAGTTGCATAGTCCGATGGTTTTGAGTTTCTGTAATTTTTCTGAGATAAATATATTAGATCGATCACTAGTATCTACTTTACATTTGTTTAAAGTTACTTTTATTTTAAATGGTAAACTTTTGAGATATTTGAAGTGCAAACATGGAAAATTAGTTTTGGCAAGCTTGCCAAAACTCTGACACCATAGACTTCTGCAGTAACAGGTTCCGTTTAATTGACTCAGTATTTCCTTCTATGCAGAAACAAATGTTCAATAAGTGCATCAGTATCTAAGTTAGATATGCAAAAATCAAATTTGTTTGGTTGGTTTTGAAAATTTCATATTTCATCGGACTATGCAACTTTAAATGGATCAGTGTAAGTGTTTCATGGCATTTAAAATGCGTGTAGAAGTTATCTTTGGAATTCATTTAGGTTATAGTTGATGTGTAATAAGTTTTAATTAGGACACGATCCGATGATATGGGTAGTAAATAAGGAGTGGATTATTGTCAGTTGGCTAGAACTATTCTTGTGTTACCCCATCAGTGTTATCATGTTGCCATCGAACTTGTATGGAAACATGAGTAATCCATTATGTTAGATGCTGCAAATTGTGTATTTGACAGCTATTGTTATCTCACTTTAATACTTATTCTGATATATATAATATATATGAGTCAGGCTCACGGAAATAGACCAATCGGGGAAAGTTGTCGGTGTCGAGCATTGGATGTCGGCATCGAATGTCATAATTATAGTTTAGCATTGACAGAGGAGTTGGAATGTTCTTAAATTTATCCTGAATGTAACGGTAGAGAAAATACAATAACCCTATTTGTTTCTAGGATAATTTAGTATGAAACAAAGAAATGCACTACACTTTAAGAATTGCGAAGCCGACATCTTAGATTGACCACCAATTGGCCCATTTTCGTGAGGCCGACTCATATATATATATATACAAATCTTTGTATAAATAATCCTGACTTGAACAATTCAACATGAGGAACAACCGACTCATATACATATGGAACTTTAGTCACTCAATGGCATCAAAATGGGTTTGAGCCCCGCCCAGTAGGAACATGGCGTCTTGGTTAGGGTTCCAGATCTCTCAGCCCTACCCCATTGGGTTTGTGGGATGGAAAAAATAAGGCTGGAACTATCACCACGCGTTGGTTCAGCTGGTGGCGTAATGGTTCAGGGACGGATGTGAACCTGCAGGTTCGATCTGACAAGGTACATACACCACGCACAGTGTTTGGGGGCTGGGGACTGAATGAAGACATGTGATAGTTCGAATCCAATGGTTAAAGCTGCATAGTCCGATGAAAATATCAAATTTTCAAAACCAAAATAATTACCTAGATTTGATTCTACATATCTAACTTAGATACTTGTGAACTTATTAAACATTTGTCAACACATAGAAGGGAATAATGATGCAATTTAATAGAATCTGTTACTGCAGAAGCCTATGGTGTCAGATCTTTAGTGTGCTTGGCAAAATTAATTTAGCATATTTGTACTTTAAATATCTCAAAAGTTAGCCATTTAAAATAAAAGTTACTTCAAACGAAAGTAAGGTAGATAATAACGATTAACCTAATATATCTAGCTCAGAAAATGATAGAAACTCAAAACCATTGGACTATGCAACTTTAAGCCCCAGTCAAACCTACCCGGATCAGGGGCCGGACGAGCCCCGGAACGTCATCCGGGGTGGTCCGTGGAGATCCAGGGTGATCCATGGCTGGTCCGTGGCTGGTCCGTAGTGATCCGGCCTGATCCTCCTGTATGTACATCTCCCGGTCTGACAACTCCCTCGCAGCGGCACCAGACTTCAAGTCGCTCAATTTCCCCATCTGGTTTCGGGTCTTCCAACCCCATCTCCTTGGCCTTCTCCTGCCACGCACGTCTCTTCAAAGCAGTGTTCTTATAGTTGCTCCGTCCTTTGACATAGATGTAGTTGTGCAACCGTAGCCACTCTGGCATCTTGATGTGCTGCTCACTTGTGAGCGGAAGAGGGTCCACCTTCTTCCGCCTCACTGACGAAGTCCCTTGTGACAACGGGACTGCTGGAGGTGGCGTCACATGACGAGGAGGCGGCGACATGTCCCCGACAGATTCCTCGTCGGAAGACAATCCGGAAGTTGAGAGTGATGGTACTGGTTTCCTCCGTGCTTTCGTGGCGACCTTGTGTGCGGCAGGCTCCTTCTGAGCAACCCTCTTGGAGGCAATTCTCTTTCCTGTAGGCTTGGTAATGGTGAGATGTGTGCTCGGCGCTGCTGGATTTGGAAATGAGCTCTGCAGCACCGCATGCTCTTTTGTACTCACAGCTTTCCGGGAGTAGTCCCGGGGTGGTCCGGGCAGTCCGGGAGTGAACCGGGGGTGAACCGGGGCCGGTCCAGGCTGTCATGGGGGTGGTCCGGGGCTCATCTGGGGTAGTCTGGGGTAGTCCGGGGCTGGTCCCGGCCCATTCCGGGTACAAGACCGGGGAGTCCGGGGGTGGTGTGGGGTCTATCGGGGCTCGTCCAGGGCGGTCTGGGGCGATCCGGGGTGGTCCGGCGCAGTCTGGCATCAATCCGGGCTCATCTGGCACTAGTCCGTGGCTACACCAGGGAGTCCGGGGCTGGTCCAAGGCGGTCTGGGCCAATCCGGCCTCTGGTCCGGCACTCATCCGGGAAGGTGTGACTTCGAGGCAAAAAACGACAAAAACAGCGTTTTTATCCGGGGCCGTCGAGGACAGTCCGGGTGACTGGTCCGGGGGTTGTCCGGCTCAAAATCCGGGGCTGGTCCGGGTAGGTGTGACTGGGGCTTTAAGGCGTGGTACAACGGGGAACCGCTAGATTGCACAGGAGGCGGTCTGCCCGAGTTGCGGGTACGTGGTGCCACCACTGAGCGTCTGTCTATGGTTACTGCTTAGCGGGTGGCGGGTCTTTGCTCTGTCCCGCGGTTCTAATTTAATATGTTGTGGGCGCAATATGCGCAATGGCTGGAAGACCAATGCTTTGTCACTGACAAAATAAAAGGCAACCATATTCAGCAGAATAAGCATATTTACCACACACACATACAAAAATAACCAATTATGTTATGACAGGAGACACCTTCATCGGGTGCACTGAACAGCTTGGTGAGGAAGGCTGTGAAACAACAAGTAAAAAGTAAAGCTTGTTTTATGTAACGATACCTCTAGAGCACATTGATTTTTATTATCGGCTATTGGACGTCAAAAATAATATTATGGTCATTCTGAGGAGAAAACCTGCTGCCGCCACATAGGCTACTCTTTCCGATAAACAGCAAGAGGTATTTTATATGCACTTTCCCACAGACATGACAGCCTTTGATGAACCAGTTGTGGACCACTGGTTGGAACGAAAAATAGTGCAAACCTCAAATGGGTCCACTGAGCAGGATCGATTGGATGACCCACCCATTCACAGGTGGACATGCTACCATCTGAGCTACGTCCGGCTCCCCGGCTGTGAAAAAGAACCCAATAAATCTCAAGGTGAGGTTGGACTACAGCCACTGACCTACTTGGCTTCAATTGGCAATCCAGGCACGCCCTGCTTTGTACTGGTAATATTGCAACCGGATGCTGTGACCAAATGGATAAGAGCACAGGCTTCCCAGACGGAAGGTTGGGATTTGAATCCCGGCCGAGTCAAACCGTACTAAATTGATACTAGTCACTACTGTATCTAGCCCGGTGCTTGGTATTACTAGAACAAAGCAAGGACTGGTTATCTCAGTGTCAAGAAACTGTGCCTAGAGCAGGATTCGAACCCACACCTCTTTCCATTCTGGGGCTAGCATCCTAACTATTAGTCTATCTAGGTTCAATGCTGGAATCACCTTATCCACGCCAACCTGTCCATGTTGGCTCCTTTCCTAAGAGGTTAGTGCAGACTAGTACATGCATCCCCCTGGAACAGATCAGCATTCCCTCAATGTTCCCTTCTATGTGCCTACAAAGGTTTAAATAAGTGCACCAGTATCTGAGTTAGATATGTAGAATAAAATCTAGATAATTGTTTTGGTTTGAAAATTTGATGATTCATCAGACTATGCAGCTTTAAAACGGGAGAGATTTCAATCACAGAAAATTAATCTTCCTTATTCCAATGTTCCATGTCCTATCTTAGAAATTCAGATTGCGGGGCGAGGCAGCGACAAGTAGAAACTTTTAACTAATTGGTTTGATATGGCCAGGATTCATATTAGTGATATTACTTCCACAGTGTACCACACAGGAAGTTAGAACTCAATTTAGTTAGCCATCCCTTCTGGTCATGATCAGAATAACAAGAAAACCTTGCCATTTCTATCACCCAATACAAACACCCTCCCTCCATTTGATGCGTAGCATCATTTTAAACGAAGCTTTAATTGGGTCAAATGAGGGGCGCTCATTGGCTGTCATAGCTGGGGGAACGCTCAACCGGGTGACCCCCCCCCCCCCCCCCCCCCCCAACCGCCATGGGTGGGGCGAGGGGAGGGATAATCTGACTAGAGCAGTATTCAAACCTTCAGTTCTTCCATTCCGAGGCGAGCATTCTAACCACTAGACTATCTGATACAATCAATCTTCCACTGCATACCTGAGCACGTGGCTCCTTGCTTGAAAGGTCAGTGCAAACTGGTCTACAAATCCCCCTGCAATTGTAAGTCTATTGGATGGTTTAGGTCCATAATGCTTACAACATTTTACAGACATACAGGTAATGAACTTACATACACACATACACACACGGGGTAGGTTCAACAACCATACAGCATGAGGCTTGTGCAGGATGGTAGTCATGGCAACCAGTGTCATTGCAGGTGTTGAACACACTTTGGAGACTCTAGCTGGAACCAATATTTCTTACATTCCATTCCTAACCGATAGACTGTCCAGGCTTCCTGGTGCAATTAACCTACCTATATTTACCTGTCGAAGTGGTTCTTTACCTGTAATTCAGTGCTGATTATGTACACTATTAAAGCCGCATAATCCAATAAAAGCATCAAATGTTATAAACCAAAACCTGTTTCTAGATTTGATCCTAAATATCCAGCTTAGATACTATTGCGCTTATTTAGCATTTGTCACTAAGTCAATTTCATAGAACCTATGTCTTCTCTAAAACTGATGTGGTCAATACCAACAAAAGAACTGACTTTCTACTTATAAATGATCCTCAGAGGTGGATACTAATATAAATGCATATCAACACCACATAAACCAGATCAAAGTCTTGTTGATTTTAGACTATTATAAACGTGAATGAATGTAACATAATATGGCTGGAAGACCAGTGCCTCGGTGCTGAAAGAATACCTTTATTTGCTGAATAAAATGATAATTTACCAAAATAAATAGTTATTCTGTATCTACTATTTGAATAGTTACCTGTCAGCAGTGTTTAAATTTTGGTACAATTACTTTTGATACAAGAGAGAATTTTCATAATCCCAGATAGAACAGAAAATACAAGGAGTGCAAAGAATTCATTTGCAAAATGAAGCCATCATAAGACTATCCTGTTCAATTTATTGAGCGTTCTACTAGAAGATGGAAGCCTTAATTACATACGAAGCATGTGTAATGGGTTAGGCTGGGGACCTTACTCAATGAGAGAGTGACTTTCTATTCTGTTTATGGGAGATCCAGAGAGCTATGCACTATGGGGGCTGATTAATGATTGATTGCTCTTTGATTGCTAATTGATTGCCTGCTTCCTGTTCTATATCCAGAAATGGTTTGGATCAGGATATGAACAATTTCCTAAATCTGACTTAATTGATTTGAATTTAGTTCATATGCTAAGAATGTAATCCTAGTAAAAGACTTCAGATTAAGATAATAGCCATTCACCATCATATATTATTCAAGCAGAATAGTTCAATGGGCACATCAAGTTCATTATCAGTATAATGTGATTGTGTGGGGAATCGATCGGGTCATGGTGCCAGCAACCTGGTTTCCCAGTGGGGCAGCACTATGAAGTCACCATGAGTGTGCACTGTCACAATTCAGTACCAATCCTGATATGACCATAGATGTTGCAAGGATGTAAAACCCCAACAAGTAAACAAGTTACTGCACACAATGGAGGCCTGTTGCGCTCTACTGTTCAGGGTGCAGCTTGCCTGTGTTGTATCTGAGCTAGTGAACATCTGTGGCAGGCTTATCACAAAGCCATGCTAGAGACTGTGTCGATGTGTTCACAATGATAACCCAATATACCCATATTCTACACACCACAGGTACAAGGAAATAACAGATCTAGAACACCCTTGTAATAAATGCACTGCTGCGTGCTAACAACATGACCTATATCACACTTACCCCTAGATAAAAGATTCACCCCGTACTTTCAGTACAGTGGTGAAAACCAACCCAGTAGAAAAGCTGGCGAAGAATTTTGACATGCTGGGTTAATTAACTGAGCTGGTAAATTCTTAATTTAAAAATCACAATATATTCTTTATGTACGTCTTCATATCTACCCGCTACTTTTGAGTTGGAAAATATAATAAAACATATACTTAAATCAATTTAAAAGTGAAATCGACGGCATTCTCTGGCCGCCATTTGGTCTTTTTGCATTCTCTCCCATTTCACCAACTCTGTGTTCATCTAAGTAACCATTTGACATTGGTGCCAGGCATTCTACTTCCCGTTCCATACTAAAACTATTTTCGCCCGTATTTAGACTACGTTGTCGTTCACCCCTGTACTGTAAGTACGGGGTGAATCTTTTATGTACCTTACCCCTTGCCAACACACCAAGTTTTTGGGCTTTCAAATTATTGTCCATGAACATCTGGAAATGCCTTAGTTACTCTCATAGAACTGTCTCTGTGACAGGCCTGCTAAGCAACCTATCTATCGTAGCCTGACACTTTTGAATGAATAATTGATTAAATAATTAGTATTAAAAGGTTAATCAAGAGCTTTCTGCTACTGCCATCTTGGGTTGCTTTCATTGTCTCCAAATTTCTCAACTCTATGCCAGTATAGATAACATTGAATGATGGAACCAGCGACTCCATAGTTTGTCTAACATACGTCTAACGTACATCGATATATGTCTAACGTATACATAAAGTACGCCCGACGTAAAAGCCACACGTTGCTGAACATCAAAAGTTTTGTGCATGCACAAAACTTTTGTGACCCCTTAACGAGTGATGCCATATAATGACGAACATCGACGTACATTGACATGTACCAACATTCGCATAACGGAGGTGTAACATTCGAGTAATGCATATCGACGTATTGGCGCAAAATCACTTACATCGGCGCACGCTTGCGCAATGTGTCATAGTGTGACAGTGCTATTAGGTGAATTGTGCAAAGGTAGTTTATGTCCAGATTGTCCTACTCTGGGTAGGGGTGAATCTTTTATCTATAAATTCCCTTCATTGACTGCACATCGGCATTGAGGTACAGGCTATTAACATAAACACCAAACACCGTAATACCAACCAGAAAATTATAATGCCACAAACATTGTTTATCCCATCATTACTAAAAACCCACCTACCCAAACTACTTCATGTAGTCAAAAAAACACCCAAGTTATTAACATAACACGCAAAACTATGCATCTAACACCACTCTAACAGAATAAGCAATCATTCTATGAACATTAGATTTCAAAACAACATGACACCTAAGCAATTCACACCGCGGGTACGCAAACCTGTGAAGGGAAACCCTACACTAATCCATTCAGTTACAGAATGGCCAAATCAATATACATGCACATGGATGTTTTTTGTTTTTTGTTTTTGTATTTCTTGAAGATTTATACTGCCTATCATGGATAAGTCTGAATAGACTTGTTTTCACCATTAGACAGTTTGTCGATAGAAAGCCTGGGGCTACACTTTTACTGACCCAAGGGATTTTTAACCTCCCACACCACATAGACATGGTATGAGAGCAAGTGGCCTTTGATGACGCTGTAAGTTATACACAGCGGTGGAAATCTAAATTGGCAGAGGTGGTGGCACAGGGAATCGAACCACTGACCTTCAGATTAGGAGTCTGACCTAGAAAAAGTCAGACACTCTAACCACTCCGCCACAGAGAACACCACAGTTTGACTGAGACTGTGTCGATGTGTTCACAATGATAACCCAATATACCCATATTCTACACATCACAGGTACAAGGAAATAACAGATCTAGAACACCCTTGTAATAAATGCACTGCTCACCCATGCCACCTCCCGCCATCCAACCCAACATGCTCAACCTCACACTACACTTATAATTAATTACACCACACATGCCCATGACAGATTCTGTCATTTGCACACCTCAATTATCTAGCCTTAGATTCGATGTGTGACATTGCAGAATTATTAATAAAAGCTATGGGGTACTGCAAGGGAGTGACAATAGGTGGCATGAACGTCAACAATCTTAGATATGCCGATGACAGTGTAATACTAGCAGACAGTGAGAAAAACCTACAAGATATAGTGAATAGAATCAATAAAGCTGGAATACTATTCAAAATGAAGATGAATGCTAGGAAGACCAAAACAATGGTTATAAGTAAAAAGACAGATAAACCAAATATCAATATAACCATAGATGGCACAAACATAGAACAAGTATCCGAATTCATATATCTCAGACAAAAGATTACAAATGATGGGAGATGTGAGGAAGAAATTAAAAGAAGGATAACAATAGCCCGAATAACATTCTCCAAAATGTATAGAGTGTTAACATCAAGTAAGATATTAATACAAACAAGGAAGCGTATTCTTCAGTGTTATGTGTGGTCTACTCTAATGTATGGGGCTGAGACATGGACAATCTCTAAGAAAATGTACAAACGTTTAGCAGCATTTGAGATGTGGACTTATCGAAGGATGATGAAAATATCATGGACAAAGATCACCAACAAAGAAGTTCTCAGAAAAATTAAAAATAAGAAAAGCTTGTTTGCCACTATACAGACAAAGAAACTTATTTATTTTGGCCACATCATTCGTCAGAGTTCAATATACCGTACATTGTTGGAAGGGAAGGTGAATGGCAGCAGAGGGAGAGGGAGACCAAGAACATCATGGTTTACAAATATTTCACAGTGGACAGGCTTGAATTATTCACTGTCTATCAGAACAGCGCACCATCGGGACAAGTGGAGAACCATTGCATCCAACCCTCGACTAGAGGACGGAACTATTGATTGATTGATTGATGGGGTACTCAGAGTATAATGATGATGGGCATCCCAACCCTAATCTACTGGGTTCAAACTCAAATAGCCCATTCTAAGTGTGATCTTTCAGTAAGATACATAAAATATTTATGCTAGGAATACATAGGAAGGCCATGTGACCAAATATTTAAGGCAATTTCATCATCATAATCATCATCATCATCATCAATCCTTTAACCACATGGTTCATTAGGGCACCAGAGATGACATTGCAACTAGTTTCCTAATTTTTTCCCTGTTCTCCATTGTCCTATAGGACTTGCCAAACTCCAAGCCTGTCCATTCCCTGATGTTGTCTTCCGACCTCTTCCTTTGTCCACTTTGTCTTTTTGTTTTCGTCCCCCTTTCATTGTGCCTTGCAACATGGTTATGGCTAGACTTGATGAACGGGAAAGATGGCCATACGACTGCAGTTTGCATCTCTAGACTTCTTTGAGCTGCAGTAGAATAGTAATTGGCTACTTTATGGCCTTTTGTGAGGGATTTCAGATAATTTCCCCACCCTACAGCCCGGATATCCACAGCAGTGCCAAATTACATTAGGAACAAAGGTAACATATATCCTGTGTGGCCCACATTTTCAAGGGCCCCGCGTTAAATGCTTGCAAGCATTTAATTGATACCTACATTTAAGTAATAGAATTACTGAACTGTAACACACATTTGTTGTAATAGCTCACTGCATAGCAAATGAAAAATAAACAAACTGTGCTATGCAAGGAGCGAAATTTAAGTGTTTTAATATTTATGTGTATTTGTTTAGTTTAGGCCCCCGTTTTACAACATATGTTATAAGCTACATATTAGTTTAATTCGGACATGGTCTACAGCACTCCAGGGGGGCTAGAATGTGCCGGACATTCTATACAGGTGTAGTAAGGTGCAACACCATAAAACCAGCTCCTACTGGCACCTGAGAATGAGGCTTAACAGCGAGGATAGCAGATGCAGCTGGTCAGCCTTCAACACTTTCTCTACAAATTGGCCCCTATTGATTTTGACCACCCTGTTGGTAAGAATCACGCAGAGGTCACCATAGAGGTCAGGAAGGTGGTTAGCACAGACATTTTATTGTTCTTAACCCATTTGCTAATTTAGTTTCAAAATGTATTTCCGCAGTAAAGTGAATGATTAATTTCTCATCTTCAAAGAAAGCTATATCGCTTCCTGTAATTTTGGCAATGGTGGTATGGTAGTGAGTGTGTGTAGGACAGTGGTGGTGTGATATGGTCATAGTGAGTGGGTTCAATACAGCGGTGTTGTGACATGGTGGTAGTGAGTGGGTATAATACAATGGTGTAGTGATATGGTGGTTGTGAGTGGGTGTGGCACAATGCTGTTCTGATATTGTAGTCGTGAGTGGGTCTAATACAGTGGTGTAGTGGTATGGTGGTAGTGAGTGGGCTCAATATAGTGGTGTAGTGATATGGTGGTAGTGAATGGGTGTAAGATAGTGAAGTAGTGACATTGTAGTAGTGAGTGGACTCAATATAATGGTGTAGTGATATGGTGGTTGTGAGTGGGTGTATGCAGGTATTGCAGGTATTGCAATACCTCAGGGAGTTTGAAACCCCTGCCCTGCAGAGTTGTAAACCACTGCCTTGTGGTACAAGTTCTTGACAGAACCCTAAACAGAAAACCATGTCACTGTGGCAGCATTATGGGCGGTTGATGTATGGAACTCCCAACATCTCCTGACCAGCCACAGCAGGGACAAATAGTTTTGCGCCTGTCTGGACATGTTCTTGCCGGTGTGAAACCTCTATTTGCTCCCCGAGAGAGTGCCGCTGGTAACTTGCAAAAGCCAGCAGCACTTCAACACTTTTGCAGGCAGCTTTCATGAAATGTACAAACACACCTGGTGTAGTGATACAGTAGCACTGAATGGATAAAAACAGTTTCCCACTGAGCCCCTGCTAATGCTATGAGTCTATCAGTCTCATGAGGGGAGTAGTGGGCGAGGGTGTGTGTGATGCTCAAACTCAGTGTAGTCTCATTGTCTGGCAGTAGCAAGCAGCTGCTTTCCTAATTTCTTAATGGCCAGTGCTACAAAAGAGTGCAAGCATAATTACTAGATGAGCGGTGGAGGAGGGGAGGGGCAGGGACAAGGAGAAATGGCATGAGACTTGTGACGTCATTGATGGAGAGAATCTCCAGGCTGGTAATGCCCTGATGTGCACAATGGCATCCAGAGGGGACTTCAATTCCGAGAGGAGCAGACGCTCAAGCTCACTTCTGGTTTCACACCCAACATCCAGTTGCTCTTGTTCCAAAAACCCATAATCAAATCTGGGGGTGTGGGGAGTGGGGTGTGGGGTGTGGGGTGGGGGTGGGGTGGGGGGAATGGGGGGGGGGACTCTCTGGCAGGTCCACGCTTCCCTGAATTACATCAAGCAGAATAAATCGCATTTAAGCACTTGTGAACGGAGAAAGGGAAGGGGAAGTGCTGCTAGCGGAAGGTGTGTGAGTGGGGTGTGAGGCGGGGTCAGCATTATTTCTGGGTGAGTTTTCTTTTTTGGGTATTTTTGGGAGGAAAAGTAAATATATGTATCCCTCTTACCAAATCCATTTTCCACTACTGAGAACTTTGTTCTTTCAGCCATCATTGGTAGTTATTTATATTTAAAAAAAAAAAGGATGTTTAGGACAATATAAAGTCAGAAATTGTGAACACAATGGTTTCTCAGACATATATGATGAGCTAGCCTTAGTGTAATTGTATATATGGTTAGTCATGAGCCATTATTGCAGAGAGGTAGGTCTAGCAATGTGATAATACAGAAAGGTAGTGTCAGCAATAATTCACACAATTATTGATAATTGAGGAATACTGCGGAAATGCCAAAAAGGGGCTGAGTAAAGGAAAGTCAGGTGAAAGTGACATCGCGTCTAACCAGATGGTAGATCGTGAGATCGAATCCTGGTTGAGTCAAACAAATGACTTAAAAATTGATACTTGTCGCTTCCTAGCCAGACCCTCGGCATTACTAGGCAAGGAGCAGTGGAATGAGGAAGACCAGTTGTCTCTGACTGAAATTTCCCTGCTTAAACAACTAATATACCCCACCCCCCAAAAAAAAAGTTATTTACATTTTCAGATTACAACCTATTTTCCTTGTACAGCTTTTCTATTTAAAAGAGGGACAAAACCCCCATGATTCATTCCTTAGGCTGATTTGCTTAGAGTGCCCGCTTGTTCCATATGAGGCGTTAACTCCCCCACAGAGTCAAGTCAAAGAAAAACTCAAAATTGACTTTGCCCAGCGTTCAACATTCCTGGCATAGTCACGTGCACTCAGGTGAAATGCCACATACAAAGGTAACTCGACTAATAGTTAGGATGCTCACGACAGAGGGGCAGACATATGGGTTCAGCTCCCTTGCTAGGCACACCGATGCTAAAGAGTTGTAATCCTAAGATACTGTACCACATGTAATGTATGTGTATTCCAGTTGTGTTGTTGTCCTTTACATTGTTGTCTACTTTTACTCTTTTACTTATTATATCAAGTGTATATTAATTATACTTTAAAAAATCATTATAACTTTGTGTGAATAACTCTAACACTCATGACCATAAGACCAGTGCTATGCCATTGATAAATTTACCAAAATAACATTTGTCTCACAATATGGGGCTTAGGCACTCAGGGCAGAACAGCCATTGTAAATATCAAAATTTGCAAGCTCATTTTGATATCATTATGGGAATTCATCCCTCATGCCTAAAACCCATATTGTTCAATAAATGATAATATAATAGTGAATATTTTTGTGTTCTGCATTACTTTTCTCCAGTCAGACAGACAGTAGTCATGTACTAATGAGGGAAACAAAAATCCCTTTCCAACTGTATTTTATTTTCTGGGGGACTTCCTAATGAGTCAGCACCTCCCCCCCTTACCCCCCCCCCCCTGCTCCACCAGTCCCAACTCCCATTTCCGAGACATGCACCCAGGCCCAGTGAGATGAAATTATCCTTTAATAGCAGTAGTTATAGTCCTCCTCCGGAGGTAAGTGGTTTCTCCTTTGTATCTCCTTTGTAAAATCTTCTTAAAGCTGCACAATCCGATCAAATCATCAAATTTACTAAATCCAAGCAGTTACATAGATTTAATCCCATATATCCAACTTCCACCTGGCGGCATACTCAACTTTATCAGTACAACACGGCTTCTTATTCCATATTGCCCTCATCACATAGTCACCCCCTTCACTCACACCAACACGCATCCGTCCTGGTGTGACCTTGGATGTTGCTAGGACTTAAAACCACAACAACTCATACCCACACTCATCCCTCCTGATATGACCTTGGATGTTGCTAGGACTTAAAACAACAACAACTCATACCCACACTCACACCCATCCGTCCTGATATAACCTGAGATGTTGCTAGGACGAAAAACAACAACTCATACTCACACCCACACCCACACCCACACTCACACCCACATTGATACCCAAATTCACACCCACACTCACAGTCAAACTGACACCCACACTGACATCCACAATCACACACCCACACACCCATTCCTCCACACCCACAATTACCTCTGCACACTCCCACCCCACAGCCCATACACACACACACACGCATCCACAAGCCCTCGCGTCCACACACCCACACACACAAACCCAGCCCACAGCCCCAGCCACAAACCCACACATCCACATCCCCCCCCCCCCCCACACACACACCTACACACGCAAGACCACCAGCCTCCTCTGCTTGCAGTCGCCTGCTCCCAGTGCCCCCCCCCCCCCCCCCCCCCCTCCAGCCTGGCCACTACTTCCTGGTTTAACCACCAGTCCCCCGATACCTGCCACCATTAGCCGTGTTCACACATGGGAGTTAAGTCGCTTCAACTAATTCGCCTTGTCTAGTTCGGCTCACATTCGCCGTGTGGATGCGATGCTGAAGCGAATTAGGGCTGGTTTGCCTCATCTAGTTCGCTTCAAGTAAACCACCTCTCGAGGTAGTATAGATGAACCGAACTAGCTTAAGTCGGCCCACCTTGCTTGTGTGGACGGTAGCGGTTTACTTGAAGCGGATTAAGCACGTCACACTATATAATATAATTTGGTCTATGAACTGGCTAGGGGTGCACAGATATTTTTTTAATAATTTATTTTTAGGGTTTCACTGCCCAGCAGAAGTTTTGACCGTTCCAAAACAATACGATTCAGTCGAAACAGATCTAGGTCGAACCCACACTCTCTCGTGCCAACGTAGACTAACCGAAACTGGCGCTGGTTAGTATGGACTTGCTCATGCGCAGATATCGATTTCCGCCTTAAACCGCCCCAAGAATACTGCATGTGTGGACACAACACTAATTCGCTTCATCTAATTCACCTTATCTAAGTCGGCCTAAAGTTGTGTGTGTGAACACGGCTAAAATTGTTGCCCTCCCAGGTTGAGGCTCTAACCATGATCTCGGCATGTGGGTCGTGCACCAATCACACACACACAGCGCTGTGACGACCTGCCGCTAGGGGACATCAGGGGCCCACACACAGGGCAGGGGGACCAGACGGGATGGCCGAATGAGTTAGAGCGTCCGTCTCCTGTGCTGGTAGATCGTGGGGTCGTGGGTTCGAGTCACGGTCGAGTCAAACCAATGACTTTAAAATTGATACTTGTTGCTTCCTAGCCAGGCGCTCGGCATTATTAGGATAGGGCAAGGACTGGTGTGCTCAGTGTCAGGATAATGTGACTGAGTGGGATACCAGGTCATGGTGCCGGTGGCCTGGTTTCCCAGTTGGACAGCACTATAAAGTCGCCATGAGTGCGCACTGTCACAAGTTGGTACCCGTCCTGATATGACCTTAGATGTTGCTAGGACGTAAAACAACAACAAACAAACACAGGGCAGGTGCCGGTGTAGGACATTCAAAACACTACCTCATTCAAAACACTACCGTAGTGTTTTGAACCTAAGTTCAAAACATTATGGTAGTGTTTTGAACTTAAGTTCAAAACACTACTGGTAAGTTCAAAACACTACCCAAGTTCAAAACACTATCATGACATGACAGTGGGGGTTGTAGTGCCGCAAAATGTAACGTACTAGACATATTGGTATACGCTGACTGTGCTGCGATGTTTGAAGCACGTATTAGTAGAATATGCTGATAACGCTGCAGCATCTGCACAACATAGCCTATTACTTGTATTAGTATACGCTGATAGTGCTGGAGAGTTTAACAACGCATTAGTATACATTGATAGTGCTTCGATGCTTAACACCATATTAGTAGACGCTGATAGTGGTGTGGCACTTAACAATGTATTAGTATACACCACTGCACACTGATAGTGCTGCAGCGTCTGCACCACATATTAGTTAGTATATGCTAATAGTGCTGTGGAGTTTAACAACGTATTAGTATACACTGATAGTGCTTCGGTGCTTAACACCATATTAGTATACGCTGATAGTGCTGTGGCGCTTAACAATGTATTAGTATACACTAATAGTGCTGCAGCGTCTGCACCACGTATTAGTATATGCTAATAGTGCTGTGGAGTTTAACAACGTATTGGTACACACTGATAGTGCTTCGGTGCTTAACACCATATTAGTATACGCTGATAGTGCTGTGGCGCTTAACAATGTATTAGTATACACTAATAGTGCTGCAGCGTCTGCACCACGTATTAGTATATGCTAATAGTGCTGTGGAGTTTAACAACGTATTGGTATACACTGATAGTGCTTCGGTGCTTAACACCATATTAGTATACGCTGATAGTGCTGTGGCGCTTAACACGATATATACAGTTTATAAACATGTTTGTAGTATACGCTGATAAGTGAGAGCGCTACAGCGTCTGCATCACGTATTAGTATACGCTGATAGTGCTGAGGCGTCTTCACAACAAATTAGTATATGCTGATAGTGCTGCGGAGTTTAACAACATATTAGTATGCACTGATAGTGCTGCAGCGCTTTTAACAACATATTAGTATACACTGGTAGTGCTGCAGTACTTAACAATGTATTAATATACACAGACTGTGCTGCGGTGCTTAACAACGTATTAGTAGTATACGCTGATAGTGCTGCAGCATCTGCACCATGTATTACTATACGCTGATAGTGCTGCAGAGTTTAATAATGTATTAGTATACACTGATAGTGGTGCGGCGCTTAACAACGTATTAGTATACTCTCATAGTGCTTCGGCATTTAGCATCATCTTAGAAGACCAGACGGGGTGGCTGAATGAGTTGAACGTCCGTCTCCTGTTTTTGGAGATCGGGGGATCCGAACCCATGGGTTTGTGAGTTTGAACCCTGGTCGAGTCAAACCAATGACTTAAAAATTTATACTTTTCACTTCATAGCCAGGTACTCGGCATTATTAGGATAGGGCAAGGACTGGTTGTCTCAGTGTCAGGATAATGTGACTGAGTGTGATATCAGGTCATGGTGCATGTGACCTGATTTCCTAGTGGGGCAGCACTATAAAGTCACCATGAGTGTGCACTGTCACAAGTCGGTACCCGTCCTGATCTGATCTGAGATGTCGCTAGGATGTAAAACGACAACCAACAACAACAACCCCTACTGCTCCATCTGATGACATACTGCCCCACCCTACTGCATACTGCCCCACCTTACTGAATACTGCCCCACCCTACTGCATTCTGCCTCACCCTACTACAAAGGAAAATGAATATGCAGCAATTATTAAAAGAAATTAGAGTAGTGTTTTGAACTTAAGGATAGTGTTTTGAGCATGGCCACAGTAGTGTTTTGAACCTATCTTCAACCAGGTTAAAAACACTATGGTAGTGTTTAGAACCTAGGTAGTGTTTTTGTGGTGCAGTGTTACTACACCGGCCCAAGTTGAGGCTCCAACAATGACTGCAGCGCTGTGTTGGCCTGCCGCTAGGGGACATCAGGGGCCCACACACAGGGCAACTGCCGGCATGATGCATCCTGGGAGTGTGATAAGTGAGTTAGAGAATATATATATATATCCAGGTAAACCGGACGGGATGACCAAATGAGTTGAGCACCCACTTCCCTAGATAAAAGATTCACCCCGTACTTCCAATACAGGGGTGAAAACCAGCCTTATATAAAAATGGTCGAAAAATCGGGCTAATGAAATGACTCTATATGAGAGCCTAATTTCACAATCTAAGAAGCAATATTTATTCTGTGTATATGTCTTCATGTTTACCCACTACTTTTGAGTTGGAAAATATAATAAAACATATACTTTAATGCAGTTTAAAAGTGAAATCGATGGCGTTCTCTGGCCGCCATGTTGACTTTTTGCATTCTCTCCCATTTCACCAACTCTGTTCTGATATAAGTAACCATTTGACACTGGTACCAGGCATTCTACTTCTTGTTCCATACTAACACTATTTTCGCCTCTATTTATATAAGGGTGGTCTTCACACGTGTACTACAAGTCCCAGGTGAATCTTTTATCTACCACTTCCCATATGGCCGATCATGTATGTGTTCAAACCCTGGCCAAGTCGAACCAATGACTTAAATATGGGGGGGGGGGGGGGGGGGAATTACCACACACATGGTGTGGTGAACATTAAAAGTTAAATGTCAATGTCTTTTTGTAGTAATTTTTTCAATCTTTTTGATTTGTGGTTTGTTATGTTTTGATTCGCTCGGCCAATCATATAATGAGCTTAAGTGCCTGTCACACCTTACCGGATTTAACAACGGACATAAACTGGACAAAGAATTTTCTAGTCTGGTGGTGTTCGGTATCAAACTGTATCGAAATATGTCAAAATGGTGCCTTATCGGGTCAAAGGCCGCCGGACGAAATGAACGCTAAATGGACAAGGAACGTACATTAACGAATAACCACCGGACAATAACCGGACGATAACCGGATGATAACCGAATGTCAAACAGACGGACCGAACATCAACCGGACACATACCGGACTGTTAATGGACGCACCAAAAACCAATGGGCCGAATTGCCACAACACCGTCAACAAACTCTGCAAGAAGCAAACCAGAGACGTAACGGATGGGTACCGGACATGAAACGGACAAAACGGACTAAACGGACTTAAACCAGACACCAACCATACATGTCAGTCCGGTGGTGTCCAGTACAAGTTTTGTGCATGTTCAAAACTTGCCACCGTACACACCGGACACCACTGGACAGAGAACGGACACGCCGGATGCGTACCATATATAAACCATACATTGACGTATTTTACGCGACAGTGTCCATTTTCTATCTGTTTCCCCAGTCCGGTAAGCTGTGACTGAGCCTTTATAGATGTGGTCAGTCGGAGAGACTGTTGCAGACTGACGATGAGGTGTGGTGGAGTTGTGGGCTCCGGATTGTGTTGCGATATGATTGGTCGTTTGGATTGGAGGTGAGTCTCACAGTTTTTGTTTAGGATTGGTTGGCATCGGAGGGAAAGTGTTGTGTGTGTGTGTTTGTGTGTGTGTTTGTGCGGCCACCCCCTCCGCTTTGTGCTTTGGTTCCCCTCCACCCCCAACCCCCGCCCCCTTGGAAGTGGGGGGGGGGGGCGGGCGTGTTCAGCTTCGCGGTCCCTTTGCCCAGGAATGAACCCGAATGACCGTCCCCGCTCATTCCAGACAATTAATTTTGGCAAGCAAGCCAACACTCTGACACCATAGGCTTCTGCAGTAATACGTTCTATTAAACTGCCTCAGTATTCCCTTCATTGCAGCGGCTAATGCTTAATAGGTGCACTAATATCTAAGTTAGATATGTAGGATCAAATTTAGATAATTGTTTTGGTTTTGAAAATTTGATGTTTTCATTGGACTATGCAGCTTTAAGGCAACAAAGAAAAGCCCTAAAACCCTTATACCGGAGGGTGAGTGAGGTAGGGGAGTTACAACCTGAACGAGGTAAAGCGAGTATTGAGTTGGGCGGGTGGGTGGAGAAAATTTGTGTAGCCGGAGGAGAAATGTTGCCGTCAGCAGCAGCTGTCGAGTGCGCAGTTACAGTGGGTGAGTGACTGTGAATGGTGCTGGAGAGGTGCACTGTGATACGTAGCGAAGGAAGGAGCCGGAGACAAGCTGGGAGTAAATAAGGGAAGTTTATTGCTGAGAAGACGAAAAGAGCCCCGAAGAGCCGTTCGCCCTAGGAAGAGTAGAAAATAAGAAAAGAAATTGGAAAAGGAAAAAAAAAGGTAAATGGAAGGGTGGGTGGGAGGAAAAAGGTGGAGGTGTGAGCTGCACGGGAGCAGGAGAAGTGACTCCATGGATGAGGGAATGTGGGGAGGAAATGGAGGGCAGGTGACGCCACAGGTGTAGGCCTGAGACGCAGTGGGGGTGGAGGAAGGAGCCTTGGAGGGAGAGAAGGGGGAGAGAGGAGGGGGGAACTCTTTGCCCGCCATGAATCAAACGCAATGAAAGCATTATGACAAATTGGTAGGCACAATTTGGCGCAATTGAGGTATGCCTAATTCTGGTGGCAGGGTGGTGGAGGCTGTTCTGATATGAATATATTATTACAACGCATCAAGATGTTAAAATGAGGAAAATGCAATCTCGCGACTGCAATCCAGCTGCGCTTCCACCAATTAATTAGCTCGATAACCTGGAAGTACCTGGGGATATTGATTGTGCAGGCGGAAATATGCTGCATGGGTCTCATACCACCAGCGGTGTTCAGGGCCCTTTTGATACTTGCTGCTACCTGGTCTGGCACTCGGCATTAAAGCTGCATAGTCCGATGAAAGTATCAATTTTTCAAAACCAAGACAATTATCTAGATTTGATTCTACATATCCAGCTTAGATACTAGTCATCATATTAGGTATTAGTTGTTGCATAGAAGGGAATACTAAGCCAATTTAATAGAACCTATGGTGTCAGAGTTTTGGCGTGGGTGCCAAAATTAATTTGATGTGTTTGCACTTCGTATATTTATCTCAAAAGTTTGCCCTTTGAAATAAAAGCTACTTCAAACTAAAGTAATGTTGATTACAACAATCAATCTAATGTATTTATCTCAGAAAATGGCAGAAGCTCGAAAGCATCGGACTATGCAGCTTTAATGGAATAGGTCAAGAACTGGTTTGCTCAATTACAGGATAATGTGATTGGAAGGATAATTGGGCTATCAGTGGGGCAGCACTACAATCTCACCATGAGAACGCACTGTCACAAGTCGTTACCCGCCCTCGTATGACCTTAGATGTTGCTAGGATATAAGCTCCGAATAAAGAAACTGTAGACTGAGGTTGTGAAGTATTAAACTAGTTCAGTTAGAATGCACCTAAGTCAAAATTAGCACCAGTCATGTTAATGTCTCGTTCATCAGGTCTGGCCAAAACCATCTTGCAAGGCACAGTGAAAGGGGGAAGAAGACGCGACAGACAAAGGAAGGGGTAGGAAGAAGAACATCAGGGATTGGACAGGCCTGGAGTTTGGGAAGTCCCAGAGGACAGTGGAGAATGGAGGAAAATAGAGAAAACTGGTTGTGAAGTCAATTGTGGTGCCACAATGATCTTCACGGTTAAGAGATTGATGATTTGATTTTTTTGACATTGACATTTTTTTATTCACAATTTCAATGCACAGTACACAAACATAAATTAACCTGTTGACAATAACAGAAGTTGTAGGAACAGTGTAATCATTAATACAAATACATAAATATGTGATGCATAAAACTTATGCGAGTATAAAGGCACATAAGGGAAGATTCCTTATTTGGCCACCCTGATGTTGTTTACTACTTTATGGGTGACCCCCTTTTCACAGTGGGACACGTGGCGCCACCCCCCCCCCCCCCAACCGCTACCAGTGCCGCGAATACTGTCACTCGCACATTTATATATAAATATATGAATACATTCATATCTTACCAATATGGGTGAAATTCAAAACCTACTGGACTGTGCAACTTTAATCACATACAAAGAAAAAGAAACACAAAGAAACAACATAAACAATAACAACAATGGCAAAACAACTGCACCACAACATTAGCGCCTCATTGTGCTTACCACGTGTGTGTCAAGGACTTGACTCCAGAAAAAGAGTCTGACTGTATACAGATGGGGTAACTGGGTCAAACGTGACAGGGCTGGAGACCGGGTGGTGTTGTGTGGGAATGTGTGTGTGTGTGTGTGTGTGGAGAGAGAGTGGGGTGGTGTTGTTAAGGCAGGGGGAGTGGCCGGGATCTGGGACGAGCATTTCATCTTATGTGGAAAGCTATAACCAGACGTGAGAATAGCAGAGGTCAGAGGAGTGTCTGTGGGGTGCTGTGGGGATATAAATGTCAAAGAAGCAGGAAATAAAAATAATTATTAAAAAAGAGTAAGATGATTCCATTTGCATCAACACTACTTAAAAAGAACCGGACGTGGTGGTCGAATCGGTAGCGTGCAGGCTTCCCGTCCGGAAGGTAGGGGTTCAATTCCCGGTCGAGTCAAACCCATTACTTACAAAATAGATCATTGTCACAAAGTAACCTGGCGCTCAGCATTACTAGGATATCGCAAGGACTGGCCAGCTCAGTATTAGGATAATATGATGGAGTGGGATATCGGGTCATGGTGCTGGTGGCTTGATTTCCCAGTGATTTCAAAGAAGTTTGGCCTGAAAATTAACATCAAGAAGACGGAGGTGCTGTACCAACCCAACTCTACAAGAACCCGAGAGGAGGAGATCATGGTTGACGGAAACAAGCTGAACTCTGTTCCGGAATTCACCTATCTCGGAAGCACTATATCAAGTGATGGACGCATTGATGCTGAGATACAGAGGAGGATGGCCAAGGCTAGCGCATCTTTCGGCCGACTACGCCAGAGACTCTGGAACAACCACCATGTGTCCATTCGGGTCAAAGGTAAGATCTACCGCGCAATCGTGCTATCCACCCTACTATACGGAGCCGAGGCCTGGACAGTGTACAGACAGCAGGTGAAAAAGCTGCATGCCTTCATGATGCGACATCTGCGTTCAATCATGAGGCTAACCTGGAAGGACAAAGTGACGAATAAGGAAATACTCGAACGGATGGGGCTGCCCTCTATGGAAGATCTTCTGATCAAAAAGAATCTCTGTTGGACTGGACACCTCATGAGGATGTCATCAGACAGGCTACCAAAGCAGATCCTCTATTCTCAACTGTCTTCTGGCTACAGAAAGAGAGGGCACCCCCGTCTCCGGTTCAAAGATACCATCAAGAGAAACCTGAAGCTGAGAGACATTAAGACCGACTCATGGACGCAACTCTCACAGCAGAGAGCTAAATGGAGAGCGGCAGTCAAGTAATGAAAGCAGTCTTTGTCGCATCGCGACCGACAGCATGATGATGATGATGGGACAGCACTATAAAGTCGCCATGAGTGCGCACTGTCACAAGTCAGTACCTGTCCTGATATGACCTTAGGTGTTGCCAAGACGTGAAACTCCAACAACCAACCACTTTTTCCAGCGCATTTGTTTTTATTTGCAGGTAGAATGTAAGGTTGATTCCATGCACTGTTATTGTTTGATATTTCTTGTCTCAACTCTACAGCTAACGTCCTGATATGACCATAGATGTTGCTAGGACGTAAAACAACAACAAATCAAACAGCTAACGATTAGGTGTATGAGAATGTTTCAGTTAGAACTTTCATAAATAAAAAGTAGCAGGCCCCCTACCGGTCACAAGGTGCAAAGTACTGCTGAGCTAAGAACATCTAACAACCTCATCTGGCACCTACAATTTCCCCATTTGGCATTTCTAGTATAATTTAGTAATATGAAATTTGCAGGTCGTGATTGGGAGTCATGTTATATGAAAATCGCCTGAGGAGACTTAGGCTACCAACATTGTCATATCGTCGTCTCAGGGTAGATATGATAGAGACTTATAAGATTATTACTGGAGTCTATGACAGTGATGTCACAATGGGTTTGTTCAACCTAAGAATAAAGAGTAACACCAGAGGCCAGCGGTATAAGATCTTCAAGGAGAGGCCCAGACTTGAAGTCAGGAAACACTCATTTTTCTTTCGAGTGACAGATCCATGGAACAGTCTCCCAGACCAAGTGGTTGAAGCACCAATGGTACAAGCATTTGAGAGAAGGCTGGATAGACATTGGAGAGGACACCCACAATTATATGACTTCAGGACACCGTCGACCTCCATATGTGTGCAAAATAATAGTTCTTTTTTTTTGTCATAACAAGCTGGCATTAGAGGCCCAATAGGGCCTAGATCAGCCAGAAGACGATCTGTAAGTTAATCTGTAATAATGAATCAGCTATTTATGGGAGAAATCCTTCTTTATCTGTATCCTTTTCCAGAAATACATGGAAACCTATTGGGAAAACATGTTCACTACCTGCACTCTGACAACTGTAGCCTACATATTGATTGCTTATTGATGTGATGACAGCACTGCTGAAATCATAACAACATTTTGTGTGGGCCACCTCCTTAATTTGTTTCTTTATGCAGATGCAAATGTTCAGCACCGACCACTTTGTCCATCTATAGGTCCCTATAACTTAATACATTTTTCTTTATTAGTAATACAAAATAGTAAATTTAGAATAAAGGCAAACTTTGAGTACCAATACTTTGAATAGAAATAGAAACAAGCTACCCAATAGAAGCACACCCTTATTTCAAGATTGAAAGCACGCACAATTTTACGATCATATTCAGACTGAATGCACATAAAATGAGACAATCCCACTTTATTTCAGAGGCACAACAAATACAAATCCATGAAATTATTTAACTTTGAATAGACATACATCCATGTGTCTGCACTCGCGCAGTGTGCGTTTATTGGGACATATATGGTAAGTGTAAAATGCGTATATAGACAGACATACATAATTGCACATGAAATGTTTGCACGAGCTGGAGTAAACTATTGAGCCTGCGCAATATATGCAGCAGAAGAGTCAGTTGTTAAATTTGATTTATTGGCAAACTTGTCTGGGCAAGTCTGAATCTTTTATTTGGCTGCCTCATTCAGCATGGCTACTGCCTACTGTGTTTACGTCCATTATACTGCCTATATAACTACCTCAGAAATTCAGCGGGCGCAGTGGCCTAATAGATAGAGGGTGGGCCTCGCGTGTGGAAGGAAGGGCGGGAGTTCCCGGTCGAGTCAAACCAATGACTTTAAAATTTATACTTATCACCTCTTAGCCTGACACTCAGCATCAATAGGATAGGCCAAGGACTGGTTAGCTCAGTGTCTGGATAATGTGACTGAGTGGGATAGCGGGTCATGGTGCCGGCAGCCTGATTTCCGAAAGGGGCAGCACTATAAAGTCAACATGGGTGTGAACTGTCAAAAGTCTGTACCCGTCCTGATATGACCTTAGATGTTGCCAGGACGCAAAACTCCAACAACCCACCAACTTCAGAAATGTAATGAATGGGCTTACACGTACACTGTATAGCACTGAGACCCGAGCAGGCTCTTGAATGGAATCATTAAAGGGCCAGTAACACGACAACCATGACTTTACTTAATCACAATTATCACGATTTAATAAGACTATTTATAATTGGAACTTCCTATTTTCTGCAGTGAACAGGGTCCAATCAAGGTTGAGAGTATCTGTGGTCAAGCTGTGACGATTAGGGTCATTCAGTGCTCATGAACCTGTTAACTTTTTAGAGTGACTTAGGGTAGGGAATACATGCACCGATGGATAGGCTGTTTCCTATGGAACAGAACTGAAACCTGCTTAGACTTATGGGTCACTAATTCTAGAGAAGGTGCTTACTATTATAAATATTATACTGTATAATAATATTATATATTATATAATTATATATTACAGTAGTATGTATTATATTATTATATATTATATATTGTATATTATATATTATACGTAATATATATATTATATTTTTAATATATTATGCATATGATTCATGTATTGTGCAGTATGCATTGTGCATGTTGGCCCGAGGCTAACATGGGTAATTTGCTCACGAGGCTGGTCTATTCTTAGCTTTCCTCGCTTGCCTCTCTCCACCTGTCATCACTCTGCACTCGAAACTGCTACTGTGCACTTCGCTTTCCCCACCCTCCCACCCACTTACTGGGGGGGTGAGCGCTGATCTTCACTTACCTGATTCATCACCTGATTCATGAACTGATACCTGGTAGCGCATTCCAGTCAGCGCTTGATTCTGGCCCTGGTCGCCCACGATACTGCTTTGATAGACCTCCATTGGTCCCCGACTTGTTTTATTAAATACTTCTGAAATCAATATTCCTCTATGTCTTTCTTGCTGCTTTCTTTCCGCAGCCGAGTGTGGCGAATTATATATAATATTGTCATGGGGGTCATGAAAATGGGGAATATTGCACCTAGAGCGGGACTCTAACACCATAGGTGTATGCAGTAACAGGTTCTATTAAATTGACTAACTATTCCCTTACATGTGATGACAAATGTTTAATAAGTGCACCTGTGTCTAAGTTAGATATGCAGAATCAAATCTAGATAAACGTTTTCGTTTTGAAAATGTGATGTTTTGATCGGACCATGCAGCTTTAATAGGATAGGACAAGGACTGGTTAGCTCTGTGTCAGGATAATGTGACTGTGTGGGATATCAGGTCATGGTGCCAGCGGCCTGGTCTGTCAGTGGGGCAGCACTATAAAGTCGCCATGAGTACGCACTGTCATAAGTCGGTACCCATCCTGATATGACCATAGATGTTGCTAGGGCGCAAAACAAAAACAACCAACCAACATGTTCTGGTGAATAAAAATCTGTACCAGAAAAAAAACACCAAAAAACTTGTTGACTCACTCTGTATCTGTATGTGCTAGCTAATCTGCCCCTCTCTAGGTTCCCCTTCTTCTCTCCCCCCCCCCCCCCCCCCCCCCCCCCCACCGCCACACGCATATGGGTCCTTCTCAGAAGTTGTGTACCAATACTGTGACATCAGTCCAACAAAATCAAAATGCTGTCAAAGTCCTATATACAAGCTTCCTCAATGTGTATGTCCTTTTGCATCTGAATAATTGAAAATAAACATATTCTGACATTTCTAAGTAGGTCAAATGATGCTCACACCCAATAAATAGCAGTATAGCATGGGAACCAATCTGACTCCAAAATCAAATATTTTCCACACAAAGCTTGACATTTTTAGGACATTTCACAAGCCCCTTGCTTTATAAACAGTAGTAATAATAATTTGAAACCTCATTGCTATGGTTTTGTCTTATTTGTGATGATTAAAGAGAAAAGCAGAAAAATATTGTCATGGTAACAGTCCAAGTGGAATCAACGATTTTACACAAATGTTTGGCTCAAATTTCAAAGCTTAGGGGCAATTTCAGGATTTATCTTTTACTATACCATAACTGAGTCCATGCATAGAGTGTCAAATGGTGAAAATAGTTCCTCTACTGTATCTGTACTCAGTGTTTGATACAGAGTTTCATAGTATTTGCAAGTGGAAACGAAATGTTACGATGTTAGTGACTCCAGAAAAGGTTAACTATTTCATAATTTTTATAATTTTTTAAGAAAGAAATGTTTTCAACTTAATGAAGACATTGTATATGACCATTTGAAGTGAAATATGCTGTTGTTCAGAGTTTTTCATTAAGTTTGTGACACTTTATTTTCAATGCTATTGACAATGTCACAAATTAGTGATGTAATTTTCTATTTATTTAGCTACATCCATCCCAATAAGATACATAAGACACAATATTAACATTTACTTTTGATCTAAAATATATCCCACATTATTGGGCTAAATGATGAAATCTAAATATTGACACTCCAAGAATAGGTTTCTTTGAAATATTCATTTCAAGTAGACTACCTCAAGTGGTACACAGTTTCTGAGAACGACCCATATACACACATGTTGACATGTCAAACACCACACAGACCTCTAAGCCCTGGTCACATACATGTTAGTGAACATAGTTGAACGTCGTTGAACTTAGGATAGAATAACGTGGGTGAAACGTGCTATCACGTTAAGGTACGGCAGGTTTTGGTTGATCACCCACCTAATAGTACAGATAAATATGTTACGGTACGGGTCCCTGTACGTCCAACTACATTCAATTACGTTCAACCATGTTACCCTCCACTACGTTCAACTACGTTCAACTTAGTCCACTAACGGCTATGTGACCACGGCAGAACGGCCAAGGTCTTGTGTGGGTCAGAGTATGCTAGAGTATGCTAGAGTACACAAGAGTACAGTAAGAAGTATACTAGAATACGCTAGAGTATGCTTGAGTATGCTAGAGTATGCTACAGTATGCTGGAGTATGCTAGAGTATGCTATCATCACAGAGGCTACGTCTGCCTCAAACATACCTATCTTTTGAATATGTCCAAAGCTTAAATCGGAACTCATGGCCCACATGTGTTCTTATCACGTTCTCATCACGGAGAAGTATGGATGCCGGTACATTCAACTACGTTCAACTATGTTCAACTACTTTTAACTACGTTCAAGTAGGTTAGCCTCCACTACGTTCAACTACGTTCACTAACGTGTATGTGATCGGGCCTTTAGAGTATACTGCCTCCGGTGTGAGCTTTTAGTGCGCCAGTGGCGGACGGCACACACCCGGTTTTAACCCTCCCCTCTGCGGCATTGTGGGAGAAACAGGGTTAAAGTCTGAGTCAAACGTAGGGGAATGGGTGGGACGGAGGTGGGGGGGGGTGTGGGTGTAGGTGTAGGTGTGGGTGTGGGCGAGTAAGGGTGTGTGGGTGTGGGTGGGCATGGGTGTGTGGGTGTGAGTGTGTGAGTATGTGCTTTGGTCTGTATGTGTGGGTGTTGAAGGGTGTATGGGTGTGGGTATGGGTGTGTGGGTTTGATTGTTGGTTGTTGTTGTATGTCCTAGCAACATCTAAGGTCATATCAGGATGTGTACCGACTTGTGACAGTAAGCACTCATGGTGACTTTATAGTGCTGCATGGGTACAGGTAATATGGGTGTAGGTGTGGGTGTGTGCATGTATGTGTGTGAGGGGGTATGTGCGGCTATGTGTGTGGGGGGGTGTACGGGTGCCTACAGGTGTGTGTGGGTATGTGTGTGTGAGTGTGGATGTGTGAGTGGGTATGGGTGTGGATGGCTATGTGGGTGTCTGTGTGAATGTGTTTGTGGTGTATATGTGGATGTTTTGATGTGTGGGTGGTTGGGTGGGTGTGGGTATTGGAGCATGAAAGTGTTGTGTGGATGAGTGCATGGGTGGATGAGTGAACATGGGGGCAAGTGTGTGCATGTGTAGGTGTGGTTGTATCAGAGTGTGGGGGTGTAGATATGTGCATGTGGGTGTGGAGCGGAATGTGTAGGTAGACGTGTGGGTGGTGTATGTGTGCATGGGTGTGTGTGTGTGTGGGGGGGGTATTAGGGGTGTAGGTATGTGCGTGTGTTGAGTGTGCATGTGTATGGTGTGGGTGGGTCCTTGTGTGGAGGTGTAGGGGTGTGTGTGGGTGGGAGGTATGTGTGGAGGTGTAGGTTGTGTGTAAATGGGTGCGTGTAGTTGTATACATCTGAAGTGGGCGAGACTACTCGACCGATGGAAATGCGGGCTGGGCTGATTAGCTCGCATTCTGAAATGCGGGCTACTCACCAGGCTCACATTTGCCACCATTTGCGGGGCTGGGTTCCCTGCTGTAAAGCGTTGCTAGGATACGTCAATTGTGACTTTCCTAGCAATGGTGGAAGGTCGAGCGCTTGGGCTCTGACCCATCAGACATGTTTCTGCACGCTCTGATGTTTTAGACGAGATTTAGGCTTTTATTGTCAAAATTCCAAACTGATTTAACTTAACAAATATGGGAGGGGATATCCTTATTGTACTTAGTCATTATTCAGTGAAATTCATCTTTGAAAGAACTCTTAAATTGTTAGTTAGGGTAAGAATAAAGCCCTGAGCTCTTAAGAAGTAATTGGAACGTTCCTTGCATTCTTTACTATTCTCCAGTCTTATATTATTAACCGCTATGGTCAACCTGATATTGGTATTCGATTGTTCTATAAACATACTTAATTAAGGGCCTTCCGCCACACAGACTGTATGGAGTCGAACTTCCCACCTCCAGGGATATAGTAGCCACCTTTCTAGCCTGGGTGAAGTTAGCGTGAAGGCGGTCAACCGGCGGCGGGATGAGAGGCGACAGTGGCCTGGTGGCAGGCCCGGAAATTCACATGGAAACACTTATATATTAACACGCAGGCTCGCCTTAAGCAGGGGTGGAATAGCCGAACGGTTAAACATACATACATACATACATACATCTATGTGCCTGAGTGTATGGGGGGTGGGGGTGGGGTGGCATGTTGTGGCTGTGTACATGTGTGTGGGAGTACATAGAGGGAAGGAGGGGTTGGGGTGGGTGGTGGGGGGGGCATCAGCTCAGTCAGTTCTCACGCAGCCAACCTCAGTCGCGGGCAGCCTAACGAGTTTAATTACTCGTCCTGTTCTTCCAATATATATCATCACACATAGTCCCTTAAACAAATTAGATCAATTAACAACCTTTAACTTTTATCTTAATTCTATTTCCTTTAGCCACACATAATGCAACTGTGAGCTTTTTAAATCCATGGTTTACTGTCACAAAATTGATTCTGTGCTTTTGCATCCTGTAAAAGCGATGGTTGAATAAAAAACAAACAATTCTCGCCGTGAATATGGCCTATGCTGCCGACACGGTATAAAGAAACCACCAATCAATCAACCAATCACGGAGCCGGACGCGGCCTACACAGACCCACAGCGCCTGTGTCACGCAAGAGAATCGCCCCCTCAAAATGTTCTACCCCCAGCGAATTTATTTAGTAATAAAACCTCCCCACTCCTTTGAAATAGAATCGCCCCGACCCACGGTTTCATATATATAATATATATAATATTTATATATTATATACATTTGATATATTATATACATTTTATATATATGGAATATTAAACTGAACTTTATATATATACTCGCAGGGGGCCGGCGAGGTGCATGCCGGACCCCCCACCCCCATCCCCGACAGTGGGGGGAGTGAGGGCAGGGCCACTAGAGCGGTTAGTACATGCAATAATGTGATAATCACTCTCCATATATACAAATTGTGTTATTTCGAGGTAAAATAGAGGCTGGTGGAGGCGTGGGGGCGGGGGGGGGGGGAGGTGTGATGGAAGGGGGACATGAGAGAAGGAGATGCAGGAGTAGGGTGGTGGTGGGAAGGGGTGAGGGGGGGGGGAGGGTGGTAATTTATAGGGAAGGGAGAGGAGGTAGAGGAGGTGGGGGGATGAGGTGGGAGGGTGAGGGGATGAGGGAGTAGGGTGTGAAGAGGGGAGGTGGGAGGTGGGAGGTGGTAGGTGATGGTACGAGGGAGGCGGGGGCGGAGGAGGGAGGTGAGGGTATGAGAGGGGAGCCGAGGGGAGGGGGAGAGGGGAAGGGAGGGAAGGGGAGGGGAGGGGAGGGGAGGAGAGGGGAGGGAGGGAAGGGGGATGGGAGAGGAGGGATGAGGAGGGGAGGGGATAGGGGGGTAGAAGGGAATTTTATTTCGGAATAAAATCTCCGGGAGTGATTTTATTTCGGAATAGAATCGCCGGTCGGTGGTTTTATAGGGGAGAGGGGGCGGACATATTTGGTGGCCCCGGCGTCGCGCCGTGTGAGGCCGGCCTCGGCTCGGCTTGTGTGACAGGCAGGCGGCAGGCAGCTCTCACACGGAGGGATAGCAGCCATCATTACCGGGAGGAGGAGGAGGAGGAGGAGGAGAAAGCGAAGCAGCAGCAGGCGCTGCCGGCATCAGCAGCAAGCCTGCACGCCACCAACCAGCCACCAGCAGCAGCAGCGACAGCAACAGCAGCAGCGACAAACGCGAACAGACAGATAGACAGGCGGGTGGACAGGCAGGTAGGGAGGGAGGTAGGGAGGCATGGGCTGGGTGACGGCGTAGTGGGAATTGAGCTGGCTGGCTGAACCTCACTACTAGTACTACCTACCTACACACCCACTCACCACCGCAACACATAACACAGCAGGATCGTCAACAGACACGCTGAGGAGGAGGTCAGGAGGAGGTTAGAAGGAAGGAGGAGGAGGAATGATTTGGTGGCCTTTTGCCTGCCTGCGCCCATTAATTCCTTAAGTCAAAGCCTCAGTGAATCAATCACCAGGGCCTCAGTTCGACGGGACACATTGACTGTGAGTGATTTGACGGGTGGCAGCGGCGGCAGTGGCAGTGGCAGTGGTCGTGGTGACGGTGGTGTGTTCACACACATACCGGGAGACTTAGCACTGTTGTGCCCCGCTTGTAGGCCTGCAGCCTGCATCCTGTATTGGAGAGAGGCAGAGTGACACTGAGAAACACTGAGAGACACTGAGAGATGCAGAGTAACGCTCAGAGACACAGCCTAATGCTGAGAGACATGGAGTAACACAGAGAGACACAGAGTAATGTGGTGAGACGCGGAGTAACACGGAGAGACATGGTGAGATGCAGGCACCCTTTAAGGTGGCTGACTGGTGGCGTATCTGGGTAAGTCTGCCAGAGGTCTCCAGCAGTCTCCCGAGGCTCTCCTCCCCTCTGGGAATGGAGATTCATCACAGTTTGCTGCTGTGACACACAAGCAGCACTCCAGGACAGTGTACTCACCAATAATTTAGTTCGCTGTCACCCTGCACCGCATACTACCACCCATCCCTGCCTAAGTGCTGTTTTCTTTTTTGCATAGTGTTTATTGCACATGAGAATTTGGCCACATTCACAGCACACGCCGATATATAACCCAGTATATAATTTGCTTCCCAGTTTATATGCGATTCTCCAGTCGTGGGTTAATTCATATCTACTACTGCAGGCTTGACCTTGCGGAGAAACCATATCAACAACATCATGTGGAACTATATATATATAGACCTGGACAAGAGAACCTGACTTTAGCTCAATCTTTTGATTGCTGATGCTCTTATGTGAGAACTCAATTATCCACAGAACCATACATACATACCACATAAGGCTGCAGCTGATTTAGTGCCTCCCGTCTCATGTGTTTGTGACTGCACTTGGGCTAGGTCATGAGTGGTGAGTGAGTATGTTAAGTGAGTAAGTGAGTGAGTATGTTACACTGCTCCAGCACACACACATTCACATGCACACAGGCACACACAGCACGCATGTTGCAGATACTGAGCTCATCATCACAGCGCAGAGTGGTTAGTGTTGGCTGAGACATCATTACTCACCAGGTGGCACCACAGTGAGTAGGCAGAAGAGGAGGAGGTTGTGTAGGTAACAAGCTTCACACAGGCCCAGAGTGACCCTCCCCACCCACACAACTGACACTCTCCACCCCACACCAGACCTTGTCACATCCTGTCATAGTGACTCTGCCCGGTGTACAATCTGAATCATGGATACAGGGGAACGCCGGGCCTCCATGCCCGCCATGTCCATCAGTGACCGGATCCGGCCACCTCCTGATGGAGAGGAGGCTGACTCAGCCGCCTATGATGCAGAGATCAAGGACCTCCAGAAGACACTCAAGGAACTTGGCATCGGACGGCCCGCTGATGCGTGTGCCCTCGACGTCCGGCCCAAGCAGCGCACCGACTTTGCCATTGGCAAGGCGACGTCAGCGACCCGTCCGTCACGCTCCAGGGGCACCAAGATTGTGGACACATCAGAGGACTATGTACCAGACTACCTCGTCTCGCCCTACTTGCGGCCCAAGGTGAAAGGTCACCTTAGGGTCAAAGATGATGTTGAGGACACTGGCATCGTATCACCACGTATGTGCATCGGCGCACGGCGCCGTCAGTCTGATCCGGGCCGGCTGACTGGCGCCGCGCTCATGTCGCTGCAGCAGACACGCTACTCGAGCATCAGCAGTGACTCGAGTGAGGATGAGGAGGTGGTGGCAGCCACAGAGCTGCGGTCACCACGTGCCCGCTCCCCACGCCGTGTCTTCAGCTCAGTGCCTGAGGATGAGTCCTATCCAGCGAGCGTGATGGCCAGTACCACTGCTGTCTCACCTGGCAATGCACCTGGCCGCAGTAGCCCATGTCGCCGGCTTCTGCAGTCACGTCATGCCCAGTCCCTCAGCCACCCAGAGGAATCCCCCCGCCGCACGCGCCGCAATCGCTCCAACTCGCTTCCGCTTCCTGACCGGACAGCACTGGCAATCGGTGAGGCAATGGGTGCACTTGTGATTGGTGGGAGCGTCGACCCAGGCCAGCACCGGAACCAGGCACTGAAGCGCTCCAGGTGCATATCAATCGAGGAGTCTCCCTTGGAGTCGATCCTGGAGGAGGCCGGCAGTCAGCGGGCAATCAGGCGCTTCTCAGTGCCAGCCAACATCGCTAACGCTGCTGGGTCACACCGGCTGCGGCTCCCCAAAGAGTGCTAAATGGAGGGAGTTAGGGAAGAGCATGCTGGTGATGGTTGTTGTTATTTCAAAACTTTCTAGATAGCACTGGGCTATCATAGGCCATATGGATGGTGACACCCCTCCCATGCTCTATCGTTGGTAATAATTCCAGTAGGGCTTATTGGCCTCCGTCCTCCCACACACAGCCCAGCACACCTTGTGAGGGCAGTGGGGATTACAGGGGAGGGGTCTTTTCAGCATGTGCTGTGGTGTGGGTCATCTCTGTAGGAGACCACACTCCACTCACTCTCTAATTATATATTTAAACATTATATATGTATACACATATATATAGTTGGTAACAGATAGCGAGGTAGGATGTATAGTAGTGGTGCCACAGGTCCACTTTGGTGATTAATCAGGGAGGAGGATTACATATATCGAACCTTCTAGTATTCATATTTACATAACTCCTCACACATCATAATATATATTTATATATATATAGATACATATATATCTTTTTATTAGAGATATATAAATATGCATATATATATTATTTTACTCCCGGATCTAATACGGAGCAACACAAATGACACCCCAAGTTATATGATTTGAAAATAATAATCAGGGTCGGCAGGTGGTTGTCATGTACATGTGTAGGGTGTGCGAATATTGAATTAATTAATTTAATGAATCCACAGTTAAGGCACTAGAAAAGGAGTTGAATTCAATCATTGGTGCATTCAGAGACTTAATTCCACTGCACTAATTCTAAGCTAGCATGTTTGTGTTAGACATTGGGCACATTCAGGTGTCACAGATCAGCGGGCCCTTCTGACTGTGGTTTATAAATGTGAGTGCCCACCTGCCCCTCAGTTAGGTACATATGCCAATGTATACCGCACTGGAGACCTCTTGTAATTTGTGCAAGCAGCATAACTTGTTAGCCTATGTCATGTTGTCATCTGTGATCGTCCCTGTAGATGATTGCTTTCATGGTGTATGTCAGTGATGATCAGTGGTGAATCCATTCCAAAAAGGAATCAATTAACCCATGGTAACCGGAACTACCCTCCATGAATGTATTTATGTGATGTGTGCTACGATTTGAGGTAGGCAGGCTAGGGTTGGATAAAGGGACAGGTCTGGATTGCTTGGTCTGGATTGCTTGGTCTGGATATATTGGTCTGGATTGATTGGTTTGGATTGATTGGGTTGGGTTGATTGGTCTGGATTGCTTGGTCTGGATTGATTGGTCTGGATTGCTTGGTCTGGATTGCTTGGCTTGAATTGCTTGGTTTGGATTGCATGGTTTGAATTGCTTGGTCTGGATTGCTTGGTCTGGATTGCCTGGTCTGGATTGCTTGGACTGGATTGCTTGGACTGGATTGTTTGGTCTGGATTGATTGGTCCAGATTGATTGGTCTGGATTGATTGGTCTAGATTGATTGGTATGGATCGATTTTGTCTGAATTAATTTTGTCTGGATTGATCAGTCTGGATTGATGTGGTTGGAATTGATGTGGTCAGGATTGATTGGTCTGGATTAAGTGGTTGGGATTGATTGGTCAGGATTGGTCAGGACCAGTTAGAATTGGTCAGGATTGATTGGTCAGGATTGGTCAGGACTAGCTGGAATTAGTCAGGATTGGTTGGGACTGGTCGGGATTGTTTGGGATAGGTCAGGATTGATTCGGGGGAGCTATAATTTAATCGCGATTAGCCAGATAAATTTGATGTATTTTTACATAGACATCCCTGAGATTAAAATGTTTTCTTCACTCTAACTTGAGGTGGAAGAGACACTAGTCCCACCTAAGCCCTCCGCCCCCTTCCTCCCACTGTATCTCTGTGTCAACAGTCTTGCCCAGCGTTAGCTTCCTATGGATAAAAATAAGAATAACAATAATAACAACAATAGCAAAACTAAGAGCAGAGCTGTCGCAGAGATCCGTGGTTATTTTGGCCACTCATTAGAACCAGCACCGACCCGAGTAGAGAGAGCCATCGGCAAATGAAGACATTAGAGTGAAAAGGGGGAGTAGCAAAAAGACCACACAAAATTAAGCTTGTGCATCTGACCATTCATCGTGTATGTATGGGCCAGTTTATATAAGGAGGTGGCTTTTGAGGTGTTAGAACCATTGCCATTCGCTGTGGTAGACTGCCAGCTGCAGTGATTTGCTTCCAAAAATCGTGGCATGCATATGTTAGGAAGAGGAGGATGAAGGAGGAAAAATAAACTTGAACTCTTTGATCCAGGGGCCAAGATAGCAGTGTGTTGTTGCTAAGGAAACAATGCAGATGCCACACAATCATTGAATACACTCTGTAGTTATTATTAATATTAAATGTTGTCCTAACCGTAATACTGGTGACATTCTGTCTATCAGCAAATTCGATCCGTAATCTCCAGTGCCATCTACAAGTATATATGGGTATAGATATATATATATGTATATATAAATATATATATATAGTACTCACATAACATCTGTGAGTGATATATATAGTATTCACATAGGATTGGTGAGTGTCATATCTAGCATTCATATAGTATTGCTAAGTGTTATCTATAGCATTCACATAGCATTGGTGAGTGCTAATGCTGGCATTATAAATATATATATATATATATGTGTATATATATATATATAATTGACAGATGGCAGTTACAAGAAAGCCTTGCATAGTTATTAACAAAGGTAATATGAAATGCATTTATTTACACGTCCTGCTGATCACACATGATCGCTGAATCGGTCAGAGCTGGCTTCCTGTGTGGGAACTCGTGTGGTTGAACCCTGACTGTGTCAAACTAATGACCTACAAAATTTATATCAGACACTCCCCAGCATGACATTTGGCATTATGGGGGTAGGGCAAGGACTGGTTTGGTCAATTTTGGGACAATGTAACTGAGTGGGATATGAGGTCATGGTGCCAGTGGCAAGATTTCCCAGTGGTGTGGGACAATAAAGTTGCCATGAATGTGCATTGTTAATGAATGTACAAATCATGATATAACCATAAATGTTGATAGGAAGCAATGGTCCCAACAACAAAAAGGACATGTGGGAGACAGCCAAACAAAAACATGTGTTACTGCCATTATTATACAGTACACAATATGGGAGTTTCTGCCTGTGTGATGGTAACAATGTGATGATAATGACTGTTGGGTGGCTAGCGTACTATTAGAATCGATATCAGGTGAAGTATTGGATGGCAATTTACATGTTCAACAGCAATAGACGTGGATGTTTCCACTGCTGCCAGAGTACACTAGCCTATGTTGAGACAAGCAGATTAAATTGAAGCCCGGGCATAGAACGATGTGGACATCAGTGAGAAAAACTACTCTACTCTAGTAGTACTAATAAGTATGTGTGATAAAATCACAAATGGTGCCTCTTTTTTGAGCAGGAGGTCATGAGGCTATTAACCACAACCGAGTCAAATCAATGACTTACAACAGTGATACTTGTCACTACTTAGCGTGGCACTCAGCATTAGTAGGATAGGGCAGGATATAGTGACTGAGTAGGATATCAGGTCCCAGTGGCCTGGTCTTTCAGTGGGGCAGCGCTATAAAGTCGCCATGAGTGCGCACTGTCACAAGTCGACAGGCGTCCTCATATGACTCTAGCTGTTGCCATAATACTGATAGGAAATATTTCTGTAATCCTAGTGTGCCGAGCACTTTGGTGTAAAAACAATCTGCAACCGCGAAAGCCATTCTAGCGAAGGTCCACCTCATGAAATATAAACATACAAACAAATATCACACGTCTTAAGTCCCCATGTCATTGTAGAGGTAGAATCAATTCAGGAATGACCAGCTCCAGAACTACCTACACCAAAGCATCTAGCTCATTGCACCACCCACCCCTCACTACCCCTACCATTTCAAATGTATGCTATTATAATGAGAGGCAGGGCCTCTGGAGCATTATTTTCTACAGTTCCACTCCAAGTGCAAAGGTATTTAGCACAGGGACTGATTTTTCTTCATGTACTTTATTTATCGGAACAATTAACCCATGTCACTCTTCTAATGTTTGACTTTTAGGATAATTAAAGATGAGAGGAAGTAATTAAACTCATTTATTAACTATATATAGATTTACATATAATGGGTTATTCTCCAAAGCTGGGCACCACATATTTGGTTTCCACATTACGATGCTGATAATTAAGTCTTTGTTTTATTGGTAACAAGTCAAATAATTATTGTAGCCTCTGTCTATTAGGTATGTTAGCAGTTCTACATGTATTGAATTTATCCCACAAAAGATATCAACATTATAATCATATGATTTTGCTCTAGAGTAAAAATATGAAAATTTACACATTGGCACCATACATGTAGCCAAACTTTTTTTCAAGGTATTTTTCTACTTCTTTCTTGTAAGTCATAAGCTTGTCTGCTTAGCAGTAATCAATCAAATCTTGTTTGACTATGTTGTATATGTTAAAATGAGGTTCTGGATGTGTCTTTGATTTTCATGTTACACGAGTGATATTAAAGTATCGCTCAATTTATATAAGATCTAATTCAAAACGTGAAATTCATTTTTGTCAACTCTCTGACATATGCACAACATGCAAACCTTCATAGGACATTGGATTAGGCTATTATTTGGAAGGATCTTTGCTATTATTGTGAAGGTTTTCACTTTTGTTTCCATGTCACACTTTTGTGCCCAGTTTTAGAGAATGACCCATATATATATATATATATATATATATATATATATATATATATATATATATATATATAGAGATATATATATATTCACTTACATGTGCATAGGCCTATATATGTTTATATACATTCATATACATATATTTGCATCTATATAATATAGATAATTATACATTTATATTCATTTGCAAATACGGATATATATATACTTTTGTATTTAAATTAATAATTTTAATGATGAACAGATATCCCGAGAATGTAATGATGGATTGTACATTGGTGCAGTTTGATTATTTGGCACTGTGCCATAACATGCCTAAAGTCGCATAATCTGAATCCAAAATTGCAAAATGAAAAACACTTAACCTAGATTTGTGCCTTCGATGTTCTGGTGCATTCGTAAAACATTTATTGCAATTTACATGTTTCTGCGCTATACTGATATACTCCAAAATGGACAAACAAAGTCCACGTCCAGCATATTGACATGCACATCAAAAGTTTGTTCTTTCATGTTTTCAATTCAACTACTGCCAAAGTTAACCCTTTAAACTTAACTGAATTTCCGGCTTGCTTCTGTCTGTCAAGGAAATGCAGCGCGAGACAAGCAATGATTCCTTCAGGAATCATTGTGGTGAATATTCTATGCTTGATAGTATTTATATATTATCTTCTGCACTAACAAGCTAACAGGCAATTAACGAGTTAATAAACATGGGTACAATCTCATCAGGCAGAAATGCATGCGCATGCGCATTGTCACGATTGTGAAAAGCCCCGTTTTAAACTGGGTGCACTTTCAAACTGCAACACCAGCACAGGTGTGTGTGGGGGGGATTGGTGGTTTGGTGTGTGGGTGTGTGGGGGGGTCGTTTTGGTGGTGGATTAGAAAATAGGGACTCTAGGCCTATATTTTAAGCAACGGTTGCGACTGGTGACATATTATGAGAAGGGTCCACAGCGAGGAAAGGAGGAAAAACGGGTGACCACTGTCCCATATTGAGCATACACTTGCAGGAATAGTTTCCCATTCTTTAAGTCCTAATATTGTGTGATTTAAACAGAAGTCGATGTAGATAAATTAAAAATATACTTCAAGCACTTTAATGTGTGCAAAAGATACATATATATGTGTAACTATGTCTGAACAAGAAACTACTAAAAAAATAATGGGATCTTTCCATAATTTGAGCCAATCAGAGCTGTTCTTTTCGATTGCAAATGGCCACCCCTTATGGGGGCCGACATTTGCAATAACAAAGAACACAACACATGATTATGATAATTGAAATACATATAATTTTATAGTTATAAAAAAGTTAATGTTTTTTGTCAAGTATTTCTGTTCTATAATCTATCAATAACACGGATAGCTAATCTACTTCACTGAGTTCTCGCGAACAGGAGAAGAGGAAAGTCTATTTCTGGCAAGCTCAAACGAGCTCAAACGAGTTCAAATGTGGCTGGTTGTCCCGCTCCTTTACAGCGCTGAATATGCTTATGCATAGTATGGTGCCAGACTTCATGTCCTACCCCCATTGTCGCCCATTGTTGGTGTGTGCCGGACATACTGTGGCCATAAGCATATTCAGCGCTCGACGGAGTGACCCAAGCAGCCACGGCTGCGACCCAACCAGCCATGGCTGCGACCCAAGCAGCCACGGTTGAACTTGTTTGAACTTGTTTCCGCTACAAAGGTATTCGGGGTCAGCGATTGGTTAATAATATATCAAAACAAATGCTCACTGCCATATAATTTTTACTCAAAATTAAAGAAATAAAGAACAATTTGGCATAAACATGGTGCACAAATGCAATATTATTACTTTATTATTACTATATTCCACCGAAACGATGGTCGTATAACATATTGCAAATGGCGGCCCCCATATGGGATGGCCATTTGCAATAAAAAATAACAGCTCTGATTGGCTAAAATTATGGAAAGATCACATTATTATTTTAGTAGTTTCTTGTTCAGACATATTTACACATATATATGTATCTTTTGCACAGATTAAATTGTTTGAAGTATATTTGAAATTGATCTACATTGATTTCTGTTTAAATCACACAATATCACTACTTACTGAATGGGAAACTCATCCTGCAAGGGCATGCTCAATATGACCCAGTGGTCAGCCGGTTTTCATCCTTTCGTCGCTGTGGACCCTTCTCGGCTTCCTGCGAGTAGCGTACTGAGTGCAGGAATCAAATCCGGTGTGGCGGTTTCAGCCGTGTCCCGTGCTCAGCCGTGTCCATTGCTTCTGCGCATGCGTCAGAATCTAATAAGCATGGCCGTAATCGATTAACACGACCCGGGTGACTTGGGTCATCCGAGTCGTCAGAATTTCAAATAGAACACGGCGAGTGGAGTCGACAAATACACGTGCCATGTGCAAAAAAAGAATAACTTAGATTAATGAAATGGAAATATAGCTAAACTAGGCCATCATAAAATACTTTAAATCCTATTTTGCTGTAGTTTTATCGGTTATTTTAAAAAAAAGTAAAAATTGTCCACCCGAGCACGGAGAAGCGTTTTCGATTATTCGACCCGAGTTTGTAGGATGTGTGCATGCACCAATAAGTGGCTCGGGTGACCCGAGTTGATGCGAAATCCACGCATGCGCAGAAGCAACGGTATACGGCTGAGTACGGGACACAGCAGAAACCGCCACACCGGGGTGTGCATATTTATTGCTTTGAATTTGTTTACAAACAAACAAGCAAACAAAGCACACACACATACAAATAACGAGTACGTGTCATTTAAGGGTACTGCAATTTGCTACAATGTGTCCAAAGGCCGCTGGGCACTAACCGACATTCGATTGTATATTGCAATTTAAAATAGCGAATCGGTGATGTTGAATGTTTGTGAATTGTGAACCGAATATTGTGAATATTGTGAAAGCAACCAACGATGGAAAACACAAGGTAAAAGTCGGTCTGACTCTTATGCCACGCGTAATGATGTCCATGTGTTGACACCTGACAGATGGTTATTCACTTATTGCAATGCCAATTATACACACATCTGCTGTCGTTGTTTCAATAACAAACTACCCATCCTTTGCTTTTACCCATCCACCATAATAGCTGACATCTACTAATAGTACTATCTAGTACATAGTAGGTGGATGGTGCAATTATCCAATCTAAGTTGTGTTGGGGCTTTGATATAAAGCTACCTACCATTAACTGTTGACTGTCACAGCTGATTGATTACTGCTCAAGATATCGCTGATGATCTTTGGGGCGCCTGTCTCGCAGGTGTGTGTGCCAGGGCCGCGTTCAGGGTACGTCTCGGCGATGTCTCGGCGACGTTTCGGCGACGTCGCGGCGATGCTTTTTGGCCTATTTGCGTTCAGGGTGCATCGCGGCGACATCTCCGCGACGCCTCCCTTTTCAGATAGGTGACAAACAGCGCCTTGAAAATGGCCACTGCATGCAGTGGTTTCATTCAATCAGAGCGCAGCATTTCGATTGCGAATGGCTGCCGCCTATGGGAGTGGCCATTTTCGAGACAAGAAACTGCCTTTGTGGTTCAGACTAGCGTGACGTCACGGGCGCCTCCGAGGCGTCTCCGAGATGGACCCTGAACGTGGCCCAGGCCTCATTCGCTGTGGGAGAAGGATTGAAGCAGATGTTTGTGCATCGAGTGCTCGACTGTCCGACACGGGGAGCATTAGCAACCAAATTAGGCCTACCTGCAATATTGTCAACTAGGCACCAGCAGAGCTGATGATTCTGGTACCGGCTTGTTAGTAAGTGAGACCTTTGTATTTATGGTGGATGTTTAGCCTTGAAGGCTCGTTGGACAATTTCTGGTTCACGATATGAATCTAGAATATATATGAATATATATATATATGAATAAATATATATGAATATATAGACGAATATATATCCATATTATGGATAGTGACAAACCTTTTATGGCCTGTAATAATGTATGTAGTAGTCCCTTGCACCCCCTCCTCTGATGGTGGGGGTGGGGGTGGCGCCAGCATGTACCTCGCTCCCCCACCTGCAAGGGGGGGGGGGGCACTCCACTCCCTCGGAATATATGGATATATATATGAATATATATATGAGACTGTCTCAAAAGGTGATAAGTAATATGCGACAAAACTTTGTCCATTGTAATGATCAAGATAATATCTGCTTATGCATTTGCTCAGGATAAACTGATTTATGGTGTTTCATAATCCCAATAGAATACATATTGATTTGAAGCAAATGTCCTTGTGTTTTCAGTGGAACCGTTTCTGTGCTGTTTTGTGTCAATCATTACAATGGACAAACAAAAAATTAGTTATCACCTTTTGAGAGAGGCTCATATACGAATGTATATATATACGAATATATATATGTATATATATATATGAATTATATAAAAATATATATGAATATATTATGAACGTATATAGGCCTATATGAATATATAAATAAATATATATGAATATATATACATGTATATATATATATATATTTATATATATATATATATGGCTTATTGCCATCAGGTACATGCATGCAATGAGGCATTTGTTAATTATTGTCAGGACAATGCTACTACTATGAGAGCTATGGACAATCCTGGATTAGTCAGCCCTCATTTGTCCTAGGAAGTAATTACTGTGGAGAGCAACAACCGTGCACCTGTGTCAAGTGGAATGAGAGGACAATGGACATGTAGAAGGGGATGGTAACTGTTGAGTGGATGGACAATGCTGCTGGTCATCCGCCATGGTGTTGGACGTTCTGTTGAGACTATGTTAGAGAATGGATTTACAGAATAGCTTGCGTGTACACAATAAGCATATATATGCATATATATGTTTGTTTGCATATATATCTGGGTTATTCTATCAAACTGGGCACCACATATTTGGTTTCCACATTACGATGCTGATGATTTGTTCTTTGTTTTATTGATTGCAAGTCAAATAATTATTGTATCCTCTGTGTATTAAGTATGTTAGCAATAGTACATTTATTGAAGCTATCCCAAGAAAGAAATTCAAAGTTTACTTATATGATTTTGTGTTAATGTGAAACAGTGAAAACTTACAGATTTACACCATGCATGTAGCCAAACTTTTTTCAACTTATATTTCAAGTTTTTTTCTTGTAAGTCAGACAGAACGTTGTCTGCTTAAGAGTAATTAATAAAATCTTGTTTGACTATGTTGTTGTATATGTTACAATGAGGTTATGGATGTGTCTTTGATTTTCTGATGTATATGTTCCAGTGTACGAAGATGAAGTGATTAAATTGTTATTTGCTCAATATCTGATAGTAACAGATAATAATTCAAAAAGTGAAATTTGTTTCAACTCTGACATATGCACAACATGCAAACTTTCATAGGACATTGGATTATGCTGTTATTTGAAAGGTTGTTTGCTATTATTTGGAAGGTTTTCACTTTTGGTTTCCATGTCACACTTTCATGCCCAGTTTTAGAGAATGACCCATCTACATACATATCTACACATTTGCTTGTATGCATGCATTTTTGTTTGTTTGTTTAACGATCCCCCAACACAAAAAGTTAACATAGGCTATTGGGGGTTATATATGCATGTATATATGCATGTGTATAAACATGTATTTGCATATCTATTATTATATACATATGTATACTTATATATGTATATAATATATATAAGGGGTGAGGGAGTAGGGGGGGCCTGGCGTTTGGCTGCCCAGTCAAATATTAATACTAAGTAATTTGTATTGAATGTTAGTTATTCAAATGTATTTCAATTTTGGCTGATGGAATTGCCAATGGTTTGATAATTCAAATAATTTCATGATAAGCATTTTATCACCATAATGTCAATGTCTGGGTCCATTGAGGCCTCTGAAATGAGTGGTACATCTCGGTCAATACACATGCCGGAATCCCTCAGGCTGCATATTCCATATCAGGCAATAACTGATTAATATAAATATATATATGTATAGCTATACGTGGTGTTTTGCCAGCCGCATAAATCCCCTGTGACCTATAACCTTGCATGGAATGTATTTTGCAATTATGCCGCCGAGTGGCAAATATGTGTCCATGTGATAGGAGAGTCATGCCCTATATTATGTTTAAAACTGCATAGTCCAATGAAAACATAAAATCTTCTAAACCAAAAGGCTAACCTAGATTTCACCCACCTTTGATATGGGTGCGCTTATTAAGTAGTTGTTGCTGCATAGAAGGAAATACATGTACTCTGTCAATTGTGTTGGACCTATTATTGCTGAAGTCTATGGTATCAAAATGTTGACAATCATGCCAAAATTAACCTTGTGCATTTTCTCTTCGGATATCTCCAAAGTTATCCATTTGAAACAAATGTTACCTTAAGCTAAGCACAAGATAGATAATGACAATATTTATCTTTTCAAAAGAAATATGGTTGAAACTTAAAACCATTGGACTGTGCAACTTTAATAATGTAATTATTATAGAGGAGACAATACACGATTATGCAGTGTGCTCTCTCCAATATCAAGTAATGGTGTGATATTGTGCTGTGATAGGTGTGGTGACAGTACTACCCCTGTGGACTCTGCATGTAATACACCTGTACATACCAAAGCATACCTGTATATAAGAGTCTATTCTCATGATGGAGATAGTTACTATATTTTGGCTAAAGATATAAACAAACAGAAAAACAGTTACAAAAAAGAATCACCATTCATATTGCCCCCAAAAAGTTATTTTAAGGTAGGGTTTTGGGGGTTGGTGGTAACTGACTATAGGTACCCCCATAACTGTTGATTAGGTCGTAGGGAACCTACATTCTCAGCGAACAACGTAGGGTGCTGAAGCTGGCAGTTGTGTTACTGTGTTTAGATTAAAATCACCCACCCGTGTCTGGGTGATTTCAGCATTAAAGCTTCTGTGTTCTGTTAGTGTATTTGTGACCCCAGTTGGAGTATGCCATTCTAGGATCTGCTCTTATAAGAATTGTAAGATTAAAGATTTACTCTGTGTAATGAAGAACTTGAACGATTACATAATAATAATAATAAAAATTAAAAAGAGGTCATGGTTAAATGCATTAAGGAGAAAACATTTGTATGGAAAGAAAAACAACTATTTTCTCATGGTTAATGGGCTTAGCATGATTTGTTGAAAATACTTAAGTAGTGAGGGGAAAGCAGGGAACCTAGTCCTTCGCTAAGCATAAAATTTGTGTTTTAGACCAATGTTTATTCCTAGACCAGGCCCATTCCCAGCTAGTGGGAGGGTTGATTGCTATATGATAACAATAATGATATCAAAAATAACATTGATAGTGTCAGTGACAATGCCATTGACATTGACAATGCCATTGACATTGATAGTGACTATGACTATGACAATGATTATTATAATAATTTGATAATAATACTAATATCAGTGGTTCATCTATATTTCTCTCCCACTCAGCAATAGTTGTACAGAAACAGTGAATTGTTCATGAAATAAAGAAAAACTTCTACGTTTGTGCCATGTTATCAAGATTTCAATTAGATTTAATTCATTTACTGTGAATTTGTGTTCCATTTTGTCTTCTTAGTGTTGCTGTTTCCAGGTGCATAGAAGTGTGAAATTGCACTGAAAGTTTGCAAAATGCCATGAGACCCCAGCTATTCCATGTCAGAAGGCTTGGATTGATTTGCTACAAGTCCATGTCCAGGTTTGATCTGTTAGCCTTTTTTGTATATGTTGTTGACCATTCCTCGAATCAGAAATGCCCAATTTGTCCTTTATTCCAAGGTACTCCTATTTTTTTCTTGTTACGTTTCCCATTGCACTATAATTTAAGTGTGGTTTATTCACAAGGGTTTATAACATACTATATAATAAACACTTTAAATAAATTAGATATGATAGCTTTGCAAAAGGGTGAACTTTAGGGTAATATTTGAAGTGAAAACATGCCAATTAATTTGGACAATTATCCTGACACTGAGCTAACCAGTCCTTGCCCTATCCTATTAATGCCAAGCGCCAAGCTAGGAATCAACGATTACCAATTTTGTAAGTCATTGGTTTGACTTGACCGGGAACCAAACTCCCAATCTCCTGCACGCGAAGGACGTTGGCTGAAATAGGAAGAGCACTGGCTGCCTTCCCGTACAGAAGGTTTGGCATTTGATTCCCGGCTGAGTCAAACCAATGACATACAACTTTGATGATTGTCACTACATGTATACCCTGGCGCTCTGCATTAATAGGATAGAGTGTGGACTTGCTTCTTAAATATTAGGATAATGCGACTGAGTGGGATATCAGGTCATGATGACAGTGGCCTGGTCACCTAGTGGGCCATCACTATAACATTACCACGAGTGCACCCTGTCAAAAGTCATAGGCTACCCATCCTAAAATGACCTTAGATGTTGCTAGGATGTAAAACCCAAACACATAAAGAATTGATCGTAATAATGGCAAGAATAATGCATTGAATAATATTAAGCCATACTGAAGAGATTAAGAGGTCTTACCAGCACACTATTCGAAGCCTGTTTTAATAGCATTAAGCTAATCTGATATACCTTGTCTTAATAGTTAGTAATGTTAATTATCGAAGGCATCCTCTGTTGTGTAATAATAGATTCCATCAGGTTTAAGAAAGAGATTTACCAGTAAGTAACATAGGAGGCCATGTCTTCAAAACAATGTTTTAAATGTTAATTAAGCCCGGTCCTGACTCTACCCAGACCCGCCTCTTCGGACTAATTATAAGGCAGCTTTTCTTTTAAATTTAGATTGTTTTAAGATGATTAATTAATTAATGACATGTACAAACCTTTTATGATACAGTTCTGAGCCTGTCCCTAGGGATTAATCTAGACTATCTAAGATGAGGACTACATGTCCATTTAAGGAGCATCTTTGTCTGGGAAATACAGAGTACTGTGCAAAGACACCATCTCATAGTGTGTCTTTATTGTGGAGGATCTATGTTAGGCTTAAGGGGTAGGCAATTATTTGTACATAAGTCTGATGTATGTCAGTATTCTATTACTTGTGTCGTGGGGGTGATGAAAATAGGAAATATTGTGGATAATTCTTTTTCCTTTTTAAAAATATTATTTTATATAAAAATCTGGCTCTTTTTTGTCCATTTTGTTTCTGATCCAGGCAGCCACCTTATATTCCCAGGCAGCTACCCATCCAAGTATGCTAAACTATCCCATTACTGACATCGCTCAACTATTCCTTATCCACTACTGATTTGGTAGGTTATCAGCCTGTATTAGGATGCTTATTGCACCTCGTGTTCCCAGGCCTCAGCTGTCCAAGAACTAACGATGCTCAACGTTGTTTCTTTTTGTTTTTTTTCCTTTTTATTGAGGCTGTATTTATTCTGTCCATAGCATGTAAGCCTGGGTACCCAGGCTTGTTTTCAATGCTTGCCAGCTGTAGTGTTGGTGTTGTCTTACCAAACAGTAGCTGCTGATAAGTTATTTGATTGTCTGCATTTCAGTAGCAGATAGATAGTATGTTGGTACGTTTAGTAGCCTATGTTAGTTTTGTTGGGCCCTCTTGGCATTGTATTTTTGTTCTATTCTTATTACTATGTTAGTTGTTTTCTTAAGGTTCTATGTTAGTGTTTTGGAGTTTTCTTGGGAAGAGTTTTCCGCTTTTTTCTACTTAATTCTATACTAGCCTATTTTATTTACATGTCCATAGGCTTCTATGTAATAGGTGGTTGAGTTATGTTTGTTTGAAATTGATTTGATTTATATTGTTGTTGGATATGTTATCTGGCTTTTATATTTCCGGTTATCCCGCCCTGGGCTGTCCAGTTGGTGGGCCGTGACATATCACCTGCCCCCTTGTGGTGCAGTTCAGTTGGGGTTCCCAGTTGTTTAATTTTGGTTTTGGTGATTGGACGAGAACTGGTGTTTATAATGTGATATTGGCTGTATGGTTTTGTTCAGATCGTCTTTAAAACTAGAATCATTGTGATGTTGTTGACGTCCTCACCGCTGTGTGTGTGGAGTGCATCTGTAGAGTGTGTGTGGGGTGTGTCCATGTGTGTGGAGTACATGACAGGCCACCATCACCTTACACAGACTACTTTTTCTCTGCACTACCCACACTGCATCTTCTGAATCTTCCTGACCAGCATCTTCAAGCCAACTGCCGTGGTTTTGGATACCTGCCAAGGATAATCAGCAATTGAAGCCATGCTGACAGTGTGTATTACAAGCGCTGGTGTCAATGCTCTGCATAGGCACTGGGTTAAAAGAAAGAAAGATAAATCAGCTCTTCCACGCGTAACATGTTATTATTTCTTAAATTATGATTGAAAGAAAGTGTGGGCATTGAAAAGAAAAGACTTATATGAAGCACCCAAGAGGGCATAAACGCTAGGAATTGAAAACCCCCCAGATTTATTTATGAAGAATATAAAGAGGGATAATCTGGACTAGTGGGGTATAATAGTCAGGGCCACGCCAAAATATACCCCGGGGTATAAACCACGTTGGGGTATTTTATACCCGGGGTATATTTTGGCGTAGCTTAGACTATAATCAGGTATAGTTTGGCGGGGTGGGGTGGGGGTGGGTGGGGGTAATTTGACCTGCTACACCGATGGTCAGGTCTCCCAATGCGGCAGTACTATGAAGTCACCATGAGTGTGAAATATCACAAGTTGTTACCCGTCCTGATATGACCTTAGATGTTGGCAGGTTGTAAAACCCCAACAAACGGAAACCAGAGAGATCCCACGAGACATTCCCGATCGCTCTCCCCCCCAAACTCCCTCTTCTCCCAAGAAGAGAGTCTAAAGCCCCGTTCATGCAGCACAACTTTAGGCCGAACTAGATAAGGCGAACTAGATGAGGTGAACTAGGCGTGAAAGTGTGTCGTATCCACACATCCAGTGCTTCGGGCGGTTTAAGCCGGAAATCGATATCTGCGCATGAGCAAGTCCATACTAACCAGCACCACTTTCGGTTAGTTGACATCGCCACGAGAGAGTGTGGGTTCGACCTAGATATGTATAGACTGAGTCGTATTGTTTTGGAACAGTCAAAACTTCTGCTGGGCAGTGAAAACCTATAAATAAATGATGAAAAAATATCTGTGCACAGCTAGCGGCTTCATAGACCAAATTATATAATATCCACTTTTGATCGACCGGAAAATCAACAAACTCAGGTATCAACTGCGCATGCATGTGACGTGCTTAAGCCGCCTCAAAGTAAACCGCTATCATCCACACAAGCAAGATGGGCTGACTTAAGCTAGTTCGCTTCATATATACTACCTCGCGATGTGGTTTACTTGAAGTGAACTAGATGAATTGACCCAGCCCTAATCCACTTCAGCGTCGCGTCCACACGGCGAATGTGAGGCAAACTAGACAAGGCAAACTAGTTGAGCCGACTTAACGAGCGTGTATGAACGGGGCTTAAGTCCTCTCGTGAAAAATCTGCACCTCTCTTCTCCAACCGTGAATCCATCCTCTCAAAGAGTCCTCCCGCCCCCCTCGCCCCATCCCACCCACAATCCTTCAATTGTTACCTGTTACTATGTAGGTTGGGATTCAATATTACTCGGATAGGGTATGGACGAGTTGGTTTAATGGCAATGTGACTGAGTGGAATATTGGGTCATGGCTGCAATGTAACACAGTGGGGCAGCGCCATACCTGTCCACACATGTGACTCCCAGATCTCCGCACCCATCACCACACCTCTCCACACCCATCACCACACCTCTGTTCACCAATCACCACACATCACCAGACCTCTCCACACCCATCACCATACCTCTCCACACCCATCACCACACCTCTGTTCACCAATCACCACATATCTCCACACCTATCACCAGACCTCTCCACACCCATCACCACACCTCTCCACACCAATCACCACACCTCTCTACACCCATCACCACACCTGTCCACACCCATCACCACACCTCTCCACACCCATCACCACACCTCTCCACACCCATCACCACACCTCTCCACATACATCACCACACCTCTCCACACCCATCACCACACCTCTCCACACCCATCACCACACCTCTCCACACCCATCACCACACCTCTCCACACCCATCACCACACCTCTCCACACCCATCACCACACCTCTCCACATACATCACCACACCTCTCCACACCCATCACCACAACTCTCCACACCCATCACCACACCTCTCCACACCCATCACCACACCTATCCATACCCATCACCACACCTCTGAACACCCATCACCACACCTGTCCACACCCATCACCACACCTCTCCACACCCATCACCACACCTCTCCACAGCAATCACCACACCTCTCCACAGCCATCACCACACCTCTCCACGGCCATCACCACACCTCTCCACAGCCATCACCCCACCCATCCACACCTATCACCTCTCCTCACCCATCACCACACCTCTCCACATCCATCACTCCTTTTGCAACCTTATTTCCAGCAGTCGGTGTTGCTCTATCACTGTCTGTCTCCATGGACCCTACCATCTTGAACTATTTGTGCATATTGATCGTGGCCCATCGCTCTGCATGTATAGTATCATATCTATATATAGCTCCACCACACACCTGGTTTGTTTCTACACAGTGTGGAAGGTGCGAGACTATAAATACAAATACATACCTTTGCATGACAAAAATAATAATGGAGATCCTAACCAATAGGGCAGATAGGAAACAGTATAAGTTGAGGCAGTTTCACAGAAATCACTAATCTTCTGCGATGTAAACTTCCAGTAGCGATCAAAGTGGGTCAACATTGGAAGTAGCACTAATCTGAACTTACAATTCAGGACCAGAAGCAGTGGTTGAATCAGTAAGAGTGTAGGTCACCCATATGGAAGGTTGGCAATTCGAATCCAAGCCAAGTCAAACCAATGACTTACCAAATTTGATACAAAACATTCACCATTACTAGGATAGGGCAAGGACTGGTTATCTCAGTATCATGATAATGTGACTGAGTATGACATCAGATCATGGTGCAAGCAGCCTAGTTCTCCAGTGGGGGAGCATCATTTTTTTTTTTTTTTTGGTGACAAGTTTTTTTATTCTGCCCATAATGTATAAGCTCCTGTGAGGGTGCTTGTTTTCAACGCTGGACAGCTGTGATACTGGATTGGTCTGGTCCCGCACTCAGGAGTGTTTACCTGATCTTTCTTGGGCCAACCTTTTGCGGTTTTGGGTGTTAGTAGATTCTATATTAGTTTTTTTTTAATTTTCGAAGTTTTTTCCTAACCTGTATATGATAACTTAGCCTACTATGTACATCTACGCAGATGACATACAGGCCTGCGGGAGAGGATCCCATCCCATTGTGGTTTGTGTGTGATCTGTCAAAATCGATAACTGTCCTGATATGACCTTAGATGTTGCCCCCAACAAACAAAGAACAATCTAATGTGGTATTGGCTAAATGGCTGTGAAGTCATCTTGGTTTTAATAACTGACATTATTTAGATAAAGTCAATTAAATTTGATGCAATTTATCCAGTCATCTGCACTGAGGCCGGTATGAGGTTTTCTAGACCGCGTGTTTGGCGCTTTTGATGTATCTGTAGTCGTAGGCATTGTGAGAATGGGTGGTTTTCTACAATATACATGGAGACTTTCAGGAAAATATAGTAATCTTTATTAAATGGGTATTTTTTCAATGATATGCATGCAGACTTTCAGGAAAATAACATAATTCACAACTCAGAAGGCCAAGTGGTATATAGTGATCTTTATTAACAGATGGTTTGCAAACCAAGATCCACCCATATTTGAAATTAAAGCTGCATGGTCCGATGAAAATATTGTAGTGGTCTGCACTGACCTCTCAGGCAAGTAACCACATAGTCAGGTAGGCATGGGTAGTGTGTTGATATCAGGGAGCCTAGGTGGTGTAATGGTTAGCACACTGGCCCGGAATGCAAAGAGATGTGGGTTCGAGTCCCGCTCTAGGCGCAGTATTTCCCATTTTCATCACCCCCATGACACTGGTTGCCGTGATCAGGATCCTGTACAACCTTTGTGCTGTATGGTTGTTGAACCTACCCTGTGTATGATGTGTTAGTGCATTGCCTGTATGTATGTAATTGTAAGCATTACAAGACTTACAATTCCAGGGGGACGAGTGTAGTGGTCTGCACTGACCTCTCAGGCAAGTAACCACATAGTCAGGTAGGCATGGGTAGTGTGTTGATATCAGGGAGCCTAGGTGGTGTAATGGTTAGCACACTGGCCCGGAATGCAAAGAGATGTGGGTTCGAGTCCCGCTCTAGGCGCAGTATTTCCCATTTTCATCACCCCCATGACAATATCAAATTTTCAAAACCAAAACAATTATCTAAATTTGATTCTACATATCTAACTTAGATACTGGTGCACTTATTAAACATTTGTCACCACATTGAAGGGAATACTGAGGCAATTGAATGGCACCTGTTACTGCAAAAGCATATGGGGTCTGAGTTTTGAAAAGCTTGCCACAATTAATTTTGCATGGTTCCACTTCAAATATCTCAAAATTTAGCCACTTAAAATAAAAGTTACTTCAAGCTAAAGTAAGGTACATAATAATGATCAACCTAATGTATTTATCTCAGAAAATTTCAGAAACTCAAAACCGTCGGACTATGCAACTTTAAGCAGTCATGCATTATGAGTTTAAAGTTCATCGGTAGTCAATCATAATGAGGGTGTCCTTTTAGAGCATAGGGTGGGCATGTGGTAAAACCATGTCAAGGAGTTCTACCTTAATGCGGGTTTGGGTTCAGGACAGTAGTTGCTCCATTGGGTAAAAATTGTGTGATGAATCGATAGGTAGTGAGCGGAGGGCAGCCATTGCTGGAGAAACACAACATCAACAAAGCACTAGATGACATGAGCATCTTGGGTGTGTTTTTTCCCCCGCACTATGTGAATTATCCACGACATGGTTAACATGTACAATTATTATTATAAAGATAAGGGGTTTATCACTCATGCAATGTATGTTGTGTTTTAGAACGTGTATCATATGCACTAATATAGAGCTCTTCCACACATGTACACTCAACTGAAACTGACGTTATAGGTGACTTACCCTATGAACAAAGGCTTAGGGAATTGAAACTTCCTACCCTTTCCTACAGAAGGAAAAGAAGTGACATAATTGAAGTATTTAAAATTATGAAAGATTTTGATGAAATAGATATGAACCAATTTTTCACCTTGAATACAAGAGAAGGCAGGCGGGGCCATACTCTCAAACTAGTAAAACCCAGAGCTATTTCAAAGTTAAGGCAACACAGTTTCTCAAACAGGATCATAAATATATGGAACAGTCTCCCACAAAATGTTATTGATGCCGAGTCAATAAATTCATTCAAGAAGAGATTAGAAAAAGCATGGGCTGATGATCCAGGGAAATTTGACCCCTTATTCACCACATGCTACTAATTATTCCTTGTGTTCCTTATATACTTGCACTCAAGTAAAAATGAGACACAAATTAGTGTTCACACTTCCTGTCTACCATTCGCTCTTACGCTATTTCACTATTTTAGAACTGAGTACTAAGTTGGCAGGCAGCAAAAGTTGGATGACCCTGAAATATAATGCTTTGTTTGTTTGTTTAATGACACCTCAAGCACAAAACGGAGACATCGGCTATTGGGGGTCCATGAAATATAATGCACACAATGAATATTTCATGAATAGTGTAGCTGTCTGCACTGATTTCTCAGGCAAGGAGCCAATTAGGCAGCTAGGCATGAAAAGGGTGATTGCATCAGGGGGCATCGGTAGTGTAATGGTTAGCACGCAGGCCCTAGAATGGCAAGAAGTGCTTCCTGGTACATTAGTTCTGGCATCCCACGTGCAACATTAGATATTGCCACTGCTGTCAGGGGGTGGGTTGGTGGTGATAATATAAATTTAGGCTACGGTAAGGAAAGAGAGAGAACAATGAGTAGTGGTGGGGAACCTTCTTTTATTTTTGCTTGAAGGTCCCTTGGCCGGGCAAAATAACAGCCCTACCTAAAGCTAAAAATAAGTGGTGCTCGGCGTGCAGTCAAGGCTGGACTGAGCCAAGCAGCAATGAGATGGCAGTCCCGGGGCAAAAGAGTGGCCCGGGGTGAATATACAGTGAAGAATAAATAAGAAAGAAATAATAAATAATTAATTAAAGAAGAGAAGGGGGGAAACTCCGCCTCCTTTATATATATATAATAAATTATATTCTACATCACACAGCACCAGATCGTTAAGTTAGGTACCATAGGCATTTCTCTTAGACGATAGCATGCTTTCTCTTACCTCAGTCTGCACACTGACACAATTAATATTGATGTGCTTGCATATTGAGGTATGGCATGTGCAGCAGTGCACCTACTTGGGTGTGCCCGGTTTAGTGACAGGTAGCCCTCTGGGCCCGTATGCATGGAGTGGTGTTAGCGAGCCAAACCCATGGTTAGCGGCGACCTCCGGGTTAGTGGCGAAAAGTCGGTATGCATGGACCAGTGTTATGGAAACCCCGTGAGTTAAAAGTCGGGTAAGCTAACCCCACTCTGTAGCAGGTATAAGGGCGGTGGTAGGGACCGATTAGGTGCAAATCTACTCAATGCGATCATATTTAACAGAATTACATACTCAAATCGTGAAATTTCATTAAATTAACCCTAAATTCGAACCGATAGTAACGCCACCGCTACAACGGCGGCGATATTAATATTGTCAAATCGACGAATGTACACAAAACAAATCGCCGCCGCCGCCGCCGCCCCATCGACGTCGCTATCCATACTGTCTAACATCAACAAAACATCGCCGCCGCTGCCGCCGCATCGGCGGCAATATATTAGACCCAAATCTATTCAATGCGATCATATTTAACAGAATTACATACTCAAATCGTGAAATTTCATTAAATTAACCCTAAATTCGACCCGATATTAACGCCGCCGCTACAACGGCGGCGATATTAATATTGTCAAATCGACGAATGTACCCAGGCACAGAGGGATTTCCCATATCTATAAATAACTGCTAGGTTAGCTAACGCCTCCGCGCTTTGGCTCCATACATACAACGCATTGGTTAGCTAACCAACCCGTTATTTATAGATTTGGGGAAAGCCTCTGTGCTTGTAGCCGGCGAGCACCGCTATTTGGCAATATTGCCGCCGATTCAGCGGCCGGGAACCAGCAGCGGCGGCCGCGTTCTGCCAGTAAGGATATCAACGTCGCGGCGGCGGCGGCGGCGATTTGTTTACTTTACATTCGTCGATTCAAAAATATTAATATCACCACCGTTGCGGCAGCAGCGTTAATCTCGCTTCGATTTTAGGGTTAATTTAATCAAATTTCGCTTATTGCGTATGTAATTCTGTTAAATATGGTCGCATTGGAAAGATTTGGGCCGAATCGGTACCTAACACGGACGTTAAACCTGCTATATGTTGGGGTTAGTGTAGGTGACGTTAACTCTCGAGGCGTTTGCTTAACCCAGGCACATACATTGTCACGTTTGGCCACTAACCCGGAAAATCCGCGCGACGCTCGGGTTAGCACCACTAACCCGGCTTCATACATTTGGCCCCAGGCTGAGCCGATAAATAATTCTTCATGCATACGGCCCCTGGACATCAATGAAAGTAATCAATGCACCCAAGCGTTAGAGATGTGTGGACATGCTGACACCAAGTGTAGTCACAGTTGGTGCTGCTCAATTTTGTTGGAGCATGTTCACAGATCACAATCACTATGATGAGGATGGGTACGTTTCAAACGGCCTTGTGCAATATAATATATAGTTCATATAACGTACAACAATCAGACGGGATGGCCGGATGAGTTAGTCTGTCTCCCGTGTTGATAGATCGTCCCATTTCTTCTCAATGCCTCCAACATATGGGATAGCCAATTTGGTTTATTTAACTAGTAATACCCTCTGTAGTCATTGAACTGATAATGTCCCATGTCTTCATTTAACGAATAATGCTCAGCATATTTATTATCCCCTGTATCAATATACAGTACAACTCCGTTAAACCAAGCTCGGTTAAACCAAACGATCGGTTAATCCAAACTTTTTTCGGCGGCCCTGCAAAATACTACTATTTATCATATAAAAAAGTTGGTTAAACTAATGTCGGTTAATCCAAATTATCGGTTAATCCAAACAAAATGGTAGGGCCCCAGGCCACTTCTGGTACAGTTAACCCAAACTGTTATGTAGTTATAAAGTCATCAGAGACTTTTTTTATATGGTAGTATTTTGCTGGGCCGCCGAAAAAAGTTTGGATTAACCGATTGTTTGGTTTAACCAAGCTTGGTTTAATGGGGTTAAATTGTATGTACATAAAAAACATTAATCAAAGTGTCCACATACATTGTATATTACATTCATAATGCACCCTTGTTTTTGCCAAAGCCAAGTCAAAGTCAAAGCCAAAGCTTGGTTAAACCAATGAGTGGTTAATCCAAACAAATTTCTAGGGTCGCTTCAAGTTTGGTTTAACGGTGTTATACTATACTTATAACGCAGCTTAAGTATGTTATTTTGTTATTACAATATTACTGCTATTATCATTGGCTACATCTACTGACAATCTATGCAAAATAGGGAGGCAGTTTTTTCATACTTTAAGAAGGTGGCTTCATTTTCAGTAATTACCTGAAGCTGTGTTGGCGCTTTTCTTCGCTATGCAAAGATTTGAATTATTACATAGGGTACTGATTAGTATTTCCTGAGAACTGAATAACTTGAACATCATAATAGCAATTATAACTTGCATTCCATTTCCACCAATCATTGTTATATTATAGTCGCTGATTAAGGAGGGGAAATTTCAATAGCGGAAAATTAGTCTTCTCCATTCCACTGCTCCTTGCCTCTGTACCTATTAATATATATATATATATATACATATATATATATATATATATATATGTATTATAGTGAGGTCTAGTGAACTGCTGGAAAGTAGATACGATGAAGAACCTGCCCCAGAAGAAAATCTGCAACTGCCTGCCTCGAAGAAAGCGATTAAGACTGTGCTTTCCAAACGTGACTTATTGAGTAGGTGGAATGTCTACATAAAGGGCTTCACTAGCAAGTCAGCTCTGCGCAGGCACAACACATGTGACTTGGAACCATTTGACAGCTGAGAGTGAAAGAGACAGATGGACAGAGAGAAACTTTGATTTGGGAGAATGTGAGAGAGAGAGAATGAGAGAGAATGTGAGAGAGATAGGTACAGACAGAGACAAAGACAAATCGAGACAGATAGAAACAGAGAGGCAGAGAGACACGGAGGGGGGGCAAAGGGGGACAGAGAAGACAGAGAAATGAAGAGAGGAGATAAAAAGGGACACAGAGAGGAAGAGAGGGAGAGAACGACAGACAGACACAGAGAGAGGCAGATACTAAGAGAGACAGCCAGAGACAAGGAGACACAGAGAGACAGAGACATAGAAGGGATAGAGAGAGACAAAGACAGGTTGGGAAAGAGAGAGGAAGAGATATACAGAGAGGGATATAGATGGATAGAGAGGGATATATATACAGAGAGGGATATAGATGGAGATAGATGGATAGATAGACAGAGATAGACAGAACAACAGAGAGGGGCAGATAATGATATAGAGGGACAGACAGGGACAGAAAGAAAGAATGAGAGAAACAGAGAGAGAATAAGTGAGAGACAGAGAGACAGACCCCTAACAAGGCTGAGAGCCTGTATTTTATGTTCCAAAGTTCCCATTCTGATGACGACAGCTAATTATGATTTTAAAGGATGGAGTCGGCAGGTGGGAGGGGTGTGTGAAGAGAGAGTAGAGCGGGAGGTGTGGGATGTAGACAGCTGGCAGGGGTGTGTGAAGAGAGTGTAGAGTGGGAGGTGTGGGGTGTAGACAGCTGGCAGGGGAGGAGAATTAAAGCTGCATAGTCCGACGAAGTATCAAATTTTAAAAACCAAAACAATTATCCAGAATATATTCTACATATCTAACTTAGATACTCAGGCACTTATTAAACATGTGTTGCCATATGGAAGGGAATACCAAGTCAATTTAATAGAACCTGTTACTGCTGACTTCATAATTTTGACATGCTTGCTAAAACTAATTTTACATGCCTGTGGTTCAAATATCTCAAAGGTTTACCATCTAAAATAACAGTTAATTCAGATTAAAGTAAAGTAGATTGTAACAATCAATTTGATTTATTTATCTCAGAAAAATGACAGAAACTCAAAACCATCGGACTATGCAACTTTAACTAAATGGAAAAAAAAGTACCGACGGAGGCAGAGTAATCATGCCTCGCCTGTGGTGTAATACTAAGAGAAACCATCAGCATCACCCATGCGATGGTATCACTCTACACACACATACACACTTCTGTGCCCACTCTCTCCCCCATCTACCCCTCACCTCGGTGCATCCCTGTATTTGGTGGTTTGGGAGTCATCATCCAAATGCCAAACCCTGCGGGGGGCTAATAACATGTGCCACCTTTGGCAAACACAGGCCTGTATTCGTGGACGGCTAATCAGATGAAGTTATTTTAGCGAAGGCGCCATAGCGAACTGTGACAGGCTCTAGTGGGAGCCGGGGAAAGAGCACGGGGTAAAGTGAGTGCCAAGTGACTTCTATCCACTCACCCCAACTCACACTCTCCATCTATATACACACACACACCACCTTCACTCCCCATCTACACCCACATGCACCAGCCTCACTCCCCATCTACACCCACACATCACCCTCACTCCCCATGTACACCCACACACCACCGTCACTCCCCATCTACACCCACACACCACCCTCACTCCCCATCTACACCCACACACCACCTCACTCCCCATCTACACCCACACACCACCCTCACTCCCCATCTACACCCACACACCACCCTCACTCCCCATCTACACCCACACACCACCCTCACTCCCCATCTACACCCGCATGCACCACCCTCACTCCCCATCTACACCCACACATACCACCCTCACTCCCCATCTACACCCACACACCACCCTCACTCCCCATCTACACCCGCATGCACCACCCTCACTCCCCATCTACACACCCACACACCACCCTCACTCCCCATCTACACCCACACACCACCCTCACTCCCTATCTACACCCACACACACCACCCTCAGTCCCCATCTACACCCACACACACCACCCTCACTCCCCATCTACACCCACACACACCACCTTCACTCCCCACATACACACACACCACCCTCACTCCCCACCTACACCCACACACACCACCCTCACTCCCCATCTACACCCACACACACCACCCTCACTCCCCATCTACACACACACACACCACCCTCACTCCCCACCTACACCCACATACACCACCCTCACTCCTCATCTACACCCACACACACCACCCCCACCACCCCCACTCCCCATCTACACCCACACACACCACCGTCACTCCCCATGTACACACACATACCACCCTCACTCCCCATCTACACCCACACACACCACCCTCACTCCCCATATACACCCACCCACACCACCCTCACTCCCCATCTACACCCACACACACCACCCTCACTCCCCATCTACACCCACACACACCACCCTCACTCGCCATCTACACCCACACACACCACCCTCACTCCCCATCTACACCCACACACACCACCCTCACTCCCCATCTACACACACACCACCCTCACTCCCCATCTACACCCACACACCACCCTCACTCCCCATCTACATCCACACACACCACCCTCACTCCCCATCTACACACACACCACCCTCACTCCCCATCTACACACACACACCACCCTCACTCCACATCTACACCCACACACCACCCTCACTCCCCATCCACACCCACACACCACCCTCACTCCCCATCTACACCCACACACCACCCTCACTCCCCATCTACACCCACACACCACCCTCACTCCCCATCTACACCCACACACCACCCTCACTCCCCATCTACACCCCCACACACCACCCTCACTCCCCATCTACACCCACACACACCACCCTCACTCCCCATCTACACCCACACACACCACCCTCACTCCCCATCTACACCCACACACACCACCCTCACTCCCCATCTACACCCACACACACCACCCTCACTCCCCACATACACACAACCACCCTCACTCCCCACCTACACCCCACACACACCACCCTCACTCCCCATCTACACCCACACACACCACCCTCACTCCCCATCTACACCCACACACACCACCCTCACTCCCCACCACACCCACATACACCACCCTCACTCCCCACCACACCCACACACACCACCCTCACTCCCCATCTACACCCACACACACCACCCTCACTCCCCATCTACACCCACACACACCACCCTCACTCCCCACCTACACCCACATACACCACCCTCACTCCCATCTACACCCACACACACCACCCCCACCACCCCCACTCCCCATCTACACCCACACACACCACCTCACTCCCCATACACACACATACCACCCTCACTCCCCATCTACACCCACACACACCACCCTCACTCCCCATATACACCCACCCACACCACCTCACCCCCATCTACACCCACACACACCACCCTCACTCCCCATCTACACCCACACACACCACCCTCACTCCCCATCTACACCCACACACACCACCCTCACTCCCCACTACACCCACACACACCACCCTCACTCCCCATCACACACACACACCCACCCTCACTCCCCATCTACACCCACACACCACCCTCACTCCCCATCCACCATCCACACACACCACCCTCACTCCCCACCTACACACAACACCACCCTCACCTCCCCATCTCCACACACACACCACCCTCACTCCACATCTACACCCACCACACACCACCCCCACTCCCATCTACACCCACACACACCACCCTCACCCCCCATCTACACCCACACCACACCACCCTCACTCCCCACTACACCCACACACACCACCCTCACTCCCCATCTACACCCACACACACCACCCTCACTCCCCATCTACACCCACCACACACACCACCCTCACTCCCCACTACACCCACACACACCACCCTCACTCCCCATCTACACACACCCACCCTCACTCCCCACTACACACACACACCACCCCCACTCCCCATCTACACCCACACACCCACCCTCACTCCCCATCTACACCCACACACCACCCTCACTCCCCATCACACCACACACCACCCTCACTCCCCACTACACCCACCCACCACCCTCACTCCCCACTACACCCACCACACACCACCCTCACTCCCCATCACACCCACACACCACCCCCACTCCCCATCTACACCCACACACACCACCCCACCCCCCATCTACACCCACACCACACCCCACCCCACCCCCACCTACACCCACACACCACCCTCACCCCCCATCTACACCCACCCACCACCCTCACTCCCCACCTACACCCACACAAACCACCCTCACTCCCCATCTACACCCACCACACCACCCCACTCCCCATCTACACCACACACCACCCCCACTCCCCACTACACCCACACACACACCCTCACTCCCCATCTACACCCCACACACACCACCCCACTCCCCATCTACACCCACACACACCACCTCACTCCCCATCACACCCACACACCACCACCCCCACTCACCCACCTACACCCACACACACCACCCCACTCCCCACTACCCCCACCACACCACCCCACCCCCACACACCCACCACACCCACCCTCACTCCCCATCTACACCCACACACACCACCCTCACTCCCCATCTACCCCCACACACCCCCACCCTCACTCCCCATCCACCACCCCACCACACCCACCCTCACTCCCCATCTACACCCACACACACCACCCTCACTCCCCACCTACACCCACCACACACCACCCCCACCCCCCCCTACACCCCACACACCACCCTCACCCCCACTCCACCCACACACACCACCCTCACTCCCCACACCACACCCACACACACCACCCTCACTCCCCATCACACCCACCACACCACCCTCACCCCCCATCTACACCCCACACACACCACCCCACTCCCCACCTACACCCACACACACCACCCTCACCCCATCTACACCCACACACACCACCACCCACCCCATCACACCCACACCACCACCCTCACTCCCCATCTACACCCCACACACCACCCTCACACCCCCAACCACACCCACACCACCACCCCACTCCCCACCTACACCCACACACACCACCCCCACTCACCCACCTCACACCCACCACACACCACCCTCACTCCCCACCCACACCCACACCACACCACCCTCACCACCCATCACACCCACACACACCACCCTCACTCCCCATCTACACCCACACACACCACCCCACTCCCCACCTACACCCACACACACCACCCCCACTCCCCATCTACACCCACACACACCACCCCACCCCCATCCACACCCACACACCACCACCCTCACACCCCCATCACACCCACCACACCACCCCACTCCCACCACACCCACACACACCACCCCACCCCCATCTACACCCACACCCACCACCCTCACCCCCCATCTACACCCACACCCACCACCCCCACACCCCATCTACACCCACCACACCCCCCCCACTCCCCATCACACCCACACACCACCACCCTCACTCCCCACCTACACCCCACCCACCCACACCACCCCCACCCCCACTACACCCACACACCACCCTCACTCCCCCACCACACCCACACACCCACCCTCACCCCCATCACACCCACACACCCACCCTCACCCCCCACTACACCCACACACCCCACCCTCACCCCACCTACACCCACACACACCACCCTCACCCCCCATCACCCCACACACCCCACCCTCACCCACCACCACACCCCCACACACCACCCCACTCCCCATCCACACCCACACCCACCACCCTCACCCCCCAACACCCCACACCCACCACCCTCACCCACACCACACCCACACACACCACCCCACCCCCACCACCCACCCACCCACCACCCCACTCCCCACCACACCCACACACACACCCCACTCCCCACCACCCACCCACACCACCCAACTCCCCACCCACACCCACACCACACCACCCCCACTACCCCACCACACACACACCACACCACCCTCACCCCCACAACACCCACACACACCACCCCCACCCCACACCACACCCACACACACCACCCCACTCCCCATCACCCCACACACACCACCACTCACCCCCACTACACCACACCACCCCCACCCCCCACCCACACCCACACCACACCACCCCCACTCCCCACCCACACCCCCACCACACACCACCCCACTCCCCACCACACCCACACCACCACCCCCACACCCCCACCAACCACCCACCCACACCACCCCCACTCCCCATCCACACCCACACACACCACCCCCACTCCCCACCACACCCACATACCCCACCCCACTCCCCACACCCACACACCACCACCCCCACCACCCCCCACCCCCATCACACCCCACACCACCCCCCACCCCCCACTACACCACACATACCACCCCACACCCCCACCTACACCCACACACACCACCCTCACTCCCCACCCACACCCACCCCACCACCACCCCACTCCCCATCCACACCCACACACACCACCCCACTCCCCATCACCCCACCACACCCCACCCTCACACCCCATCTACACCCACCCACACACACCACCCCCACTCCCCATCTCCACCCACACACACCACCCCCACTCCCCATCCACACACACCACACCCACCCTCACCCCCATCTACACCCACACACCACCCCCACTCCCCACACACCACACACACCACCCCCACCCCATCCACACACACCCACCCTCACCCCCCACCCCCACACACACACCACCCTCACCCCACACTACACCCACACACACCACCCACACTCCCACCTACACCCACACACACCACCCTCACCCCCCACACACCCACACACACCACCCCCACTCCCCACCTACACCCACACACACCACCCCACCCCCACACACCACCCACACACCCACCCTCACCCCCATCTACACCCACACACACCACCCTCACCCCCCACCTACACCCACACACACCACCCTCACCCCCACTACCACACACCACCCTCACCCCCACCACACACACACCACCCCACTCCCATCACACCCACCACACCCCCCACTCACCACCCACACCCACACACCACCCCACCCCCCATCCACACACCACCACCCTCACTCCCCACACCACCACCCACACCTCACTCCCCACCTACACCCACCACACACCACCCTCACCCCCCATCAACCCCACACACACCCTCACCCCCACTACACCCACACACACACCCCACCCCCACCTACACCCACCCACACCACCCTCACCCCCACTACACCCACACCACCCCACCCCACACACCCACACACCACCCCACCCCCACCCACACCCACACAACCACCCCCACCCCCATCCACCCACCACCACCCCCTCACCCCCACCCACACACCACCACCCCACCCCACTCCACCACACCACACCCTCACCCCCACCTCCACACCCACCCACACCACCCCCACCCCCTCACACCCACACACACCACCCCACTCCCCACACACCCACCACACCACCCCACCACCCTCACACCCACACACACCACCCCACCCCCATCTACCCCCACCCACACCACCCCCACTCCCACCCAACCCACCACACCACCCCACCCCCATCACACCCACACACACCACCCTCACCCCCACACCCCCACCCACACCCACCCCCACCCCACCACACCCCACCCACACTCCCCCACCACACCCCACACCCCACCACCCCACCCATCACACCCACCACACCACCCTCACTCCCCATCACACCCCCACACACCACCCCACCCCACCTACACCCACCCACACACCCACCCCCACCCACACCCACACACACCACCCCCACCCCCACACACCACCACCACCACCCCCCACCCCACTCACCCACACACCCCACCCCACCCCCACCTACACCCCACCACACCCCCCACCCCACCAACACCCACACACCCCACACCACCCCCCACACACACCCCCACACCACACCCACTCCCCATCACCACCCACACACCCCCCCACCCCCACCCCACCCACACCACCCCACCCCCCCACCCCACACACACCACCCCCACACCCCACAACCCACACACCCACCCCACTCCCCACCACACCCACACCACCCACCCCACCACCCCCACCCCACACACCCACCCCACCCCCACACACCACACCCACCACCCCACCCCCACCACCCACCACCCACCCCACCCCCACACACCCCAACACACCACCCCACCCCCACCACCCCACCACACCACCCTCACCCCCCACACCACCCACACCACCCCCACCCCCACCACCACCCCCACACCCACACCCCCCACCCACCCACACCACCACCCCCACCCCCACCCACACCCCCACCCACCACCCCCACCCCCACACACCCCACACCCCCCCCCACCCCCCACCACCACCCACACCCACCCCCACACCCCACACCCACCACACCACCCCACCCCCCACCACCCCACACACCCACCCCACCCCTCCACACCCACCCACACCCACCACCCACCCCACCCACCCCACACCTCCACCACCCACCACCCCCACCACACCCACACACCACCCCCCACCCCCCACACCACCCACACACCACCCACCCACACCACCCCACCACCCCCCACACACCACCCTCACCCCCACCCACCCCACACCACCACCCCCACACCCCCACCACACCCCACACACCACCACCCCACCCCCCACACACCACCCCACCCTACCCCCACCACACCCCACCACCACCCACCCACCCACACCCACCACCACCCCCACTCCCCACCCCCCACCCACCACCACACCCTCACCCACACCCCACCCACCCACCACCCCACACCCCAACCACACCCACCACACCACCACCCCACCCCCACCTCACACACCACACACACCACCCACCACCCCCCACAACACCCACACCACCACCCCACTCCCCACCACACACCACACACACCCCCCACACCCCATCCACACCCACACACCCACCCTCACTCCCCACCTACACCCACACACACCACCCTCACTCCCCATCTACACCCACACACACCACCCCCACCCCCCATCCCCACCACACACCCCCACCACACCCACACACCAACCCCACTCCCACACAACCCACACACACCACCCTCACACCCCATCCACACCCACACACACCACCCCACTCCCCATCTACACCCAACACACCCCACCCCCACTCCCCACTACCACCCACACACCACCCCCACCCACACTCACCCACACACCCCACCCTCACTCCCCATCTACACCCACACACCCACCCCACCCCCACTACACCACACACCACCCCACTCCCCACCTACACCCACACCACACCCACCCCACTCACCCACACACCACCCCACACCCCACACACCCCCACCACCCCACTCCCCATCAACACCCCATCACCACCCCACCCCCACTACACACCCACACACCCACCCTCACCCCCACCACACCCACACACCACCCCACCCCACTCACCCCACACACACCACCCTCACCCCATCTACACCCACACCACCCACCCCACCCCCACCACACCCCACACACCACCTCACCCCCACACACACACCCACCACCCCACACCCCACCTACACCCACACCCACCACCCCACTCCCCACCTACACCCCACACACACCACCCTCACCCCCCACCACACCCACACACACCACCCTCACCCCACCCACCCCCACACACACCACCCTCACCCCTCACCCACCCCACACACACCACCCCCACCACCCCCACTCCCCATCTACACCCCACACACACCACCCCCACTCCCCAGCACACCACATACCACCCTCACCCCCACCCACACCCACACCCACCACCCCACTCCCCAACACCCCACCACACCACCCCACTCCCCACACACCCACACACACCACCCCCACCCCCACCACACCCACACATACCACCCTCACTCCCATCACACCCACACACACCACCCACCCCCACTACACCCACCACACCACCCTCACCCCCCACCCACACACACCACCCCCACCCCCCACACCCACACCACCACCCACACCCCACCACACCCCCACACACCACCCCACTCCCCACCACCCACACACCACCCCACACCCCACCCACACACACACCACCCCACCCACACCACACCCACACACCACCCTCACCCCCATCTACACCCACACACCACCCCACCCCCAACACCCACACACCACCCTCCACCCCCATCACACCCACACACCACCCTCACCCCCCACCCACACCCACACACCACCTCACCCCCCACCACACCCCCACACCACCCTCACCCCCACACACACCCACACACCACCCCACACCCCCCACACCCACACACCACCCCCACACCCTCACAACACCCACACACACCACCCTCACCCCCACACACCCACCACACCACCCACCCCACACCCCCACACACACACCCACCACCCCACCCACCCACCACCACCCACACCCACCACCCCACTCCCCACCCACACCCACACACCCCACCCTCACCCCCACCCACACCCACCACACCACCCCCACCCCCACCACACCCACACCACCACCCTCACCCCCACTACACCCACACACACCACCCCCACCACCCCCACACCCCATCCACACCCACACACACCACCCACCTCCCCACCACACCACACACCACCCTCACCCCCCACTACACCCACACCACACCACCCCACTCCCCAACACCACCACACCCCACCCCACTCCCCACACACCCACACCCACCACCCCACTCCCCATCTACACCCACACACACCACCCTCACTCCCCACCACACCCACCCACACCACCACACTCACCCCCATCCACCCCACACCCACCACCCTCACCCCCCATCCACACCACACCACCCTCACTCCCCACCTACACCCACCACCCACCCACACACCCCATCACACCCACACACACCACCCCACCCCCACTACCCACACACACCACCCACACCCCCACTCCACACACACACCCACCCACACCCCCACACACCCACACACACCACCCTCACCCCCCACCACACCCACACACACCACCCCCACTCCCCACCTACACCCACCCACACCACCCACACCCCCATCTACACCCACACACACCACCCCACTCCCCACCACACCCACACACACCACCCACACTCCCCACCCACACCCCACACACCACCCCACCCCCCACTACACCCACCACACCACCCTCACCCCCCACCTACACCCACACACACCACCCTCACTCCCCATCTACACCCACACACCACCCTCACCCCCCACTACCCACACACCACCCCACTCCCCACCTACACCCACACCACCACCCTCACTCCCCATCTACACCCACACCCACCACCCTCACTCCCCACCACCCACACACCACCCCACCCCCACCACACCCACACACACCACCCCACCCCCACACACCCACACACCACCCTCACTCCCCATCTACACCCACACCACACCACCCCCACTCCCCACCCACACCCACACCACCACCCCCACTCCCCATCTACACCCACACACACCACCCCCACCCCCACCTACACCCACACACCACCCTCACCCCCACCTACACCCCCACACACCCACCCCACCCCCCATCTACACCCCACACACCACCCTCACTCCCCATCTACACCCACACACACCACCCTCACTCCCCACAACACCCACACACCCACCACCCCACCACCCCATCTACACCCACACACCACCCTCACCCCCATCTACACCCACCACACACACCCTCACTCCCCACTACACCCACACACCACCCTCACTCCCCATCTACACCCACACACCACCACCCACTCCCCATCTACACCCCACACACCACCCCACTCCCCACTACACCCACACACACACCTCACCCCCATCTACACCCACCACACCACCCTCACTACCCATCTACACCCACACACACCACCCTCACCTCCCCATCTACACCCACACACACCACCCCACTCCTCATCTACACCCACACACCACCCTCACCCCCACCTACACCCACACACACCACCCTCCACTCCCCATCTACACCCACACATACCACCCTCACTCCCCATCTACACCGACACACCACCCTCACTCCGCATCTACACCCACATACACCACCCTCACTCCTCATCTACACCCACACACACCACCCTCACTCCCCATGTACACCCACACACACCACCCTCACTCCCCATCTACACCCACACACACCGCCCTCACTCCCGATCTACACCCACACACACGACCGTCACTGCCCATCTACACCCACACACACCACCCGCACTCCCCATCTACACCCACACACCACCCTCACTCCCCATCTACACCCACACACACCACCCTCACTCCCCATCTACACCCACACACACCACCCTCACTCCCCATCTACACCCACACACCACCCTCACTCCCCATCTACACCCACACACACCACGCTCACTCCTCATCTACACCCACACACACCACCCTCACTCCCCATCTACACCCACACACACCACCCTCACTCCCGATCTACACCCACACACACGACCGTCACTCCCCATCTACACCCACACACACCACCCTCACTCCCCATCTACACCCACACACCACCCTCACTCCCCATCTACACCCACACACACCACCCTCACTCCTCACTACACCCACACACCACCCTCACTCCCCATCTACACCCACACACACCACCCTCACTCCCCATATACACCCACACATACCACCCTCACTCCCCATCTACACCCACACACCACCCTCACTCCCCATCTATACACACACCACCCTCACTCCCGATCTACACCCACACACACGACCCTCACTCCCCATCTACACCCACACACACCACCCCCACTCCCCATCTACACCCACACACACCACCGTCACTCCCCATCTACACCCACACACACCACCCTCACTACCCATCTACACCCACACACACCACCCTCACTCCCCATCTACCCCCATACACACCACCCTCACTCCTCATCTAAACCCACACACACCACCCTCACTCCCCATCTACACCCACACACACCACCCTCACTCCCCATCTGCACCCACACATACCACCCTCACTCCCCATCTACACCCAACACACCACCCTCACTCCACATCTACACCCACACACACCACGCTCACTCCTCATCTACACCCACACCACACCACCCTCACTCCCCATCTACACCCCACACACACCACCCTCACTCCCGATCTACACCCACACACACGACCCACCACTCCCCATCTACACCCACACACACCACCCGCACTCCCCATCTACACCCACACACACCACCCCACTCCCCATCTACCACCCACACACCACCCTCACCCCATCTAAACCCCACACACACCACCCTCATCGCCCATCTAAACCCACACACACCACCCTCACTCCCATACACCACCCACACACACCACCCCACTCCCCATCACACCCACACACCATCCTCACTCCCCATCTACACCCACACACACCACCCTCACTCCCCATCTACACCCACACACACCACCCCACGCCCATCAAACACCCACACACACCACCCTCACTCCCCATACACCCACACACCACCCCACCCCCATCTACACCCACACACCACCCTCACCCCCACACACCCCACACACCACCCTCACTCCCCATCTACACCCACACACATCACCCTCACTCCCCACATACACCCACACACACCACCCTCACTCCCCATCTACACACACACACACCACCCTCACTCCCCACATACACCCACACACACCACCCTCACTCCCCATCTACACACACACACCACCCTCACTCCCCATCTACACCCACACACACCACCCTCACTCCCCATCTACACCCACACACACCACCCTCACTCCCCATCTAAACCCACACACACCACCCTCATCGCCCATCTAAACCCACACACACCACCCTCACTCCTCATCTACACCCACACACACCACCCTCACTCCCCATCTACACCCACACACCACCCTCACTCCCCATCTACACCCACACACACCACCCTCACTCCCCATCTACACCCACACACACCACCCTCACTCCCCATCTACACACACCACCCTCACTCCCCATCTACACCCACACACACCACCCTCACTCCCCGTCTACACCCACACACACCACCCTCACTCCCCATCTACACCCACACATCACCCTCACTCACACTCTCCATCTACACCCACATACACACCACCCTCACTCCCCATCTACACCCACACACCACCCTCACTCCCTATCTACACACACATACACACCACCCTCACTCCCCATCTACACCCACACATACCACCCTCACTCCCCATCTACGCCCACACACACCACCCCCACTCCCCATGTACACCCACACACCACCCTCATCCCCATCTACATCCACACACCACCCTCACTCCCCATCTACACCCACATGCACCACCCTCACTCCGTACCCACCCACACAGACACTACCCTCACAAAAGTATTGCAAACACTCCTATCCTATAGTTGATTCAAAGCCATTTGACCTTACCTTATGACCTATTTACTTCCATCGTTCTTTTCCCTGCCTGCTGTCACAGATCTAGCATGAATAACAATGGGTACTCAATAAAAAAGCTACTGGTTGTGGACAGATTGGTCCACCATACCTCCTCGAATTGTATCTGCTTGCGGACAGATTGATCCATACCTACTGGATTGTATCTCAAACAGACAATCTAAATGCAGTTTGATTGATCTTTCTGGAAAATGAATATTTAGAAGATTGTGTTCAGATATACTGAAAGCTGTGTAATCTACATGGTAAAGGGGATCAGATAGTTGATACATGCGCTGTTCTGAATGGGTTATCAACAATAAAATAAAGGATTAACAAAATAATGTTTTTCTTTCTCTTTATGGAATTATCCAGTCAACAGCAAAACAAAGGAATTGAAAGAACAAATAATGCCTTTTCTCTTTGTTGAATTATCCTAACCCCGCGACTGAATATTGGTCAACAACAAAATAAAGGATTTGCAAAAATAATGTTGTCCGTTCTCTTTGTAGATTTATCCTGATTCTGAGAACGAACAATAGTCAAAAGCAAAATAAAGGATTTGTCAAAATAATGTTTTCCTTGCTCTTTGTGGAATTATCGTGATCCTAAGACTGAACAATGGCCAACAACAAAATAGAGGATTTAAAAGAATAATGGTGTCCTTTCTATTTGTAGAATTGTCCTGATCATGTGACTGGAAAAGGATCAACAGCAGAATACAAATTAGCAAAAATAATGTCATTTCTCTTCGTAGAAATTATCCTGATCCTCAGACAAATCAATGATTAGCAAATCTGACATATTTTAGCTGAGAAAGTATGAGAATAATTCCATATCCGAAGGGAAGGCACCCAGAATGCATTGCGGATCGGGAATAGGAAGAGAATGAGAGAAAATCTGGGAACTTAATTTAATTTCCTCGCATCTCTCCAAATCAAGGCACATTGTTTGCTATCTCAATGCAGTCGGGGTGATCGTCTGGCAGCTGAGTGGCATCCCCTTAGCTGGAGGAAGCAAATTGCATTTCAAAATGATTATGATGGAAAAGCCGAATCAGTGCCCTCCTCTCCTCCCCTTTTTGGTAGCTAATGGGATTCGAACCCCTGGGTTCGAATCCTGCTCGAGTCAAACCAATGACTCGAACTTAGCATGGTGTTCGGCATCACTAGGATAGGAAAAGAAGGAGCAGTCGAATGAAGAAGGCCAATTGTCCACCATTTAAATTTCTTTCCATGCTTAATCAACTAATGTACCAACAAAAAATGCTTGACCGTTTTTTGTTGGGTGGAGGGCTGGGAGTGGTGTATGTGTGTCTTATTGTCAGTTTGTTTTTGGTGGATGTTGGGGTTTTTATTGTTGTCAATGAAACCCCATAGTCTGATCGTTTTGTGGTTCTGCCATATATTTCTTTTAGATAATCTTATTGGTTGATCATTTACTTTTCCCTCAGTTTGAAGCTGTCTTTTTTATTTTAAGGAGCTAAGTAACTCTGGAGATATTTGAAGTGAAAACATGCCAAATTAATTTTGCTCTGCACATTGAAATGCGCATTGAAAAGCTGGGCACAATACACTTCAACAATGACACGGTTCTATTAAATTGATTTAGTATTCATTCTGCGCAGCAATAAATGTTGAATCGACTGCGTCAATATCGGAGTTAAATATGTAGGATCAAATCTAGGTCAGTACACTATGTTAATACGTCCCATCCACCTGCGCACCTTTTAATTTAAACACACTGGGAAGTAAACTACAAAACTCCCAGGCTTTGCTGAATCAGCAGAATTTCCTGACTCAGCAGATTGTGTGAAAATGGCACACGGTGGCAATGTATATCCACTTACAGGAGAAGTGCTTGGAGAGTGAGCTTGCTGAGCACTACTTTACCCGGAGAGCTGTGCACAGCCATATATGTGATAAAGGACCCAGGATATAGATAGCTAAATGTACACCCATTTCAGCATCCTGTTTATGTGTAGTGGTAGAGGAGGGCGGGATGGGGGGGGGGGGGGTTGCTCGAGGGGGTTTGGGGGGGAGGGAGACAGAGTTGCCATTTAAGCTACTTAACTGCGGGGCGGATGTTCCCACGTCAAATATTGGGCAACGTGTGGCAATGGGCATATTATTAAATCCCATCTGGAAGCGGTGAGGTTTACGACATGTTATGACATATCTTTGTGATTACATGCCATCTACATATACTGTAGACCCACCCTCTATCACCACCTCTCTCTCTATCCACCCGCACTCCATTCCCATCTGCACTGATGTGGTTTTACATCCTAGCAACAACTGAGGTCTTATCAGGACGGGTGTCCTACCGACTTCTGACAGCGCCCGCTGATGGTGATTTAATAGTGTTGCCCCACTGAGAGACCAGGCCACAGGTACCATGATACGATATATCGCACTCTCGGATTCTGAGCAAACCAGTCCTTGCCCTGCGATATTCTACCAAAGCAGAGCGCCAGGCAAGGCAGCGGCATTGATCCATTTTGGAAGTCTTTGCTTTGACTTAGTCATTGGGGATTCGAACCCGCAATCTTCCACATGGGAAGCCGGCGATCTTTCCGATTCTAGCACACTGTTTGTACAGCACAAGTCATGTCAGTTCATCTGGAAATATTCTTGCAATATTTGTCTCACCGTGCAACTACGACATTACTCCACCCTCCCATAAAGCTCTTCACTCAGTCCATAATGCTTCATTTTCCAGATACCCAGAAGGCACCTTAAACTGGGTTCTGGATTTGCAAAATTGTCATTTTGTTAGGCTGCGGGATTCGAAACCCTGGGTTCGAACCATGGTCAACTCAAACCAATGACTTAAAAATTACATTGGTTAGAAATGGCGAGTATAAAATATTAAGTGCAAATAATAGTGGTTTTGGTTGATTCAAAGGGAAGCCTCTCCCCATCCCCCAACCCCCCGCCTCGCAACGCCTGAACCACTTATGAATAATAACCCCCATTCGCCGCCATTCGTGAACAACCTCAGCATGTTCACACCCAATGGTGCTTACTCCCTTATAAGGCTGTCCATCATCACTTCACAGCAAGCCTGCGAAGCAATCAAACCTCCAGGTTTTTCTACCCACTCGCCCTTGTCATTGTACTGTAAGACTTTACCTATGTTATACTTACGGCAAGCCCAGACGCACGTGTCCTGCCAGTGTAAATACATTTTCTTTTTTTACCGGCACTTCCTTGTTGAGCTGTTCCTTGCCGAATCACTTATGTACGTGGGCATCCCAGCATATTGTTGGAGGGCATCAGGAGAAGTCTGAGATCAAATTAAATCATCGCCACACATTGCAATGGTCTAATTAGTTCACATTTTGTCCTGTTTTTTTTTTGTTTTTTTTTTTTTTACATCCTGGCATCTTCTAAGACCATATCATGATGGGCACTGATTTGTGACAGTGTGGACTCATATAGTGCTGGCCCACTGCACGGCCAGGACGCCAGCACCATGATTTCCCATTCTGTCACATTATCCTGATACTGAGCTAACCAGTCCTCGCCCTATCCTAGTAATGCTGAGTGCCAGGATGGGTAGCAACAAGTATCAATTTATTAGGTTGTATAAATGTATTTTATACTTCAGAATAGTTGTCAAAATTCGAATTATGTCAAATCATAACAAAAACCATATTTGATGCAATTTTAAAGAGGTTAGGCTTGTGTCAACTGACAGCGAAATTTAGCTTCTTAACAAAATAGTGAAAATTACAGGAGGCAATATAGCCCAGTTTCTTTTAGGACCTCTAGGATTTGTTTGTGTTTTACAGTGGTAAAAAGGCCTCAAATACCATTTACATTAAAAACAGTGTTTACGCAGGGCCATGAAATCTACACCTTCCATCAAAATGTGTCTGAGTTTTAGTGGACACTGACACCAAATGCACCCAGGGGAGTGGTTTTCCCTTGGCATCAAATTTATGGTCAGTGGATGGCGATCTTAGATGTGGTGGTGTGGCAGCAGATGGCGGAGATGGTGAGGGTGTGTGGTGTGTGTGTGTGGGTGGGGGGTGATGGAGGGTGGTGGGGTGAGTACACTGAATGTGATCAGTCTCTGCTTGTGACAGGTGTCTCCGCCAGGTCCAACCCTTCAGCAATGTGCAGCATTATGCACTAACTGCCACACCCACCGGTCATCTCACCATCCCAGGTAATCACACTCTCACATTTGCTACTATGCTGCTGTGCTACTATTCTGCGGTGCTCCTGTGCTGCTATGTAGATATGCTACTTACAATGCTGCTATGCACCAATGCATCTATGTGCCTATGTTGCTTTGGTGCTAGGCTTCTATGCCATTACGCTGCTATGCCACTTTGCTGCTATACTCTCCATGCTGCTATAGTGCTATGCTGCTATGTTGCTATGCTGTTATGTTGCTGTGCTGCTATGCATATGTGCCTATGCTGATATGGTGCTATGCTTTCAAGCTGCTATGCTGTTATGTAGTTAAGCTGCTAGACTGTTATGTTGCTGTGCTGCTATGCTGCTCTACACCAATGTGCCTATGTGTCTATGCTGATATGGGTTTAGGCTTCCAAGCTGTTGTGCTGCTATGCTGTTATGTGGCTATGCACCTATGAAGTTATGTGCCTATACATCTATCTGGTTACGTGGCCAAGTTGCTTTGCAACTATGAAATTATGTTGCTATGTGGCTATGCAGCTATGTGGCTATGCTGCCATGCTGCTATTCTGCTGTGCTGCATTACTGCTATGCTGCTCTACTGTATTGGTGCTATGTTGTTATGCTGCTATGGAGCTATGTGGATATGTGGCAAATATACCTGAAGACACTCAACCTTAGTAGTCTCCACCCACCCCCACCCATCCTCTACTCCGCGCCTCCTCCTTCCCACAATCATCTCCCTCTCCAATAACTATGCCCTTTCACCATGTGCCCTCTCACCTGTGCGCATGCACAGTCAGAGATCTGCCAAACACGAGCACCCCGTAGATGACAGCCTGCTGAAAATAGCACTTTTCCGCGTCCTTGACCCCAGCCTCGGTCCCACCTCGGCCCTGACTCGCGATCACCTCGTCTCCACCTCACTTCCACCTTGTTTCCACCATGGTTCCACCTTGGTCCTGGCTTGTTTCTGCCTCTTTCCTACCTCATTCCTACCTCATTCCCTCCTCATCGCATCTCATTCCTGCCTCATTTAATCCTCCGTTTCCGCCTCGTTCCTGCCTCATTTCCTCCCCCGTTGCCGCCTCGTTCCTGCCTCACTTCCGACTCAGTCCCGTCTCAGTCTCGCCTCGGTCCCACATCGTCCCTGCCTCATTCTTCCTTTGTTTTCACCTCAAATACATGTAGGTTCTGCGGTATTTCCACTTCTGCTCCACCTCAATCTCGCCTCGCCACCCACTTCATTCTCACCTCTTGGTCCAATTTCGTCCATCTCGTTCTTGCCACTTTTTCACCTCTGCCCCCCCCCCTTTTCTTTCCCGCCTCGACTCCCACCTTGTTCCCACCTCAGCAAGCCGATCACGTACCACGTGAGTGGCCACACCCTTTCAGTCCCTAATTAAACTCAGTGCCTTCGCCTTCCGCCCCCCCCCTCCACTCCCTATATATCCACCCACCCACCCATCCCACCCATTGACCACTAATGGGGCTGTCACACTACGACGTAACGATGTCGGCGTAGGGAGAACATGAAGAACATTGAACTTCTCGGCATGGTATGCAAATTTGGGCACAAGTTGAACTTGGATGCAGCGTAGTGGATGAGAGAGTAACGGCGGTAAAGCTTAGTGATATCGTCATTCAACGAGAGAGGACAACGTAATGACGCTCATGGAACGTTATGAACGTTATTCCCTTGCCAGAAGAACGTTACGTGACATTATATACGTCATGAGACGTTGAACATACGTTGAATGCATGTTCTCCTGACGTTCTCCTGACGTTCTCCTGACGTTCTCCTGACGTTCCCATTACGCCGCATGGACGTTTCCACCGGGTTTAATGTGGGTCAATGTAGTGCAACGGAGTGCAACGGAGTGCAACATAGTTGAACGTAGTGACTACCGTTTTAATAACATCCGTTTAATGTCAATGACATTCATTGAACGTGAACAGAACGTACGGCGAACGTAAACCCTTACGTTCAAGCTACGTCGAAAGTTTTGAACATCTCCAAAACCTTGACCTAACTCGATGTACCACGATGTAATGTGACGTAACTCGACGTCATTCTAACGTCATTCTGACGTCATCATGACGTAACCCAATGTACGTCAACGTAATGACGAAAAATTACCACGTTAGGCTCACGTTGGCTCGTTACGTCATAGTGTGACAGGGGTATTACACAACCAGCGCCACTCTCACTGTTCCCTTCAAGGCGACTTCTGGTATGTCCATGTGCTCGTGTGCATGCATTGCGGACCAATCAGAATAATTGTGCACAATTCCAGGGGCATTTCTTTGAGATGTTGTGCTGGTCTGGTATCACATGGAGTTCTGCCAGCACAGTCTGTGGAAATCAAGCCTCCCAACTCCCCCTCCCCCCCACACACACCATGCTAGGGGGGATAAGGTATGGGCATGGTGTTTTGATATAATTCTGCACAGACAATGTCCAGCCGGTGGAGAGAGCAGATCAAGTGGCCACTCAAGCCCTGACTGCTCCTTTGGAACACTGTCATATTCCCCACTCTGATCTGAAACCTACCATTCAAAAATACATTGGGAACCTATGGCAGATCGAATGGGATGAACACCCAAACAACAAACTCCATATTGCCATATTGGCCACTCATGGCTAACACATGTTTTTCTGCTCAAGGGGGACCCTCCCCCTGAATTTATTGGATGTCAGTCCCCACTGACATTAAAACACACTTTATTAAGCTGTCTGGATTTCATGGCCCAGCGCCAACAATTTTACACTGCAGACAACATGCATGACCTTTTTACTAAAGTAAAACACGAAAACATTTTAGCCTTCTTGAGGGCAGCTGGTTGTACCACCTCATATAGGTTTTTAAGCAAATTTCATCAGTGAATAATACTATCATTTAGACTTTTATTTAGCTAATATGATATTGAGTTTACAAAATTCATGAGTGTCCATTGACACAAAATTGATTGTATGCTTTTACATGTAAAAGCGATGGTTTGAACAAAAACAAACATTTCTCGCCGTGAATATGGCCTATGCTGCTGACACGGCGTAAAGCAACCACCAATCAATCAATCAATCCTGACACTGAGCTAAACAGTCCTTGTCCTATCCTAATAATGCCGAGCGCCAGGCTAGGAAGCGACAAGTATCAATTTTTAAGTCATTGGTTTGACTCGATCAGGGCTCGAACCCACGAAACCACGACCTACCAGCACGGGAGACGGGCGCTCTAAATCATTCGGCCATCCAGTCTGGTCCAAGGCTAGATCTATTATGCAGGGATTCCTTTCCCTCATATGACAAATCCAAGAGGCCGGTTTCATGGAATCCCATCTCACATTTTGGGCTGCGATGTGCGTCTGGGGATGAACAGACAGACAGATGGCCTCTGACCTCCTGACCATAGCACCACTTCCAACAATTCCCGCCTTTCTATCACTTCCGATGCATCCATTTAAAAGCCGATTCGCGTCTCTGCTGCAGACTTCTGAATGCTCAGTGTGTGTGGGGAGGCAGGGGTGCATAACATGTTAATACAGTAAAACCTCCCTAAATCGACCGACATTGGGGCCGATTTTAAGTGGTCCATTTAGGGAGGTGGTCGGTTTAAGGAGTTAGAATATGGTTACAATGGTATTGTTGGGACCCAAATAAAGTGATCACTATAAGGGAGTGGTCGATCTGTGGAGGTGGGAGGTTAGGGAGGTTTTACTGTACTTAAATGGAGCGAGAGTATGATGTAACACATGGAGTGGCCGAACGAGTTGAACATCTCTCTCCCGTTTTGGCAGGTCGTGGGATTTGAACCTCGGTTGAATCAAACCAATGACTTAAAAAGGTTATACCTGTCACCAATGGAGCGTTTAAAAAATTATATATTGCTTAGTCTCAAATTTCTTTCTTGATATATCCAATCCAGCTAATATGACCATCTGGCTATCCGGCCACTAATCACTTAATACCAGCTGACTGGATAAGAGGGGTGTCACTGTATTTAACCTAATACATTACATCCACATTAAATTCACCTAATTATTTTCTATTTTCAATCACCTTTATTCCGGAATATTACATTCATATACACTAGACGTGAAACTATAAGATAGTATACTGCCCATTTGTCGAAGTGATTATGCAATTTGGTGTATAATGTATCAATACTCTTGTTAAAATATCTTTTCATTTTGACAAAAAAACTGGATCCACTTCAAAATTGCATCTCAGATCATTTGTATCATCATTTGACACAATTCTGACGATTTTCGACTGTTGCGTCAGTTTCAATGTGGGCATATAAATGTGATTAACAAAACTGAAAGAGTAAATATTAACTATTCACTGAGAATATAACCTTTGTTGCCGACACTATGTTAAACCACCAGCAATGAATCAGCCAAATCTAGTATCAGTATTCATAATACATTGTAATAATCCATGGCCCGATTTAGCTGAAGAATCACTATCACTGTATTCTCTCTTTCAAAATTGACATTCATGACATAGTAAACCTTCCATATGTAGTGATATCAAGTATGATTTGGTAAGATACGATATCCCTTTACACAACCATCTAGTGTACTTAGTAGGAGTCTTATCTCATAAAGGTAGCGATGATTGACATGGTTCATTTGCATTTAGATAGGCAGTAATAGTGCGAGACTGGCAGGGCCAGAACTAAGAAAAGGGACCATTTGAAGAGCTCAGGAGCAAAACCCCATACACGCCAATCCAAAAATTGGGATAGACATTGGAATCAAACCTACAAAAATCTTATTTTTTTACATTCCTACTTTTTTGGTCATTGCTCCATAATTGTGCCGTCACAACAAAAGTGGAATTAGTCAGAATTACAATTATTTTCAGGTAAAAGTCTTTTTTTTACATTTCTGGATTGGCGTTTATGGGGTTTTGCGCCTGAACTCTTCATATATCCCCTTTCCTCTTATTCTTGGTTATCCATCAGTAGCAATGATGACAGCAGCTCATCATTTGTTGTGAACTCATCGATGACTGAAGAGTTCAATTCGTTCTTCGACTGTGTTGCGGCACATTTGGCATGTGGGTAGTTGCCGTCGGAGATTGCAGTCGGTGGTTGAGAAGTTCACTTATCTAAAGGCCCTGTCACACTACGACGTTTCTCACCAATGCCCTTCGACGCTTGCCGACGGGTTGGGTTTTTGTTCAAAACGTCGGTACACATCTGGTACGTTACCAGCGCGCTGCCGGCGCGTCGGTACATAGCAACGTGTGAATGGACACGTCGGCGCGCGTCGAGCCGCATCAAGGTTTTGTGCTTGCACAAAACTTTCGACGGGCCGCAATGCGCAGCAGCATGTTGGTGGGCGCATTACAGACGCGTTAGCAACACGTTGACACACGTTGGCGGCGCGCCGGCAGAACGCTGGCAGACCGTTGATCAACGTCAGTTAACGTTGGCTTTTTTTCCCCCAAAATGCGACCGTTCCGTCGGCGCGTCCGTAACGTCCCATCGACGGGTAGGGGGCGCGCTATTGGCGTTGCTCCAGCGTATCTCAGCGCGTTGGAAGTGTTGCCGGCGTGCCTGAACGTGTTGGCCGCGCGGTGTGGATGCGCTGTGGGCGCGTCCTAACGTGTTGCTGGCGGGTATGTACACGTTGACACGGTACTAACGCGACACCAACATGCCGTCAACGCGCCGACAGCGCGCCGACAACACGCCGATGGCACGCTGGGAACCCGCTCGTGGGACGTTGAAATGTTGTTCTGCCGCGCGTCGAAACGCGTTGGCCGAGCGCTTATAGCATGCTACTAACATGCTGCGCCACGTCAAACTTTCTCCCAAAGCGCCGAAGAGTTGGACGCGTGCTGACGGGTTGCAAATATTTTGCGCATTGCCGGTGTAGCAGGAAATCGCAAACCCTGTAAATCGCAAACCCCCACTTGTGATTTCCTTGGAAATCGCAAACCCCCATGCCATATATGGGCATGGGGGGTTTGCGATTTCCTAGGAAATCGCATATCCCCCCTGGAGATCGTTAACCCCCCATTCGGCGGCGGCGGCAATTTGTTTACTTTACATTAGTCGATAGACTACATCACGGTTCCAGCGGCGCGGTGCATTGTGGGATGCATCAGAGCAAAACATAACCCCCAAAAGCACATGGCACATGTTAATACACTGGATGCAGCTATGAAATGTGCTAGTTTCAGATCATCTCAGCTCTTGTTTGAAACATAGAATACCAGCTAAAAAAATATATATAATAAATTAAGATATTAATCTTTTATCCAGCATTGCATTTACATCAATATAATCAGCAGATCTTATGCCATGTGCATTTAGATTTAGAAAGATCGACGCATTCAGACTAGTGTTAGAGCCAGTATGGAACGCGGCGTCGATGCGGCGGCGATTTGTTTACATTACGTTCGGCGATTAATATCGCGCCAATGCGGCGGTAGCCTTAATAACGCTTCGAATTTAGGGTTAATTTAATGAAATTTCACGATTTGAGTATGTAATTCTGTTAAATATGGTCGCATTGAATAGATTTGGCCCGAATCGGTCCCAAAACACAGGGGGGTTTGCGATTTCCAGGGGGGTTTGTGATTTCCTAGTAAATCGCAAACCCCGGGGTGTGCAATTTCCAGGGGTTTGCGATTTACTGCCACACCGGCGCACCGGCGGAAACGTTGTAGTGTGACAGGGCCTTTAGCAGCAGAGTATTTCACAATGTTCATATTGACAATGGAATGACTTAAGTCCTACCCTAGGCAAGTGCTGCATTTGAAAGACTATGCAACAAAATCTAGGATAAACGATGCCTGAAGCTTCAAAGAAAGCTTCAATTTATAGCCGATAAGGAACATGTGTTTTCCCATTGCTACCCGGGGCCCAGAGAAGACAGAAGCAGGAGGTGGGAATAAGACAACTTTATTTTCATGACAGGCAGGGTGACTGGCTGAGTAGTTCAACTCTACTCAATACAGCTATGAGTGACCAGTAACAAGGCCCGACATGCAAGTGAAGTTATGGTAGTTAATAATATTGACATTTTAATCACAAACACAGGACATTTCAATCATCATGACCAACACATTTGATCATCAGTCATCAATCAATCATTAATCAATCATCAAACAATGAAACAATCATCAAATTTACATCGATGCAAACATTGCAATCATATCAGCTTCAATTTTGTTATCAGGTCAATTCTTTAGTTTTTTAAGTTTTTTCGTTCATTTCGTTTTTTGCTCGGGCTTATTTTTAAAGATTGAGTTAAGTGCATTGGTTGTGGGTGGGTGGGTTAAGAAGACGTGTTGCTGCTTAGGTGGGCCGTGTGTGAGGGGCTGTTCCGAGGATCGTCTGGGCGATTCTGGGGGGTTTATAGGTTGAAGTTGATTGGTTGAAGGGTTTCTGGGGTTGGCCAATGGGAAGGCTCGGTGTGAGTGGCAGGTGGGAGGGGCTGCTTCCCTGTTCTCTGCACCCCCAGCAATGACAGCAAATGACCGCCACCCGCTCATTTAAGCCTATTAAATAGCTATTTTCATGTACTGACTATTCATAAAAGCATCCCATCCTGATATGACCTTAGATGTTGGAAGGACGTAAAACAATAACAACTAACCAATCATAAGCACATTAATATGGAGCTGAATAGCCATATAGTTATAGGGTAATTTTCCACATACATTGGGATGAGTGTGTCAGAGAGTCCAGTTGAGTTTGAAGGCCAAGTAGTGCATGCCAGGTCACATGTGTGCCATGTGACATGTGAAATTCTTTGGCAATGTTTTTTACAACCCAAATTTACCTGTAGGTAATAGTAAGGCACTGGCAAAATCCAACCCTGTTTTTGAAGCACTTATGAATGTGGTCGAAATCAGCAGACTCAATAGCTGACTTCAAAAAGAGATTACTGTGCTGATCTGTTTTTTTTAATCGACTTGTACCGACAGTGCACATTCATAGCGACTTAATAGTGCTGCCCCACTAGGAAATCTAGCCACTAGCACCATGACCCGATATTCCACTAAGTCAGATTATCCTGATACTGAACAAGTTAGTCATTGTCCTGCCCTATTAACGGCGAGGACCAGGCTAAGTGGTGACAGACATCGATTCTGTAAGTTATTGGTGTTGACTCATTGGTTCTAACCAATGACCTCCCACATTGCAAAGACAATTAGAGCTCGTACTGATTCATTGTCAGACCATTGTCATCGGATTCCTATGTACTATGAGACTGATCTTTAAGAGTACTGTAAAATTAGAAGAAAAAAATGTAATGTATCTACATGGGAATAAAGCCCGCCTCATGCCCACCGATATTACTGATTAATAGGCACTGCAGTTGCTGAAGAAATACAAAATCGAATAATTAAGCTGCAGTGGGACCAAAAACTGAAACAAAATGAGCTCATGTTCACTGATAATTTGTCTCCGAAAATAGGTGATAAATAGGATCTGTGATCGTTTTTTGTTTGGCTCAAAGGGTTTAAAGCTGGCTTAATACTTTCAACAAATCCACATTTTGTGTGTGCTTTCTTTGCTTAATACTAATAAACGCTTAAGCCTTAGGCACTAATAAGATTCTGTCTGATTTGGGTGGGCGTGGGCCTGGGTGTTGGTGTGGGTGTGGGTGTGGGTGTGGGTGTGGGCGTTGGCGTGGGCGTGGGTGTGGGTGTAGGTGTGGGTGTTGGTGTTGTTGTGGGTGTGGGGTGGTGCTGTGGGGATTGGGGTAAGGTAAAGGGTGGAGCCCTATCAGATTCTTCTTCTTATTATTTGATCAGAAAGAATGGCAGATTCAATTGAAATTAATACAGAACAATTGAACCTACACACAATTACAGTGTGACCAACAATCCAAGATGAATATCTGCCATCCTTTGAAGTTTTTACAAATATTTTGTGTAGGAGGCGGGAGTGTTTTTTTTGTGTAACAGAAAGTGGCAGCGGTGAATTAGGCAGCCCAATGTTGTTCTTCACTTCTCACTCTGAGGTGGCGTCTGCCGCTGGCATCGTCATGATTACAGCAGCATCCATCCGCCTTCAAGCCTGCCTCACACTACACAACCATTTGAATCGAGCCCAATAAATCGGGGATCGGCGATCGGGAATCAGGTATCGATGATCAGGGATCAGCGATCGGCGGTCGCGAATCAGTAATCGGGGGTTGCGAATTGAGGATTAAAGCTCGGGGATCGGGGATCGGGGATTGAGGAACATGGATCGACGATCGCCGATCGAGGATTGGAGGGTTGCATTTCCCGGTTCAATGATTGTTAAAGTTTGGCTGATATTGGGGTCAATATCGATAAGTTTGGAAAAGTTTCTTCTTTTTTTTCGGGTAAGGGGGGGGGGGGTAAATGGATTTTATTCATGCAATCATATCTCAGCGTCCTGGGTTCCAACGTGTATTGGTTCCAAAGTATATTGGTGTTTCACGTCCAAGCAACGTCTAAGATCACATCAGGACGAGCATAGTAACGTGTGGCAATGCACAATGGTGGCGATGTAATGCTGCTCCACTCAGATACCATACTGTTGGCATCATGGCTCGATATATTACTCAGTCACATTTTCCTGACAGTGTGGGCCAAACAATCTTTGCTATATCCTAGTAATGCCGAAGATAAGTGTCTAAGTTGTTTGTGCTAAGGTGAGGATTGATCCCGCGACCTTCCACGTGGGCAGTGGGCTCCTTCCCCACTCGACCAGCCCGTTCATCAGACGACATCAATAGGATTTTTTGTTTTTGTTTGTTTGTTGTTTTACGTCCTAGCAACATCTAAGATCATATCAGGACGGGTATTGACTTGTGACAGTGTGCACTCATGGTGACTTTATAGTGCTGCCCCAGTGGGAAACCAGGCTGCCAGCACCATGGCCTGATATCCCACTCAGTCAGATTATCCTGACACTGAGCCAACCAGTCCTTGCTCTATCCTAATAATGCAGAGCACCAAGCTATGAAGCGACAAGTATCAATTTTTAAGTCATCAGTTTGACTCGACCAGGATTCGACCCCAAGAACTCATAGGTTCGGACCTCCCGATCTCCCAAAACAGGAGAAGGACGGTCTACTCATTTGGCCACCCCATCTGGTACATCAATAAGAAGTACATCCCATTTTCCAAGTTGATTTTAACCAATTTATTTTATACACTTTTCGTTATTAAAGTTGCACAGTCCGATGGTTTTTTTGTTTCCGTCATTCTCTTAGATAAATATATTAGTTTTGTGGTTATAATCTATCTGAATTTAGTTTCAAGCAAGTTTTGTTTTAAAAGGCTAATTTTGGAGATTTTTGAAGTTCAAACATGCAAAATTAATTTTGGCAGGCACACCAAAACTCTGACACGGCAGGCTTCAGCAGTAACAGATTCTATTAAAATGACTCACCGTTCCCTTCTATGTGGCAACAAATGCTTAATATGTTAGATATGTAGGATTTAGTTTTTCTTAGAGATTTATACTGCCTCTCTTGGATAAGTTTGAATAGACTTGTTTTCACCATCAGACAGTTTGAAAGCCTGAGCCTACACTTTTACTGACCCGATGAATTTTTAACCTCCCACACCACATAGACATGGTATGAGAGCAACTGGCCTTTGATCACGTTGTAAGTTATGTATGCAGGTATTGCAGGTATTGCAATACCTCAGGGAGTTTGACCCCCCTGCCCTGCAGAGTTGTGAACCACTCACTGCCTTGTGGTACAGGTTCTTGACAGAACCGAAGGCTAAGGGAGCAAACCCTAAACAGAAAACCATGTCACTGTGGCAGCATTAAGGGCGGCTGAAGTATGGAACTCACAACATCTCTCGACCAGCCACTGCAGGAACAAATAGTTTTGCACCTGTCTGGACATGTTCTTGCCGGTGTGAAACCTCTATTTGCTCCCCGAGAGAGTGCCGCTGGTAACTTGCAAAAGCCAGCAGCACTTCAACACTTTTGCAGGCAGCTTTCATGAAATGATCAAGAGAAACCTCAAGCTGAGAGACATTAAGACCGACTCATGGACAATACTCTCACAGCAGAGAGCTAAATGGAGAGCGGCAGTCAAGTAATGAAAGCAGTCTTTGTCGCATCGCGACCGACAGCATGATGATGATGAAGTTATACACAGTGGTGGAAATCCAAATTGGCAGAGGTGGGGGGCACAGGGAATCGAACCACCAACATTCTGATTAGGAGTCTGACCTAGAAAAAAGTCAAACACTCTAACCACTCCCCCACAGGGAACCCCAGATTTTGGTTTTGAAAATGTGATGCTTTTATCAGACTATGCAGCTTTAAGCAGGGAAACCTGAAACCAGCGACATGCCAAACGGGGGCAGGCGTTCAACTCATTTACCTATCCCGTCTTCCACCGTCTCGAAACTTGAATGACGGGATTTCGGATCTCCGATTGAAAGAAGAATAAAAAAAAAACGAAAAAAAAAAAAACGTCGCTAGTGTACGGCGGCGAGTTTGTTATTCGTTATCTGTTGCAAGGACAAGCGTCATGCATGACCTTTTGTAGGCTGACTTGATGACTGCAGCTGACCAAGGTCATGTCAAGGCCGGGTGAGTGCGCATGCATTGTAACAGTGGGGGAGCCACCATACATTAGTTGACAAAAGGTGCAATGAAACATCAAATTTTCAAAGCGAAATACTCACCTAGATTTGATTCTATATATATACATTTATTAAGCATTTGTTGCCACATAGAAGGGCATACCGAGTCAATTTTAATAGAACCCATTACTGCATAAGCCGATGGTGTAGGCATGCTTGGGGTTTTGGCGTGCTTGCCAAAATTTATTTAGCATGTTTGTGCTTCAAATATCTCCAAAGTTAGCCATTTAAATTAAAAGTCAACACAAACTAAATCAAGGTAGATCCTAACGATCAATTTAATATAGTTATCTCAGAAAAATGCCCAAAACTCAAAACCATCTGACTATGCAACTTTAAGTAGATTTAATTTCAATCGTGAAAGGTCTTCCTCATTCCACTGCTCCTTGCAGTTCCCTAGTAATGCCGAGCACCAAGGCTAAATACTAAAATATCAGCAATCATCCATTATTAAGTTATTAGGTTTGGACTCGGCCAGGGTTCGAACCTAGAGGGTTCGAATCCCATGACCTACCAAAACGGGGGAGGGGAGGACGCTCATTTCACTTGACCACCCCGTCTGGATGACTCGCCCGAGAATGGTGTTGCTATTATTATTAAAGGGGGGGGGGGGCGATTTGATCTGAATTAACTCAAAACATACGACAACAAATGAATGAACGTCGGAAATGTGTTGAAGCAGACTGCTGATGGGCGAGCGTTGCTGCGCATGCGCTTTTCAAGCCTACCCACCTAACCCTGCGCAGCATCATGGGACCCGCTATAAATGCAGGGCTGCGGGTGCACAGTTGTTAGTGCCCGCCGGGCGGCCTCAAAATGTCGTCTGCTGGAGGTGCGCAGGTGACCAGCATTTCCCGTTGCCATGGTTACGGCGGGAGGCGAGCGCTGGTGGAATACAGCGCCAATGTTGTTGATCACCGGCTCATGCCCTCCCCCCTCCCCTCTCCCCCCTCCCCCCTCCCCCTTCCCCATACTCACCTTACCCACCCTCACATGACACCCACACCCCAGTACTCACCTCACACTGAGCCTCACCCACCTGAATTCACCCCCACACACCCACACCCACACATCCCTACTCACCTCACAATGAACCTCACCCACCTGACATTCACCCACCCACACCCACACCCACACCCACACACACACTCCCACACACACGCCACATCCACACACCCCATGCCCGAGCGCGCCGTTTCTCCAGCCGCTGAGAGGCACTGCGGGTGGCACCTGGCGGCACCTGGCGCCGCCTCGCGCCGCCTGGCGCCGCCTCGCGCCACCTGGCGCCACCTGGCGGCAGGTAGAGACGCTGAGTGAGCGCGGTGCACGTGAGGGCTGCTATTAGTACTAACTGGGGTGGGTGGGTCATCATCCCCGGCGCGCAGTGTCCCAGGCGAGGCGCCCTGGAGCACGTGAGAATTTTCCAGCCCCCCCCCTCCCCCCAACCCCCGGTGCCGCCTCCATCACCACCTGCCTACCTGACTGAGTGCCCTACTAGGGGAAGGAAGGGGAAATTAGCCTGATCCTACCACCTGCAATATCTGCAATATGCTGCTTGCCACCGCATGAATAATATACCAGAATCTGTGGTATTTTTGGACAGTTGTTGATTAAAGTTGGTTAGTCCAATGGTTTTGAGTTTCTGTCATTTTCTGATATGAATATATTAGGTTGATCATTATAACCTACCTTGCTTAGTTTGAGGTAACTTTTATTTTAAATGGCTAACTTTGGAGATATTTGAAGTGCAACCATGCAGAATTAATTTTGGCAAGCATGCCAAAGCTCTGACACCATAGCATCATGCAGTAACATGTTCTCTATTAAATTGCCTCATTATTCCCTTCTATGTGGTGACAAATTAATGTTTAATAAGTGCACCAGAATATAAGTTAGATATGTAGAAGCTTTGGTTACTACATCTTGTTTGTTTTGTTTGTTGTTTTATTTCCTAGCAACATCTAGAGTCAGGACGGGTACCAACTTGTGACATTGCACACTCATGCAACTTTACAGTGCTGCCCCACTATGAGACAATGCCACTGGTACCATGACCGATATCCCACACAGTCACATTGTCCTTATACTGTGCTAAACAGTCCTTGCCCTATCATATTAATGCCGACTGCAAGGCTAGGTAGCGACAAGTATCCATTTGATAAGTCATTGGTTTGAGTCGACCGATCTCCCGATCCCCCGTATGGGAGTCCTGCCCTCTACTGATTCGGCCATGGCGCCTGGTGCTACTACACCTGATTTCAGCGGAGGTCGATCTAATGACAACCTCTGTGTAAACAAAGGCTAGGGATCCAGGCTAATGAGCATACTGATCCTCATTAGGCGCATTGTATACTTATGGAACAAAGGCCGGGGGACCAGGCCAGATAATGGCTCACTGAGATGTTTCTAGAAGTTTCACTCACTGGTTGACATTTAACAATAAGGAGGCTTCCTCATTGTTGCACTCATTATTCTTATAAAATATAGACTAGTACACATGACCTTGTCATTGCATTCAAAATAGGTATGATTTTACAAATAACTAGGTCAGCACACTGCATGTGCTTCTATTGGTACGCAGACAAAAGCTCACAAGACAAAACCTCACAAGACAAATGCTCACAAGACGAAAGCTCACACACTTAATGATTAAAGAGACAAAAGCTCACAACAATTAATTTGTATTATTATATGCACTATGCATAAATGTAACAGGCATAACAAGCTGGACTATTTTGAAATGTATTTCTTAAGGGATTGGTCACAAGTTTTTCACTGTTTTCCAAAGGATGGAAATTCACCCCGATTGTCAACTTTCAAAATGACATAACTTTCTGGAAAAATCTACGGTTATATCAGCAAAACATATTTATTAGGTGCCAGGATATCCAAGTTGAATATGTAAGATAAGATTTTGATTTAGAAAATGTGATGCTTTTATCGGATTATGTGGCTTTAAGATGTAGCTTTAAGGTGTGAATAACATCAACTAAAATTATGTGAGCAGATTTCTTTAGAATCCACTATGCAACTCCATTTTGTTCATGTAATTGCAACATGGTTAAAAGTTTGCGGGACTAAAATGCGGGTAATTTTATTTATGGATGCTTACTTACCACCTGCAGTGAGAGGCGTCGGGTCGGTGCCCGGGCTGAGCCCATCAAGCCAGTGCAAATTGAATCAAGCAGGGGCCAGCAGTTAAAGTTGCATAGTCCGATGGTTTTGAATTTCAGTTTTTTTTCTAAGATAAATACATCAGATCGATTACTAGTATCTACTTTACATTAATTCAAAGTTAGTTTTATTTTAAATGGTAAACCTTTTAGATATTTTTAGTGCAAACATGGAAAATTAGTTTTGGCAAGCTTGCCAAAACTCTGACACCATAGACTTCTGCGGTAACAGGTTCTGTTAAATTGACTCAGTATTACATTCTATGCAGAAACAAATGCTTAATAAGTGCATCAGTATCTAAGGTAGATATGTCAAATCAAATCTAGATAATTGGTTTGGTTTTGAAAATTTTATATTTCACTGGACTATGCAGCTTTAAGTGGTGGTGACAATGAGGGGAGGCGCACATGTGGTGGGGACTTGGCTTGTGACTACTTTGCGACCTCTTGCGACCCAAAAAGGAAGGTGGTGTCAAGTAGTTGAAAAGTGGTCACAAGTGGTAGCAAAAAGGTCCTTAGTGGTCGTTGACCTCCTGGTGACCAATTTGGTCACAGGTAGGTTGCAGATGTTTCACTAAAAACCTTATTGCGACCAAAATGGTCACCCAGAGGCTGCCGATCATTTTCATAGGTTAGCGATCAATCGATGATTGATTGCCAATTGATCACCCACTGATCAATGACATGGCACTGTTGCAACCACCTACATCCATCCACTCGGTGATCGGTCACTGATCAGGCGGCAATCAATTGGCGATCAATTGGCGATCAGTTGACAAGAAGTTGGTGACTGATCAGGCACCACGGACTGAGTTGCGACTGATCTGCAATCAAACACTGATCGGTCGCAAATGAATCCCCAACCAGTCCCCGACCACTCGCTGACTGATTGCTAGCCGACCGCCAACCATTTGCTAACTGATCACCAACAGATCACCAGATAATCGCCAACTGATCACCAACTGATCACTGACCAATTGCCAATCAATTGCCAACCGATCGCCAACCAATTGCCAACCGATCGCCAACCAATCACCAACTGATCGCCAACCAATCACCAACCAATCACCAACCAATCACCAACCAATCACCCACCAAACGCCAACCTGTCTTCACTGCAGTCGGCAACCTTTTTTTATTTCTCATGTTCTTTAGCTTTGGTTGTGAGGAGGTTGGCGACCTATGTGGTTTGTTTTTCTTGGATTGCAAGAGGTCCCAAAGTGGTCGCATGTATAGTGTGACTGAGGCCTTATATAGCAGGATGGACAAGTGCTGAATGCCGAATCTGGTCACCCGCACCCTCTCCTAATAAGTAACCATAGTAACCATCACACACCCGTGTATGCAAGCAGGAGGGCTCACTGTTACTCTACCAGTGCACCTCTCCATGTTACGATACCACTGTGTAGTCCCCCCTTGTGTAGCATGCACACTACAACCATTTTCTGGGATTGTCACACTGTGCTTCATCCCAGGAAGGAGCCTGATTAGTGGTCTGCTGGGGCCCAGCGTCAGCATCTCAGAAGACTCATAGAATTGGTCATTTCTATGCAGATCTCATCATATTGAACATGCAAGAAGGATGATTGGCTTAGCTATTGGTCATTCTCGGTTGATTTAAAAAAACGTATTTGGGGGGGGGGGGGGGAAGAGGCAGGGTTATTGTATTTGTTTGTTATTTTCGGGCTCTTTTTGGGGTAGTTTTCTTTAGGGGGGGCACTTGGGGGAGGGAGAAGATCAGCGTCTTCTGCGATATGATGTTATATTAACTGTGCTCAAGTAAATATGAAGAAATACAGAGAATTTATTGGTCGTTTTTGGAGTGGTGTCTGTTGTTGGTGCTTGGTTGGCTAAATAAAATCATTAGCATGTAAATTGCTGAGATTAGGTCGATGTGCATTGAATAATGTGTTCAGTGCTTCTCACATTCAAATTCAGTTGCGTCGGCTTTATCTGCCAGGTGTCGTTCTGGAGGCAAATTGCACCTGATCCTGGATTTGCACACTGGTCAAGTAATAGACCTCTTTGGGGGAAGCATACACAATGAGCTGCCACCCACAAAATTAATTCCCAGAACTACCATCAGAGGATATGTTTATGATGGAAATGGGTCACTCTCCTGAAAACTGGCCAGAAGTGTCACATGGAGAGTTAAAATCTAATATTTGAATTGTTTTAATATTTTGGTTGCAAATGAAAGCTGGAAATCTCCCCTTTACATCTGTATAAAATATAAAATGATGAGATACAAAATAAAGGTGTAGTCCATGATTAAGCTATGTCTTATGGCAGTATAACGTGCTGCTGAGATGTAACACATGTTTAGGACACCACACAGTCTGCTTAATAAAAATCTAAGTAGAATTAAATAATTTCATACTTAGAAGCATATTAATCATGGCATAATATATAAAACATATACTAGCAACAAAGCTATAGTTGACCAAGACAATTTAAATGAGTGGTGCAACCATTATTTGCATAATCCAAAATCCATGACTACCTGTATCAGCAAGTCATGCCCATTATATTAATGTCTCCTCACAGGTATGATCATCAAATCACTGATATAGTCTAAAGGTAATTGGCTATTCTCCAGTCTACATGTGCAAAATAAGATCACCACTATATTTGTAATGCCTGATTTTGACCTACTATTGTATATATTGTTCATACCATCTCATCATCTCATCCATAAATAGTTCATATGCACTATAATTGTTAAGGCCAGAAGACCAGTGCCTCGGTGCTGAAAAAAGATGTTATTCAACTGGAATAAAAATGTGAACAACATTTATTAAAAGTTCAACTTAACCCAGGGTGCCACCAACCCTAGGCCGACACTGTTAAATAACACTGCTCCAAAATTGGACAAGTAACTTCTATAGTTATATGAAGCTAATGTCCATGTCCAGTAAACAGGAAGACTTGTCCACAGAACACATTAATGAAGTTTCTTCTTTTTTTTTAACACCCAAGAAATCTTTCAAGATAGATAGTGGGATATATTTATCTTTTCGGTAAAGATGGGCATTACATGCCACCTGTGGCACCCTTAAGAACTCCTAGCCTATGTCCACCCATATGCCATTACTTCCCATGAGATAAACTTGCATTGTAGACATACATTATAAACATGCATTATAAACATACATCATAAACGTGCATCATAGACATGTATCATTGACATGCATTTGAAAACATGCATTATAAACATGGATTATGAACATGCATTATATGCATGCACTGTGAAAATGCATCATAGAAGTTACTCATAGACATGCCATTAGACAACATGAATTAGATAACATGCATTAGAGCCACACATTATAAAACATACATTATTATAATGCATTCTAAACATGCATATAACCATGCATTATAAAAATGCATTATATTTCTCATACACCTATTTGCCACATTAGTGAAACTCAAATTGATCATGCTTACCTGTATGACCTCAGGTATGGCAAGGTTGTAAAACCCCAGCAAACGAAAAACACTCAATTGTTAGCGGAAAAAGCGAAAAGAAAATGCCTTCTTGGAAAAGAGGATGGAGTAACATTAATGTGTTTACAATTTCAATAGAGAATCTGGCGCGATTTGTATGGTATTTCCTTTTATATGGATGTTAAAGACTCAGCGAGTGTCATTGAGTGTGTCTGTAAACACAAACGAATATCTGTATGCAATTGCCATAAAAAGAGACAATAGAGTATTTCTACCACCAACCCTCCCTCTGACACTAGCGGAAGAAAGAATTTGGGTAGCAGCTCCCTGTGCAGCTTGCTCTGTGGAAAAGGTCTATTAGAATATTTCTACCACCAACCCTCCCCTCCCTCTGACACCAGCGGAAGAACACAGGTTGTAGCAGCTCCCCATGCAGCTTGCGATGTGGAAAAGGTCGGATTGAAGATCTCCACCAACCTGCTCTCTGAAGGCAGAGGGAAGAACTGATGTTGTGGGTAGCGGCTCATTATGCAACACGCTCTGTGAGAAAGGTTGTGTAGAGGATTTCTTCCACCAACTCTCCCTCTAACATCAGCGCATGAATTATTGTTGAGGTTAGCAGCTCATTGTGCAACATGCTCTGTGGCAAAGGCCTTATAGAGGATTTCCACCAGCAACCTTCCCCCTGGTGGCAGTTGGGAGAACTACTTTTGTTGGTTAGTATAACCCCGTTAAACCAAACTTGAATGGACCCTAGAAATTTGTTTGGATTAACCCATCATTGGTTTAACCAAGCTTTGGCTTCGACTTTGACTTGGCTTTGGCAAAAACGTGGGTGCATTATGAATGTAATATACAATGTATGTGGACACTCTGATTATTGTTTTTTATGTAAGAACAGTATAACCCCGTTAAACCAAGCTTGGTTAAACGAAACGATCGGTTAATCCAAACTTTTTTTTGTGGCCCGGCAAAATACTAGCATTTATCATATAAAAAAAGTCTCAAATGACCTTATAACTACATGAAAGTTTGGTTTAACCGATAATTTGGATTAACCGACTTTGGTTAAACCAACATTTTTATATGATAAATGGTAGTATTTTGCTGGGCCGCCGAAAACAAGTTTGGATTAACCGATCGGTTGCTTTAACCGAGCTTGGTTTAATGGGGTTGTACTGTAGTATCTTACTGTGCTGCATGCTCCATGGAAGAGGTTTTATCAAGTATTTGGGTCACTCTCCTGAAAACTGATCAGCATGGGATGGGATTTTAAAACATAAATAAAAAAACTTCCTTCTTATATTTTTCCTTATAGTTTTCATATTCATATTCAGATTTGATGTATGAAATAAGGGAAATAAAATAAACTGTGTGCAACTTTGGTCTTTTTAGTTATGAAGTGTTTTTGTACCAAACAAAACAAACTTATCAATATCAGCACTACAAATTTGTGTTGGTATTACTCAGTGCGATAAAAAAAAAGGAGAAAAAATGTGGGTATACTTTGGTAGTTGTTATTTCTTTTACTCTTTTTGCCAGGGGGGATTTCAGAGAGGGAGAGGGAAGGGGGTAGTTTGGGCCTATGTATTTATTTCGGTTCTCATCTTTTGTGGTCTATCCAGGTAGGTTTATTAATGTATGCCTAACCTTCAATCTAGATTTAAATTGCAGGTAGGTTGTTGCATTCCTGGTTTTAGCAGAAGGTTTGTTCCAGAGTTGGCTTCCCTGATAAATAGGTGCTCTTTTGAGTTTGCTAGTCCTTGGATAGGGAATTTTCAAGTGGTTGCCATCTGCTGCCCTAGTATTGTGAATACTTGTGTCAGTATATATTGTGTCTTGGGCTCTATTGTACATGAGTCCTAAGAGATGCCTTTTGCGTCTTGTCTCTAGTTTGTCCATTCCAGCTTTAGCATGTAGTTCTTCTGAGCATAGATTTTGGCCTTTGTAAACTGTCCTGAGTGCCCTACTTTGTACTGTTTGAAGCTTTGCTTGTTGCTGTTTTGTGAGTAGTTCATATATTAGGTCATTATAATCAATTATTGGGAGGATCATTGTTTTGTACATAAGAAGAGCTGTTTTTTCACTTATAAAACCCAAATTTTTTCTGAAGGTGTTCAGTTTCCTTGCCAATGACTGATTTAATCTACTTAGTTGTTTATTCCTATTTAGAATTGCATCCAGTTCAGTTCCCAAATATTTGTAGGTCTCTACCTCCTTTAGTGTTTCATTCCTAATCTTTATTTGTACTTCTGGGACTTTGTCCTTCTTGTTCTTGGTTCTATAGATAACATATTCAGTTTTGATTATATTGAGAGTTAATTTGTTTTCTTTGCACCATATATTTATTCTAGCCAAATTGTCATTTGTCAATTCTGCTGCTTTTGCTAATTTACTGTTTGATACCAATTGGACTACGGCATCAGCAAATAGAATGCATTTTGTTTGCCTCAGTGCTTGGGGTAAGTCGTTTATGAACAGAAGGAATAGAAGGGGGCCTAGTGTTGATCCCTGTGGTACCTCAGTCTTTACTTGTCTTAAGGTTGACTCAATGCCATTTAGTTTGGTACTTTACTTTCGATTGGAAAGATAGTTTGTCAGAAAAGCTACTGTTTTTGGACCCAACCCACTCTTGACAACCTTCTGCAACAAAATTTATGATCTATAGTGTCAAATGCTTTTTTTAATCAATATATACGGCTATGGTAAGTTTGCCAGAATCCATCACACTGAGAAGCACATCAAGGAGTGTTGAGAGTGCTTTGGTTGTGGACCTACCTTTCCTGAAGCCATTTTGTTGATCTGCTAGGTAGTTTGTTGCTTCAAAAAATGGTTTTATTTGATCACGAATGAGTTGCTCAACTATTTGACCAGTTAAGGGTAGAAGAGAAATTGGTCTGAGATCATTGCATGTTTTACAGTTGCTGACTTTTGGAATAATTATAACTGTAGCAATTTTCCAATCATCAGGGAAAAAACCTGTTTCAATTGATAGGTTTACTATATTGGTGAAATATTGGTTTAATATAGTTATTGGATCAATTAGTATCCTTGAGATGAGATATTTAAGTCCTGATGATTTGCATTCAGACAAGCCCTTAATTTTTTTAAGTATTTCTTCCTTAGTCACCGCCCTTATGTCATATGTGACTGCATTTGGCTTTACTATGTTAACTTTATCTTTGTCTGGTATATTGTCTAGTTTAGCTGCTAACCTCTCCCCTATCTCTTTGAAGTAGTTATTTATCGTTTCAGGTGTTTCTTGGTGTGTTAATTTGTCCCCTGTTAACTCATCCACTAAGCTGGAGATAGTTGGGGTGGTTTCCGGGGCTATGCTCTGCATGACTCTCCAAAATATCCGGGCATCTTCTTTATTTTGTAGGACTTCAGACTGTATGTACCTAGCTTTCGCATACCTGACTGCAGAATTGCCTCTATTCTTGATTTGGGTTGCTAAGAATTTTTCTTCATGTAGATTTCTTTGCTCTGATTTTTCTTTAAAGTAGTCTCTATCTTTTTGTAACTCAAGAATTTCATTGCTAAGCCATTCTGGTTGACTATCTTTCACATTGTATATTCTAAGTGGTGCATGTTGGTCTGCTGCTTTAGATATTATTTGTTTGATTGACTCCCAACATATATTTGGATCCTGGTTGGCAAGAGGGGTTCAGTATTTTCTTCTAGTAAGGTTTCACTAAATTTCTCTATTTTATAGTTCCCATAGGTTCTTCCCCATAATTCTATTAATTTCCTATCATCTTTTGTTTTTTTTCTTAATTATGTAACTTGGCTTGTGGTCACTAATATTATAATTTAGAACTCCAGTGTTTTTGCAGTACTTCATGTTTGTGAATGCTAGATCAATTGTTCTGTTTGTTTCAATTGTTATTCTTGTACCTGATGTAATGACCTGTTCAAGTGCTAAGCTTGTTGCAAATTGTCTTATTTTGTTGGCTGTTATTGAGGTTTTCTTTGCAACATCAGCATTGAAGTCTCCTATGAGGACCAATTCAAATTTGTCTGTGTCTGGTATTTCCTCCAGGATCGATATTATTTGTCCAAGTGCTGAGTCCAAGTTTCCATTTGGTGGCCTGTATATATATGTATCCCAGGAGTTTTTTCTTACAATAGTCCCTTTCTATTATGATCCACTGCATCTCTATATTTGTATTTGAGTGATTATGTTTTACGAATGTATCAGTATCTATGTTGAGCCCTCCGTTATAGTAGATTCCCAGCCCTCCACCAGCCTTAGTTTGCTCAATTGCCTGTTTTGTTTGGTGATCAGATCTGGTTAGTTGGTACCCTTTGACAGATGTTAATATATTTTCTTTGGTTGAGTTCAGCTAGGTTTCTGAGATTGATAATACATCAAAACCTGAATTAGGTAGATCAATCCGTAGTGTTTCAATTTTGTTGGTTAGATTATAATAGTTAGATGTCCTATTTTGAATCCTGGTAAACCTTTGACACCATCTAAGGGCATTTCCTATGTCCCTTCACTCACACCCTTCCCAGACCTCCCCGAGAACTCCCCCTCTCAAATGTTGTTAGCGGGTGCTGATGGTATACCATTTAGCGAAGTGTGTCTGAGTGTGTGTGATTCAATAAAGGGGTGTCTAATAACCCCTTGTTGGTCGGGTAAAGTGATGATGAATTTCATCAAAAATGTTGAGGCTGCATTATCATTTGCTGTATCTGAAGTAGACAGCGATATTATGTGGCTACTGGGTGATTTGGAAGGTGAATAGTTAAGTAAAAGGTGAATGGTAAAGGTGTTATGTGGCTTGGTCCTACCTCTACCATGCAGTGATGGTGGGACTTGTGCATAGTATTAGTCTGGGGTGTTTGAGGTAGCTGCCTGCAGTGCACTGCATTATCTTGCCTAAAAGTTGACTGGCTAGAGGTGTTAAGGTGTGATTTGTAGATAAACCAGGATACAGGTGAAATATTGTACAGGTACACAAAAATTCTGTACAGGATGAGTTATAATTGAGACAGTTTGTGGCTACTATGCATCAAATTTGGTGCCCTTACAGGTTTACAAAGATGGTCTAGAATTTCTAGAAATTATATTGGGCGCCCGTCTACGTGGGACCCTGGACGACTGCCTGAGTTGCCAATATCTTCAGCCGGCCTTCTTGCTTAAAGCTGCATAGTCCGACGGGGGATTCACAGTTTCTAACCCAAAACGCTTACGTACATTTGATCATGCATATATTCAACAGAGATATCGGCACATTTAACAAGCGTTTAAATTGTTGCTGCATATAAGTGGATGATGCTAAGCGAATCTAATAGAAACTGTCATTACTGAAACCCATGGTGTCAGAATTGTGATGTACTTGACAAAATTAATGTGTCATGTTTTCACTTCAGATATCTCCAAAGTTAGCCATTTAAAATCAAAGTCACTTCAACCTAAAGTAATGTAGATTATTGTGATAAATCAATGCATTTATGTACAAAAATGGCAGAAACTCAAAATCATCGGACTGCAACTTTTTAACCAAATAACAACTCACAGAGACTGAATGTCAGGTTAAAGGTGAATTGTCCGATGGTTTTTAGTTTCTGTTATTTTCTGAGATAAATATATTAGGTTGATGGTTATAATCTATCTTGCTTTAGTTTGAAGCAACTTTCATTTTAAATGGCTAACTTAGGAGATATTTGAAGTGCAAACATTCAAAATTAATTGTGGCATGCATGCCAAAACTCTGACACCATTGCCTTCAGCAGTAAGAGGTTATAGCGATATAGCGATAGGTAGACAGGAAGTGTGAACACTTATTTGTCTCTCATTTTTTTTTTTTTTTTTTGGTACATTAGTTGTCCCAAGCAGGGGAAATCCCAGTCATAGACTACTGGTCTTCCCCACTCCACTGCTGGTCGATAGAAAGCCCGAGCCTACACTTTTACCGACCCAAGGGATTTTTAACCTCCCACACCACATAGACATGGTATGAGAGCAACCGGCCTTTGATGACGCTGTAAGTTATACACAGCGGTGGAAATCCAAATTGGCAGAGCTGGGGGCACAGGGAATCGAACCGCCGACCCTCAGATTAGGAGTCTGACCTAGAAAAAAGCCAGACACTCTAACCACTCCGCCACAGAGAACGCCTCTACATATATTCAATCGACTCAGCATTCCCTTCTGTGTGGCAACAAATGCTTAATAAGTGTAAGGATCACTGCACACATTTGTATAGCTGGGTTAGAGTGGTTTATTCCCAGCATGCACCATCCAAGATGGCATGCCTTAGTACATACACAAACCGTCAGGTGGCAGCACCACCAGTGGATACCCACACCTAGTAGTATCGACACAATAAGGGCATCAATATCTATGTCAGATATGTAGGATATAATCTAGGTAATTGTTTTGGTTTTGACAATTTGATGCTTTTATCGGACTATACAACTTTAAGGAAGTGAGCAAGCGAGCGAGAAAGGGAGTGAGTGCGTGCGTGAGTGAGTGCGTGAGTGAGTGAATGAGTGAGAGCATGAGTGAGTAAGCAAGCGAGTGGGTGAAAGCATAAGAGTGAACAAGTTGGCGAGTGGGAATCTGAGCGAGTTTTTTTTTTGGTACCCTACATTAGGTGAGTAAGCAAGGGAATTTCAATCGCAGACAATTGATCTACCTCATTCCACTGCTCTTTTCCCTATCCTAGTATTGTCGAATGCCAAAATAAGTAGTGTCAAGTGTCATCGTTTAAAGCCGTGTTCACACGGGCAATGTAAATCGATTCGTAGAAAGCGACTTGTATAGTTCGCCTCACATTTCACGTGTGAACGCACGTCTGAGGCGGATTAGGGCTGATTCGATTCACGTGATCCGGTTAATGTAAACCACCTAAGCTAGGTAGTCTACGTGAATCGATTCCTGTGATGCGGATAATTTTGCCCGTGTGGACACTCTGAGGCGGATTAAGCACCTCACACGCATGCGCAGTCGACACCTCAGTTTGTTGACTTTCCGGTCGATCAAAAGCGCATATTATATAATTTAATTAATGAAACCGCTATCTATGCACAGATATTTTTTTCATCATTTATTTGTAGGGTTTCACTGCCCAGCAGAAGTTTTGACCGTTCCAAACCAATACGAATCATTAAATACATATCTAGGTCGAACCCACACTCTCTGGTGCCGGCGTCGTCGAACCCAAAATGGCGCTGGTTAGCCTGGACTTGCTCATGCGCAGATATCCACTTCCGCCTCACTTCCGCCTCACGCAGTGTCCGTGTGAACGGGCGCCTAATTCGCCTCACGTGATTCGATTTGTGTGATACGCCTCACATTTTGTCCGTGTGAACACGGCTTAAGTCGAATCCCACAACCTACTAAATTGGGAGGCACATTTTTTACCCATCGGAGGTCCGAATCACAGTATCCCATGGTGCAGACAAATTAGCTGTCTTAAACATGAACCATATCAGATTAAACCATATCACATTAATATACTGGACACATTGCTGATACCAAAATATATATGGTGATCATTTATTCTATCTCCACTACTGGAGAGTGGGTCCCTACTGATATGGGCATTAGTGCCAATTAGAGCCATTAGGGGAACCTTTGATATTCGTACACAGGGGTCGTGTTCTTGTCATGCATGGATGCAGCAGAAGTCAGTACTAAACGGTTGCTACCCGATATGGGTCATAAAGACCTGATAGCTCTGGAATGAAGATTATAGAGGGAGTGCACGTGACGTCATTACTTAGCAATCAGCGGTCAGCGGGCTGCCATCTTGGATTACGAGCACCCTCCCTAGCCATGTTGTGAATTCATGCAGATGCAGTAAAACAGTTTTCTTGTGTTATTGGAGGTTCTGGGCAGTTTACCTCCAATGTGTTTACTTACAGCACTTTAACAACAACTTCTGAGGCAAAACTGCTCAAAACAATGACAAATAAACCAACAAATTAGTAAATAAGCACAGTGTAGGCAGTTGCAAGACTTCTGTATGTCATCCAATATGGCCACCGAAAGTTGTCTTGTGATGTTATTGCAGCCCCTCTATTCAAAGAAGCTGAAGTTGATCCAAAATTCCAAAGTTCTGATGGAGTTGTCCCAAACACTCTACGCCAATATATTTAAACATAAGGGCTGATGCCGACTGCTTGGAACCAGTACATTCACACTGTGAATCACAGGTTATTTAGAGTAGAACGGTTGTTTTTGCTTGGGTCGTCATTCACCAGTTTTTCTTATTTTATTGACTTTTTTATTTTTATTTTTGCCGGTTGAGAATTGCTGGGTCTCAGTTGTCATTGAATCCAAGTCTTTTTATGCAATTCTTGTTGTCATATTTTTCTTTTCAGAGTGATCAAAGCCTAGATTTAGGTTCAAAACTCTAGATCCAGATATTTCTAGAATCGTTTCTTTGATCATATTGGATGTTTGATTGCTCAAAATACTTAATTATGAATAGGCCTACATATGTGTTAAATATAGGCATGTGCATTACATTATTTATGTGGCTTGATGGGATCCGTGTTTATGTTGATTTCTTTTTTTTATTGAAAATAATACCGACCCACCCAGGGGGAGGCTAATGACTAACACGTGTGTCTATATAATACCCCAGTCACACGAGAGGCAGCGTTCGCCGCCAACCTCCCTACGCCCAAAAGGACGCCAACCACCCAGCGTTCCATTCGATACATTGATTCAAATACCTTGCAGGCGCCATGTCGGCGCCATGTCGGCGCCATGTCGGCGCCATGTCGACGCCATGTCGGCACCAGGTCAGTGCGAGGGCGTCGCGAGGGCGCCGCGAGGGCGCCATGAGGGCGCCACAAGGGCACCGCTGGGTCAGTGACAGGGCGGCGCTGAGTCAGTAGCAGGGCGGTGCCAGGTCGGCGCCAGGGCGGCGCCAGGGCGGCGCGGGTTGGGGAAAGGGTGGCGCCCTGGCACCGACCACATGGTGACTGCAGCATCGCATGTGTTGGCGCCACCAGGTCGGCGCCAGATCGGCGCCATGTCGGCGCCATGTTGGTGCCAGATCAGCGCCCCAGGGCGGCACCAGGGCAGCACCAGGGCGGCGCCAGGGCACCAACCATTTTGAATGGCGCCACCGGAACAGGGTGCAAGGAGGTTGCACGTGCAGCAGCAGCAACCTCCTTGCGTCCAAAATTCCCGAAATGGACACCGGGAGGTTGGCGTCCTCGCGGCGACAGCACTCAATCAGGGTGTAAGGAGGGCGCAAGGAGGACGTTTTGACATCGCGAATCGATCGTTAGCGAACGCAGGCCTCATGTGACTGGGGTATTACATAAACAATACTCGTACTCATAGACGTGGACAATAAAATAACCAAATTCCAGCAAACGGAAACGGAAATAGCCTTATATGGGCGCGCCATTTGTATACTCATGTTGAATAATCGAGAAGGGTCCACAGTGAGGAAGGGAGGAAAAACTGGTGACCACTGTCCCATATTGAGCATACCCTTGCAGGAATAGTTTCCCATTCTTTAAGTCCTGATATTGTGTGATTCAAACAGAAGTCAATGTAGATAAATTTAAAATATACTTCAAGCACTTTAATCTGTGCAAAAGATACATATATATGTGTAACTATGTCTGAACAAGAAACTACTAAAAAAAAAATGGGATCTTTCCATAATTTGAGCCCATCAGAGATGTTCTTTTCGATTGCAAATGCCCTTATGGGGGCCACTATTTTCAATAAAAAAGAAGAGCTCAGATTGGCTGACACTGAGTTCTCGTGAGAACGAGAAGAGGAAAATCCATTTCCTGCAAGTTCAAACAGGCTCAGACAAGTTCAAACTTGGCTGGTTGTCCCTCTCCTTTCACAGTTTCAGCGCTGAATATGCTTATGGAGAAATCAAAATCCAGCAAACGGAAACGGAAATCGCTCGTCGAGCTTCATATGCAGCAAGCAGGTTGGATGAGAGCGATTGGTTAATACTTGCCTATGGGCTTAACGCTTTGACGATGCCCCACCGCAGAGTAGCGCAGGCCGAATCGAGGAATAACTACACTGGTCCCTCCCTACAAATCTTCCATATATTCTATATTTGGGTTACTGGAGTCGGGTTGTTTTGCACACGACGCGTCAGGGATGAAAGTGGTCTCCGGGAAAAAAAGCGGAAATGCTGATATTCTTCCATAGGTTTAACATTGTCAGGGAATCGCGGAAAATTCCCGGAAGTCGGATTTTAAATATATTGGTATACGCTGAAAGTGCTGCACCGTTTGAAGCAATTATTAATATTATTAGTGTAGGCTGATAGTGCTGCGGCGTCAGCACCATCAAAGAAGAGGATAAAAATAATAATTAGTATACGCTGATGGTACTACGGGATTGAAAAATCCCGGAAATCGGCTGAATCGCGGAGATTTTTCATCCCTGCGCGTGCATTCTTCGGCTCCACTCGTGGTGTTCGATTTGAAATTCTAGCAACTCAGGTCACCCGAGTCGTGTTAATCGAATACGGCCCGGGGGTCAATCCTAAGCATTGCTTACTCATATTACCGACCCACCCAGCGGGGAGGCTAAGGACTAACACGTGTATATAAACATAAACAATACTCGTACTCAACGAGGTGGAAAATTAAATCACCAAAATCCAGCAAATGGAAACGGAAATAGCCCTATATGGGCGCCACCATTTGTATACTCATGTTGAATATCCAAAATCCAGCAAATGGAAATGGAAATACCTCGTCGAACTTCACTATGCAGTAAGCAGGGTGGACGACAGCGATTGGTTAAAAATATACTTGTGTTGATAAATAAATAAATAATTCTCTGAGCATTTAGCGGCGAACGGTCCTAAGCATTGTTTATTCATATTATGAATAGTTAAATTGTGTCTAGTGCATATAGGTAAAACCAATGAACATGTGCATTTGTTTTGCTCATGAGGCCGTTTTCACTACATGCGCAATTGGAATTGCCATATAATCTCTTCTATTTCTATGGAATTAGGCCTACAAACTGGTCCATAGAGGGCTGTAATGACGTCACGAGGCAACTTTCGGTGGCCATATTGGATTACATACAGAAGGCTTGCACCTGTCTACATTGTGCTTATTTACCTATTTGTTGGTTTATTTGTCACTGTTTTGAGCAGTTTGTCCTCAGAAGTTGTTGTTAAAGGGACCATACAAGGGAGACTATATATGTGTGTGTGGGGGGGGGGGAAGTGCTGACATTGGTTGCTTCTGTTGTGTTTTATTTAGTTCAGCAGCACTGACACTTTTAGACAACCATATAGAGAAAGAAATGTTAGAAATTTCAATCTAAACTGATAAATATAAAGTTCAAATGTCTATTTATCATAACCAGCTACTTTTTGTGTGAATAATTGATTAAATCATGTAGATTAATAGACTTTAAAAGTTGAATTGAGAGCTTTCTGTGGCAGCCATCTTGGTGGTTGCCAAGGCTTCCCCTGTGTGTGGGGAACCCCTCTAGGTCATGTGATGAGGGAATCCCACCTATGATGTCATTCATACATCACATACCTCAACTCTCCTCCCACATGTTCAGTGGCATGAACTGAACAAACTAAGCAAAGGTATGTTTCGAGAGCTTTTGATGCTGGATTCGTTTGTATTTAGACAAATAAGTGTTCACACTTCCTGTCTACCATTCGCTATATCGTATCTGGGTGAGGTATAGCCGGCGACTTTAAAGTGCTGAAAGTAAACGCATTGGATGTAAACTGCCCAGAACAGCTCAGAACACAAGGAAAATGATGTTACTGCATCAGCATACATTCACAACAGGGCTAGGCAAGGGTGCTCATAATCCAAGATGGCTGATTGCTGACCTCTGACCACTGAGTGATGAGTGCACTCCCTCTATGGCATCCATTAGTTAGGTTCCAGTTCCCATCATTGCCGCTTGGTGGTGTCGAAGTACATGCAGATCGTGGGTGGAAGAGCCGCAGTGGCTATGGTCATGGCTGTGGTGGCGACATCTGGGAAAACAAAGGCTACTGTTTCGCCACCTCGCGTTGTGAAACTGAATAATACGGATAAACATCCGGTCATGGATGCGCTGATGAGAACATGTCTTCTCGTTGGCTTGTCCACGTGTTGTATGACAGCGCGACTTTTTCAGGTCCTAAAGAATATAAGACAAGGCAGGAAGACACCATTTAAAAATGTGCCGTCTTTCAAGGAAATCAAGACAATGATAGTGGCTGGGTCAGGTAGGTCACGGCGAAAGTCTTGCTTGTACTGAGCGATATTGTGTGCATTCTATTAGTTAGGTACATCACATGAAAATTTTAAAATTGGTGCACAGTACTGAAAATCGGTAGACAGACAGAGCTCACTGAATAGATTAAAGGGTTTTTTAATTCGAGTAAATATGATTAGTCGTTCCAAAGTTATCTACGATTTAGTTTTCCTAGAAATCTAAATTTTGTCCTATAGAGGGAGTGCACGTGACGTCATCACTGGGAAGTTAGCCATCTTGGAGTACACTTAATACCACCTATGGCGCCCCCTATCTTATACCAAGAACACTATGGCCACCACTGGGCCTACCTATAATCTGGGCTGCTGAAGTATGTGGCGCCACCTAGTGGGTACTGCCCGAACCTCTCTAATTCTTTGACAGAGCATCCAAAGTGTCAACATACAGCACTTTAGCCATGATGTGAGGGTACATGATTTTTAAAATGCTTCCCCTCCATCAAAAAAACCCTTTCCCCCAACTTTTGAGGCCAAACTGCTCAAAACAGTGACAAATAAACCAACAAATCAGTAAATAAACACAATGTAAGCACTTCCAAGCCTTGCATATGTAATCCAATATGGCCACCGGAAGTTGCCTCGTGACGTCATTACACCCCCTCTATTGGTTATAGGCTATACAGTACTATACTATACTATAGCTAATAAGTTGTGACCACTGGCACTGACACTAGTGACAGTGACACTCAGAATATCCCAACTTTCACTATTATCTCTGCTTTTAAATCCTTTCACACAAATTTGCTCTTAGGTTAAATTAAATATTTAAGATCTTCCTCTTCAATTGCCTATTAAGATGTTTTTAATCGACCCAATGAAAGCTTTTAAATTTATTTTGCAAAAATAAATGCTCCACATAGTAGGTATGTGAGTCAAAAATTCAAAATCCTCCAATTTGAGTGTAACTGGGCTCATTTGAAAGAGGATGAAGAGACAAAGAAAATAACACTTAGATCATTGCAATCCGTTGAGAAATAAAAAAAGTTATGATTATTTCATTATTTTTAATTAGCCAAATTATGTCCTCACAATTAACCTTAAAACAATGGCAGAAGGTGTGATCAAAACATACTGTGTTTGTAGGGAAATTGCTGTAACTTTCTTATTTCTCACCGAATTAATAAAATCCTTGAAGTACCTGAAAGCCCGAAGAATTCTCTATCTAGATCAATCACAAAAATCACCATTGACCAGCTAAAAATAATTATTAATAATGATCAAACATAATAATTGTGGATGTTCACGCCTCATAACCTGTGATCAAAACATACTATGTTCGTAGGGAAATTGCTGTAACTTTCTTATTTCTCACCGAATTAATAAAATCTTTGAAGTACCTGAAAGCCAGAAGAATTCTCTATCTAGATCGATCACAAAAATCACCATTGACCAGCTAAAGATAATTATTAATAATGATAAAACATAATAATTATTATGTTCACGCCTCATAACCCCAAGTATGAGATCACTTGAAAATACATGTATACTTTAATATGTAACTTTAATATGTCTTCATTTCATCTGGAATGAAAGCATAGCATTAGGCAAGTGCTGAAGAAATGCACCACAAAATAGCTGTGGAATAAATTCAATGATCACATATTGTAAAATATACTGACATACTCTTATCCAAATTTTGAAATTAATCTAGATATTGAAGAATTAGAATTATTTGCATTGAACAATGTCAATGTACAAAATACATGTGTGTGCACTCAATAATCACATACTGTAAAATTTACTGACATACTCTTATCCAAATGAATGTAGATATTGAAGAATTATAATTAATTGCATTGAACAATGTACAAAATACATGTGTGTGCACTCAATTTCTTGAGTGGCCATCTTGTTTGTCACATTTGGCATGATTTCAGATTTGGTAACATTTTTTCCGCGAGCTCGTTCATACATTTCTCTGGCAAATTGCCTCCTGGTATTTCACAGATACAACAATAAATACATTTAGGATGGGACCTATATATTTTAATTTGGGACCATACCTGCTTTGATGTAGATTTTTGATGATGATTACTGTACAAAATCTTCTCATTTGGGGGAAATTCTTCCTGTCCCAGAAATAAACTGTCAATCAGAAAGAAATTAACACGAGGCAATAGCTTGGGAAGTCCTCTATGACATCATGTTCATTATATATGCAAAACATGTCTCTAGCCAATGAGGAGGCATTTATTTGGAGCACTGTAATTGGGTCAGTCAATAGAAAACCGAGATGCATGTCACAGGAAAAAAGCGCCCGCTATGACGGCGATCGGCGAATTCGGCGCACGTACCTACACATAGACATAGCATTGCACAACATTTAGCGCGAGCAGCTAGTGTTGAGCTGCCACTGCGGTCGATCCCGCCGATTTTAACACATGTTTAAAAGTGCTCTAGTGTCTCTCCTAAATGACAGAAATACACGATATAGGTGTCAAATGAAAGATAAATAACTAACTATTTAGGATTGACAGAGTATTAGAAGAGTTTGGTAATGTTACTTATTTATTCGCTGACTTTTTCAACAGTGGTTGACTTCAACAACTTGTAAAGCCATGATAGGTATCCCAGAATGCACTAGAATTTTCCCCAGATGCAAACAATGTTGTGATTGGTCAACTGTGATGACATCATGTATGTCAAAATCATTTGCATAGTATTTGTGAATGGTTTTACACTACACCTGAATTTAGGCATATAGAAACCAGGTCACAGAGTTCAGATGCTGCAGTGGAGACAGATATACCGCAGCGCCCCAAGCGGGATTTGATGTACCTATATTAGTAGGTATGTGACAACAAATTTCAAAGTTACCAGATTCCAACACAACATACATCATTGCAAAGGTATTGTAAAGTCCTTTCTAATGATACCTAAATCAACATCCTGTGACAATTATCAAGGAAGTTGTGACACTTTCTAAAGCGTTTTTTATGGGTAATTTTGTTCCATTGTTTCAATGGAAAACCAGTTGAATTATGTGACCCATCTGGCATGTGTGATACTGAAACCGGAGTCACGGGTGGCATGTCAGTCCACTATTTTTACCAGACATACCTTTTTATCCGCCCTTAAAATCACTCTTCCGGCCCTCAAATTGACACCAAATTACACCCTAATATAGAGAAGTATATAAAGAAACAAAATAAACTAATTTCAAAATTATCAAAATTTACCTTCAGGTAGAATTCCAGTGACTTAAACAGACATAAATTTGAATAAAGATTTGTTGTCACTTCTATAAATCGGACACCTTTTTATCCGCCCTCAAAAGCACTGTTCCGGTCCTCACATTAACACCAAATTTCATCCTAAGCTAGAGAAGTATATAAAGTAACCAAATAAACTAATTTCAAAATTAGTAAAGCTCACCTTCAGGTAGAATTCCAGTGATTTAAACAGACATAAATTTGAATAAAGATTTTTTGTCACTTCTATAAATCGGACAGCAAATATTTTTGGATGTAGCAGTAGAGCAAAATGTGAACTAAATCATCCATATGGTTGAATTCCTGGTAGTCCTAAAATAAAGGTTGCAAGAGAGAAGTAACATGAGAGTCTAATGCACACCGCGCAGTGCTCCGCGCAAGCCCGTCGAACGAGCGAGTCCCGTGAAATCGCCGTGTTATTCGCATACCTACTATTAGTAATAGAAATACTAGTACTTAGTAGTAGTACTACTACTAGCCGCTACTCCTACTGTACTCACAGTACTGTAGGTATGTGACAACAACAATAAAGTTTACTGTATAGAAATGAAACTCATACCATTGTTATGATTGTAAAGAGCAAAAAATATGCTAATATGAATAAGCAATGCTCAGGACCGACCCCCTGATATAACTACAGCAAAGTATTTTATGATTGCGCATGTATTTTTTTACTCCGCGCGTGGTGTTCGATTTGAAATTCTAGCAACTCGGGTGACCCGAGTTGCGTTCGTGATAATCGAATACGGCCATTGTTTCTGTGGAATAAACTATTAATATTGCATTTGTGCATCCACGTTTATGCCAAATTGTTCTTTATTTCTTTTAATTTTGAATAAAATCAAAGTTTTGAACTGCGCATATCGTCAAATTCTATGGCAGCAGGCATTTGTTTTGATATATTATTAACCAATCGCTGACCCCGAATACTGTCAATTGGGCCTATGGACTTAATGGCTTGACAGGTTCGCTGCAGAGTAGCGTGGAGGACCAGGTACACTGGTCCCAGTGACATCATCGCACCATATATGGAAAGTCTGTAGCAAGGGACCAGTGTAGTTGTTCCTTGATTCGGCATGCGCTACTCTGCGGCGTCGTATTGTCAAGGCATTAAGCTATTATTCACCAATCGCTGTAGCCCACCCTGCTTGCTGCATACGACGAGCGATTTCCGTTTCCGTTTGGTGGATTTGGATTATTCTGTTATTCTGTTATTCAACACGAGTTTACAAATGGCGGCGCCCATAGAGGGCTATTTCCGTTTCAGTTTGCTGGATTTTGGTGATTTCATTTCCCACCTCTATGAATACAGGTATTGTTTATGTATATATATGTACACGTGTTAGTCCTTAGCCTCCCCATGGGTGGGTCGGTATTAAATGACACTAAGGTTGTGCGCATATTGGTCTAATATTAAGAAAGTTATGAATTTGTAATTCTTTAAAATCTCATGTTTTCTTGTCATGTAATTAAACTGAAACAAAGGGAATGGGTGTGATCCTAAACAATGCAAACTGAATGAAAAAAGTGCATAACTTCATTACTTCTCATGATATTCACATGATTTTTGTAATAGATTAAATAGAAGAAAATGTCCATTTTAAGACTGCATCAAAGCCTGATTTTGTATTATTTAATTAACTAATTAATTGATAATTAATCTCGAAGAAACCCAAAATATGCCAGAACTTGCTTAATTTACATGATATTTCCAAGATTTTTGTAAATCTTTTTGACATTGACAGAGACTCGATATGAAATAAAGTAGGTTAATCAAAATTTACAATGTACCTGACTTGCTCTATATTGGCTTGCTGACTTCCCTATTAATTACAAGTATGTGGAAATCCCCTACAGTCAAGGTGCACATTCTCACATTCCGAATCAAAATTAACAACTTTTGACAGATCAGATTGTGATAATATTTGGTAGAAACTGAGAAAATACATATATAATTACATCTATATACTTTTCAGTTCCATCCATAATGAATTTGAACCGATTTGAGCACTTAGACTGCAGCATAATTTAAACGATCACAGCATTCTGGAACAAAATCGCAACGACTAATCGTGGGGATGTCCACATACCTAAGTACTGTACAGAACAGTACGGGGTGAATCGTTTATCTACTTTACACATAGAATAGATCAAAAACCTAAAAGGGTTAACTTCTGACTAATAGAGGGGGTGTAATGACGTCACAAGACAACTGTTGGTGGCCATATTGGATTGCATACACGGTAGGTATGTGACAACAAATTTCAAAGTTAACAGATTCCAACATAATATATATATCATTGCGAAGGAATTGGAAAGTCCTTTCTAATGATACCTAAATCATCATTCTGTGACAATTATCAAGGAAGTTGTGACACTTTATAAAGCATTTTTATGGGTAATTTTGGTCTATTGTTTCAATGGAAAACCAAATGAATAATGTGACCCATTTCATGGATTTCCCACAATTTAATGCGACAACGTTCTCAATTCTTAACCGATTTAAAAAAAACTTTGTCATTGGAAAGCTTAAGGAAAGGACAATACAAATAATCTATTTCCACACTATTTCATTAATGATGTTGTTACATAATAAAGAATAAGTAAGGAGAGGTGTGGTCATGATCCATCATGAGAGTGGAGACAAATCTCCCGAAAGTACTCCCATTCATCCAACTGAAATCCTTTTCAGACCATATTCTGTCCCCATGCTTACTAGGGCAGGAATTTATAGGATTTACACACAGTAATATATCACAAAGTTCTCTAAGATAATATTAAATCGCCACACATCAGATCAGCTGCCAAGGCACATTGTATGAGTCGTGGGTGCTGTGTCAATTCAGTATCTCTGTCACCACTTTACCAGACAACTTTTTCTCCGCCTTCAAAATCAATGTTCCGGTGCTCCAATTGACATCAAATTACATCCTAATATGGAGAAGTGTATAAAGAAACAAAATAAACTAGTTTCAAAAATATCAAAACTTAGCTTCAGGTAGTATTCCAGTGACTTTAACAGACATAAATTTGAATAATGATTTTTTTTCACTTATATAAATCAGACAGCAAATATATTTGGATGTAGCAGAAAAATGTGAACTATATCATACATATGGGTACATTCCTGGCAGTCCTAAAATAAAGGTTGCAAGTGAGGTGGAAAAACATCGTCAGGTGTGCACCACGCAGTTCTCCGCGCATGTACCATGGGACAAGCGAGTAGCGTGAAAAATGTGTGTTTTTCACATACCTACATACAGAAAGCTTGTAACTGCCTACACTGTGCTTATTTACTGATTTGTTGCTTTATTTGTCACTGTTTTGAGCAGTTTGGCCTCAGAAGTTGTTGCTAAAGTGCTGTAAGTAAACACATTGGATGTAAACTGCCCAGAACCTCCCAGAACACAATAAAACTCTGTTTTACTGCATCTGCATGCATTCACAAAATGGCTAGGGAGGGTGTTCGTAATCCAAGATGGCTGGCCGATGACTGCTGAGTGATGACGCCACGTGCGCTCCCTCTATTTAGACATAGTATGATTAATATGATTAGACTAACTCATTTGATTTTAGCACAAGCCATCTGAAACCTGAATCACATGTGACAGAAGCGCATACCATCTGAAACCTGAATCACATGTGACATGACATGTCAAAATTGTATATATTTAGAAATTGGTAGGGGCACTGACCACTGTGATTTTAGTGTGAAGTCCTGTGGCTGTTGGATTGTGAGGGAGCAGAGCAGTGAAAGAGGTTGGGAAGTGGGCAGACGGGCCCTAGATAAAATATTCACCCCGCACTACAATAACATACGGCAATGGCAGTGGCTACGTGTGCGTGAGTTGCACGCGTACCTCGTGAGCCGTACGTTTAAACTAGCTATGTGAGCATTTTTTTAGATTGCATTTGATCTCAATGGAACATATACCAATGGGAAGAGCTTGAAGAGACCTTAAATGTGGTAGTCATATAATCTTTCTAATGTAAATATAAAGAAAGTTACATCGATTTGAACTTGAAAAATATGCCTAATTATGGGCCCTTTGTTGTATAGTAAACCAACCAAAAGTTGTGACCCAAAATCAGCTGGACATAAGCGATGCCCAGGCATGAATGCCAAGTAGCACAAGGCAGAGGTGAGAGTGCCAGCAAAGGTTAAAGTGCTGCGGATCAAATATCTCCTTTGGGAATGGATCAAACATCCTTAAACTTTCACAAGATGTAGACAACTAATGAAGGAACAATAATTTCATAGTTTGATAGGATAATTTAACCCCCTTTGAGTGATTTGATGAAGATTTTGTGGAGAAAAGTAGAACTTGAAATTCAACCATAAACTTTAGAAACTGATACTGGTCCAATTGAAACAATTAAAAAACGAGGATGTAGAAAAATCTATGCCCTATGTCATGAAAACAAGAGCTAAATTGTAGCTAGAAAACCCTACTTTTGAGGAACTGAAACGTAACATCTACCGCAAAGCAGCTCCACACAGCTGAATGGGGCTAGCATTACCGTCGCTGCCGAACCGCTTTGCGACGATCGGCACTGCTTCTTCAAACCTCCGGTGCCCATTCACCAGAGCTAGCATCATCATGTCAATGGTATCATTTTGTTGCCAATACTACAGGCCATAGATTCATATTTTGTTCTTGAATAAATTCTTTGTCTATCTATTTTAAATATAAAATTTGCAATTAACCACCATTTCTGAACCAAATAATGGATAACTTATAAGGTTTTTACATGAAACTAAAGATATTTTTTTTCTTCTAAAAATGAATAAGTTTGTCATGATTCTTAGCAATGCACGGCGTGAAGGCGCGAATGTGAGACAAAATAAATGTTGGCCCTACTTAATAATTGAGTGCTAAAGTTGTTATGCAATGTGCCAATGTTGTCTGGTATTAATTAGTGTAAAGCTGACTGCTCCATAAGCACACCACCCACACACACGCATCCACACACAGGGTGTGAAAACCTTTTTTTAAACATTCACATCTATCAAATTGTATAAAGAGTATATTGAAGATAGTAAAGCCTGAACATTTTGTGCAATTATCTTGTACGGGTGCTTTTCTGTACCATTTAAAGTTTGCTCAAAGTGGGGCATTTCCTTTTTACCAGGTTTTATCACTTGTCAAATTGAGCTCTGGACCATTTTTAGTCCTATAAAAAAATTAGATCTTTTTATTCTCATTGTATAGGCCATGGATTTGAAGGGAAAAAACACAGGAAGTCTGATAGGCTGGTTCTATTAATTTTTGGGGCTATCAAAAATGGTATCTTTTTAGTTTTGGGTGGGACCAATTAAGTAACAACTTAAAAAAGTCTATATCTTCTTTCAGATTAGAGCGATTTTCACAAATGAAGTGTCATTTTATTTCAAATTCAATATATTAATAGGTGAAATCCATTAAATCAAACTCAAAACTATTTTTGAAAATCACTTGGCATACCTAATATTAACAGGCTCAGTGGCACAACATCAGTTTGCAGTGATAGAGTTCATGAAATAAATCCTCCATGTTTGAATGAACTGTTTGTGCCACCTGACTTCATCAGCCAATCAAAATGACCTAGACTAGACTATCAAAATGGCTGACATGGGGATATGGCTACAGATTTTAAGCTTCGTGCATCTATGAATATAATTGACTAAGCAACTCAAAAGGTAAGGGTAAATACATCCAGGTAGGTGAAGAATATATTTTGCTGCTTTGATTGTGGAATTAGGGTCTTATTTCATTTCCCCATTTCCTCCCAGCTTTTTTATAGGGTTGGTTTTCACCCCTGTACTGTAGTAGTATGGGGTGAATCTTTTATCTAATTTTATATATGCACTAGTATATATACGTCGGACTCAATATATACAAGGTATATATGGGTCGTTCTCAGAAGTTGTGTACCAATAGTGTGACATCAGTACCACAAAATCAAAATGCTGCCAAAGTCCTATAAACAAGTTTCCTCAATGTATATTTCCTTTTGCATCTCAATAATTGAAAATAAATATATTCTGGCATTTTTAAGTAGGTCAAATGATGATCACACCTAATAAATAGCAGTATAGCATGGAATCCAATCTGACTCCAAAATCAAATATTTTCCACACAAAACTTGACATTTTTAGGACATTTCACATGCCACTTTCTTTATAAACAGTAGTAATAATAATTTGAAACCTCATTGCTATGGCTTTGTCTTATTTGTGAATATTAAAGAGAAAAGCAAGAAAATATTAGCACGGTAACAGTCAAAGTGGAAACAACAATTTTACATAAATGTTCGGCTCAAATTTCAATGTTTAGGGGCAATTTCAGGATTTATCTTTTACTATACCATAACTGGGTCCATGCATAGAGTGTCAAATGGTGAAAATAGTTCCTGTACTGTATCTGTACTCAGTGTTTGATACCGAGTTTTATAGTACTTGCAAGTGGAAATGAAATGTTACGATGTTAATGACTCCAGAAAATGTTAACTATTTCATAATTTAACATTTATTTTTAGAAATAAATGTCTTCAACTTAATGAAGACATTGTATATGACCGTTTGAAGTGAAATGAGCTGTTGTTCAGAGGTTTTCATTAAGTTTGTGACACTTTATTTTCAATGCTGTTGACAATGTCACAAATTAGTGATGTAATTTTCAATGTATTTAGCTACATCCATCCCAATAAGATACATAATACACAATACATAAGATTCTACTCAGAATCTTATGAGCAGAAGAGACCAAGCCCACCAGAGAGTGTTGCAGACCAGGAACACTAGATCCACCACTGCAGCATACAAAGATGCCTGCAGATTGCTACAAAAATGCACCCGTGCATTGAAGTCAGACTGGTGGGAAATGAAGGCAGAGGAGCTGCAGAGAGCTGCAGACAGAAACAACATGAAGGGCTTCTACAGCGGACTGAAGGAAGTGTGGGGACCCGTGAAGAAGGGAGCTGTTCACCTGAAATCAACAGATGGAACGGAGACCTTTTCCGACAGCAAGAGAGTTGTGGCAAGATGGAGCGAACACTTCCAGAAGCTACTCAACGTCCCTGGTGACATAGATCACGAAGCTCTGAACAACATCCAGCAGCGCATTACCAAAACATGCCTCGATGAGATTCCAACCATGGATGAGATGGCTAGAGCAATCGCCAGCCTGAAAGATGGCAAAGCACCTGGGGGTGATGGAATTCCTGCCGAGGTATGGAAGCATGGAGGAGACAATCTGCTCAAAAGACTGCACCAACTAATCACCAATGCCTGGGAGGAGGGTTCTGTACCCCAAGCATGGAAGGATGCCAGCATTGTAACCATCTACAAGAAAGGTGATCGAACAGACTGTGGGAACTATAGAGGAATCTCTCTTCTTTCCATAGCAGGAAAGATCTTCGCCAGGATCCTACTCAACAGACTATCTATTCACATAACACCTGGTGTAGTTCCAGAGTCACAGTGTGGCTTCAGAGGTAACCGGAGCACTGTGGATATGATATTTTGTCTCCGACAGCTACAAGAAAAGTGCATTGAGCAGGACCGACCACTGTACATGGTTTTTGTCGATTTCACTAAGGCATTTGATACAGTCGGGAGGACCGGGCTATGGCAGCTACTGAGGAAGTACGGATGCCCAGAGAAGTTCACAACTATGATCGAGGCTCTACATACAGGAATGATGGCGAACGTTAGTGCTGGAGGGGAAGTCTCGGAATCGTTTGGGGTTACCAATGGGGTCAAGCAAGGTTGTGTACTGGCCCCCACGCTCTTCTCCATCTTCCTATCAGCAATGCTAGACGAGGCTTTCCGAGACATGGGGGATGGCATCTATATACAGTCCAGACAGAGCGCTGACCTATTCAATGTCGCACACTTCAGAGCGAAGACCAAGACTACTCAGATACTGGTGAGAGAGCTACTATTCGCAGATGACAGTGCACTGGTTGCCCACTCTGCTGAAGAGACCCAGAAAATAGTGGACGCTTTCTCCGATGCATCAAAGAAGTTTGGCCTGAAAATTAACATCAAGAAGACGGAGGTGCTGTACCAACCCAACTCTACAAGAACCCGAGAGGAGGAGATCATGGTTGACGGAAACAAGCTGAACTCTGTTCCGGAATTCACCTATCTCGGATGCACAATATCAAGTGATGGACGCATTGATGCTGAGATACAGAGGAGGATGGCCAAGGCTAGCGCATCTTTCGGCCGACTACGCCAGAGACTCTGGAACAACCACCATGTGTCCATTCGGGTCAAAGGTAAGATCTACCGCGCAATCGTGCTATCCACCCTACTATACGGAGCCGAGGCCTGGACAGCGTACAGACAGCAGGTGAAAAAGCTGCATGCCTTCATGATGCGACATCTGCGTTCAATCATGAGGCTAACCTGGAAGGACAAAGTGACGAATAAGGAAATACTCGAACGGATGGGGCTTCCCTCTATGGAAGATCTTCTGATCAAAAAGAATCTCCGGTGGACTGGACACCTCATGAGGATGTCATCAGACAGGCTACCAAAGCAGATCCTCTATTCTCAACTGTCTTTTGGCTACAGAAAGAGAGGGCGCCCCCGTCTCCGGTTCAAAGATACCATCAAGAGAAACCTGAAGCTGAGAGACATTAAGAGCGACTCATGGACACAACTCTCACAGCAGAGAGCTAAATGGAGAGCGGCAGTCAAGTAATGAAAGCAGTCTTTGTCGCATCGCGACCGACAGCATGATGATGATGAATTTTCAATGTATTTAGCTACATCCATCCCAATAAGATACATAATACACAATATTAACATTTACTTTTGATCTAAAATATCTCCCACATTATTGGGCTAAATGATGAAATCTAAATATTGACACTCCAGTAATGGGTTTCTTTGAAATATGCATTTCAAGTAGACTACCTCAAGAGGTACACAGTTTCTGAGAATGACCCATATATATATTTTATGTTATAAACACAATCACACACCTTGTATATATGGCCTCGTCAATCAATCAATAGTTCCGTCCTCTAGTCGAGGGTTGGATGCAATGGTTCTCCACTTGTCCCGATGTTGTGCTGTTCTGATAGACTGTGAATAATTCAAGCCTGTCCACTGTGAAATATTTGTAAACCATGATGTTCTTGGTCTCCCTCTCCCTCTGTTGCCATTCACCTTCCCTTCCAACAATGTACGGTATATTGAACTCTGACGAATGATGTGGCCAAAATAAATAAGTTTCTTTGTCTGTATAGTGGCAAACAAGCTTTTCTTATTTTTAATTTTTCTGAGAACTTCTTTGTTGGTGATCTTCTTTGTCCATGATATTTTCATCATCCTTCGATAAGTCCACATGGCCTCGTATATATAAATAACCTGAACTGAGACAAGCAACTATAGTATATGTGGCCTGTGTAATCTAGTGTTTAGGTGTTGGATGTGTTGATCTTGTGGGTTTAAACCCCCTTTGGTTAACTCCTTTTTACATTCAACAACAAAAAAAGTTTTCCTTCTATATGTGTTTCTGTTATTGTTCTAACATATATTTTACATTACAGCAAATATATTTCTGTATTAATTACTAACATTTTTTTTTAAATACCTCAGTTTTACGCTCCCTTCTCTCCACTCACCCAGATATTTTCAAAACAGCAGCTGCTAGCTAGTCCCAGGCTCAGACCACCATTCGCCCCCACCCCTGACCTCAGCACTCTCACTGACCCAGTTCTGGTGCAGTTAGTCTCCTACTCTCCCCACACATTTGGTTCTATAAACATAAACCTAAGCAAAGTTGTGCACAAATTTGGAGCCCAATTTTTCGGAAAGATATTCTGGAGATCGAAAAGGTTCAGAGACGTGCAAAGAAATTAGTTGCAGTTATAAAGGACTTACCCTATGAACAACGGCTTAGAGAATTGAAACTTCCTACCCTTTCCTACAGAAGGAAAAGAAGTGACATAATTGAAGTATTTAAAATTATGAAAGGTTTTGATAAAATAGATATGAACCAATTTTTCACCTTGAATAAAGAGAAGGCAGTCGGGGCCATACTCTCAAACTAGTAAAACCCAGAGCCATTTCAAAGTTAAGGCAACACAGTTTCTCAAACAGGATCATAAATATATGGAACAGTCTCCCACAAAATGTTATTGATGCCGAGTCAATAAATTCATTCAAGAACAGATTATAAAAAGCATGTGCTGATGATCCAGGGAAATTTGACCCCTTATTCACCACATGCTACTAATTATTCCTTGTGTTGCATATTTACTTGCCCTCAAGCAAAAATGAGAGACAAATAAGTGTTCACACTTCCTGTCTACCATTCGCTATATTTCGCTATATTTTGAGAGCATTTGTCGGAATACGGTTCCCGTCGCTACAAGCTATAATAGGCCCAGTTAAGATGCTCAGTTGACTAATTAATGGCAGAAATGTTCAATCGCAATTAATCAAATTAAATCCTTAAACAATTTGTTAAGCTATTAAACTGCTTTGTCCCAACTAAACACCGATGTTCGGGTATGAAAGATCTCTACTATTTTGACCGATTTCCACAATTGTCTACAACTTCATTAATGACATACAAAATTAGCATTGTCCGGGAATTATGCAGTGAGCCAGGTACTACCATGCCACTGGTCAGTCAGCACCTACTGCCAATGGTGACTGCTGTCAATGCTGCTATTCAGCCAAAATTCAGAAAGTCTCCTATATGATTAGTACTGTCGTGAAACTTTTGGAAAATCCTTGAACTTGAAGTCAGGTTTCATCCAGTACTCCCTATACAGTGTCTTTGCATCATGCCACTGAGCTAGCTAGCCTTTAGTTTAATGAACTAGCGTTTTAAGAAATATTATTGCAATTTCTATAATAATGCCGTTCCTTTACACCAGGTGGCCACACAACGGAGATGATGGGGTTAGTGAGTGCTTTGGGACCTGTATACCACCCAAGACACTACATAGTTGCTGACACTGATATCATGAGCACTACCAAGATAGAATCTATGGAAGCCCGTAAATGCCCCCGGGACCCGCAGGTGAGTAAGAATCAGTGTTGTGTATTTGCACTGTTGCTGTTGTCTTCAATTCAGAACTGGGGACATGTGACATGTGAACTGTTTCCTGACATTTATTACGTTATGACATATTAATTTTGGTATACATGTTGAAATGCTGGGCATCACAGACATCAGCAGTAACATATTCTATTACATTGAGCTGCTGTTCTGTTCTATCAAGCAACAAATAGAGTAAGTTATACGAGGCTTACCTGGGTATAGTTGAAGGATAACTTCTGTTTTACCGAGGGTTTAGCCCCTGGGTAGTCACAGTACAGGGCCCACCCACCCTCTCCATGCGACACAAAAGGTATAACAAGTTAAGTAAGTTTTTTTTTAATGTTTAAGTATATAGTTAGGAAAGTAAACATAGCTCACGTTAATACCCTCATAAATAACTAAGTAAAAATTGACCTGAAACCGGAAATGCTTTATCTCCCTGTACTGCAACTACCCAGGGGTTAAGTCTTCGTTAAAACAGAAGTTATCCTTCAACTATACACAGGTAAGTCTTGTATAACTCGCATAATATATGTATATATACACACGCATGTTAAAATCACGTGACCTTATCTTTAAGAAGACAAGTATGGTGTAGAATTGAATTCTGGAAGCATGCTTTACCTATGGTGCGGTTTTTCATTGCAGTATGTCATCATGTACATTCCTCGCAGTCGAGAGGTGGCCCAGTCTTGGTTGACGTCAGTCTTCACCACCCTGAGAGCTAGTCTAGCCGCCTTCCCCATTGTCACAATCAATCTCCCAGACCTAGTGAGTCGCCTATCTATCTGACCAGTTTCATTTCATTGCTCGTATATATTATTTATTCATTTCATTAAAGGGGAAATATCACTAAGTAACATTTGGAGAGAGCATTCTGCTCTGGCCGGTACACAAAATACTGTCATTGTTTATTTAAATGGTAGCATTTGGGCGGAAATAGGCCAAGTGCATAATGAACAGAATGGATACCGGGGCAGTAAGGCATTTGCATGCTATGGTATGTATAGACTGTCAGGCCATACTCTCTCCTTGCAGCACCTCTAGCCACAAGTTCATGCAGTAGCTCCAATAGGCAGAGTAAAGAAAAACAGAAAAACAGCATTACATCCACAATGTCATTTGTATTAGATATTTACACAGAAGAATTACACATACAAATTAAAATGTTTTACAGTGCATAAATAACTAGTGATACTTATGTAGTTTATTGTTTCTAATTTTGCACCTTCCTCGTGTCCTCTACTCAATCTTTTGAATCCCCCTCTATCCCAGTAAATTTGAAGCTCTTTGACTATGCCTTGTAACCTATGTAACTCCACCTTTCCCTTCCCTGCATGATGTCACATAATGGGCTATTTGAGCTCTAACTCTGTACAGAGGGACTGATCTGTACAGGACTATTAGGTGCCTATCTCATGACATAGTGAATTTATGCATGGCAGACATGTTAACAGCAGGTGACCATATCTTTAGATTAAATGTCATTTTATATTATTGCATTCTAACCAGAATAAACCTACTTATGTTTTTTTCAATTCCAGATCTTAGTCAATGGCCCGGGAACATGTGTACCCATCTGCATAGTTGGTTTTCTTTTAACAGTAAGTGTGTTGTCAATGTGGCATAGATGACATATGTTCAATACGGCTTGTATTTAAACTGTTAGAAAGTTTGCATATTTTGGTAGTTTTTAGTTTCTGTCATCTTTTTAGGTAAATATATTTGATTGATCCTTATAATCTACCTTACATAAAGTCACTTTTATTTTAAATGGCTAACTTGGGAGAGATATGAAGTGAATACACGCAAAAAAAAATTTTTGGGCAAGCCCATCACGATTCTGACACCATAGGTTTCAGCAGTGAGGTGTTCTACTATATTTTTTTAGTATTACCTTCTATGCAGTAACACATGTTTAATTGCATATATATATATATATATATATTTTTTTTTATCTTTTATTATGCCATTCCAATTGCCGGTGAAGCTGAACAGCAGTCAACCCGGTGTGTTTGAATGTGGTACAGTAGTACTACTCTGCATCAACACCAGTAAAATATAAAGAATGACTCTTTTAAATAAAAGTTTTCCTGACACAGCAAGTATCCTGTAGTTAAATGAGATCAAAGCAATTTGAACATTACAAATCTGTCTACAGATGGTAGTGGTTCACTGATCACAGGGGTAGCTGAAGACAGGTACTACGTCACTTAGATGTGATTGTAGTGGGTTCATCCATTAGGTGGAAAAGATATGGAATGATTTCATAAAGTTAGCGAAGCATAGTAACTTTATATTGAATACTTTCTATTCTTTTGGTTGTTTTCAATACACTACTATCTATCCTTCAACCACCATGCTTGATTTAGTTGATGCATATTCCACAGTAGCATTTTGTTATAAACAAGTGATTAAAAGCTGCTTGCACTTCAGGTTCTTTCTATTATGAGTGACTAAAGTTTATCATATTTCTGGCCAATTTTCATATTAATATCATATTGGAAACAACGGTTCTCATCTGATCACTGAAGTTACACAACATTGAACTTCTTTAATACTTTGATGGATAACCTCATGGGAATACTTTAAATCTCACGCCTATATTTGGATTGGTGATGCATCTGGTAATACTGGCTTGCACAGTGCTGCGGTATATTTAGTTTACTATTTATACTCGGCTCTCCTTGCGAGCCTTCTTCGACTCTTATTGGTCAAACCTGGGCAGCCCTCCAAACCCCTGGCCTGACTTTCAGATTTGTTTTGCTGATGGCTAATCAAATCCTCTATGGCATCCATAATACCTTGTTCTTTTGCAGTTCCTGGGAATTCACCGGGTGAGGATCGTCTATGTGGAGAGCATATGTCGAGTACAGACCTTGTCCATGTCTGGGAAAATCCTATATTATCTGGTCGATCAACTGATTGTACAATGGCCTCAACTTCATGAAAAATATCCACTCTCGCAGTACGTAGGCAGACTTGTCTGATGAATAAATGTAACACGCAAATTGAAAGGCCAGAGTCCGACTATGAATTTATTGAAAGGAGCCCATGGATGGCAGCCGACAGACTCCCTGCTCTACCTTCAAAACCAACTAGTCTCTGCCACATCTCACAATATGTATGGGCACTGCCTTTAACATCAACGAACACTGCATGCTTACAAAATGGATCAAATTATTTCAAACTACACTGACTCAAAAGCTTTCTGTATGAATTTCCTGAGCGATCATCCAAGTTCAGCACGTTGACAGTCATACAGCTTGACATGTAAATGTTGATTTATATTTTATCTGTAAGCATATGTTATAGATCTCAGTTTTAAATTACAATTAAATAAAGGAGAGTTGCTAGATTTCCAAATCTAATTAAACTGAGTGCTTCTATTTATTTGAATAAAAGGCATACACTTAAGATTTTGTTGATGCTTACTTAGAATCTACAGTCAACTCATTTTAGTCTTACCCAGTTTAATTAGGAAATCACGCTATCTGAAGATGACACATATTTGGGTAAACAAAGCTAAGCTATCTGAGAGTGCAGAATATACATACAGAAAGTAATATTTGATCTAATGTAAAATATTGTGCCACCTCATTACAATTGTCACAAATGAGATGGTCAGGTGACTCGCATATATTACAAGGGCATATTAGTATATTCTATTATTCAATAGTATATCAGCTTGCTGTCACTGGTTCAAAACTTCCACATTCATGCAAGTTCTTGAATTATCTCATTCTGAATTTGCAAGTATACATTTATTGTAATAAAATATTGTGAATTTACAATAAAAAATTAGAAATATATATATGCAGAAATAATTACATGAATCTCTTATGCCATCAATATCTAAATATATGTATTCAATAATCATACTGCTTTTCAACCTAACAATAAAGCCTGATGGTAATCCAGCCTAGATAAGTAATGCTCTATTACATATGCAAGGGACTTAGTAGCAGCAGACACATCAATTTCCAGTACCTCAAATATTTGATCAGCGAAAATCTAAAAAAAATGTTTAATCAGCGAAATCGTGGAGAGATCTATGACAAAATAATAGGTATGACTAGATAAGATATTTATTTATTTCCACATGATCATTGTACATACAAGCTGATATGTATATCAGTAATGTTTCACATGAAGGAGAAAGCAGAAGTACAATACTTATGACGCACATTACTAGATAATGTATGACATAAACAATAGAGAAACAACATAGCAAAAAAGTAATCAAATATAACTAAGGTGTATGTCCCAATAGACGTGCAGACACATGGATGCGTGTCTATTCAATGGATTTGTTTTTGTCGTGCCTCTGAAATAAAGTGGGATTGTCTTATTTTATGTGCATTCAGTCTGAATATGATAGTAAATTTAGGGAGACTCGGGCACCTCAAACACACCTTGAACTACATCGCTGAGAATTTGTGTGCAGCATGGGTGCCTGTCCCATAGAAATCGCCAGGTGGCGTCATGTATGATGACGGCTCGTAAAAGGATGGTGCTTGTGACGCGATGTACTGGCTGCATGACCATGACTGCTCGGTTGTGTTGGCGGCCATGTAGGGGGAGCCACCACTGTTGTAGCCATCCTCGTCCCCTCCTAGCGGCAGAGTGTGGGTGGCATAGGTGGTCGGCGAGAACTGAGGCAGAGAGCCATAGTCGTAGTAAGGGTACTCCGAGGTCGGTGACGTCATAGACGTGCATGACTTCACGTGCGGCATCACTGGCGGCCTCGTGGATGGCATTGGCGGTGACATTACGGGTGGGGTGTCAGGCGATGTGATAGGTGGCGAAATAGTGAGGGATGACGTCATCAGTGGTGTAAGGGATGATGTGATCATGTGTGGAGTGAGGGATGATGTAATGTGTGAATTGAGGGATGACATCATGCATGGTGTGAGAGATGATGTCATGTGTGATGTGAGAGATGATGTCATACGTGGAGTGAGGGATGATGTCATACGTGGAGTGAGGGATGATGTCATATGTGGAGTGAGGGATGATGTCATACGTGGAGTGAGGGATGATGTCATACATGGAGTGAGGGATGATGTCATATGTGGAGTGAGGGATGATGTCATACGTGGAGTGAGGGATGATGTCATGCACGGAGTGACCAATGCCGTCACGTGTGGAGTTAGGGATGAGGTCATTGGAGAATAGTCATGGTATGGGTGGATGTTTGAGAAGCAGTACGGCTTCTGGGGCGTTGAGACACTCTTCTTTCTAAAACAGAAAATAAACCACAATTTATATTAAAATGGATATTGTCCAATGAATTTCCTAAACCAAATCTAGATTTGATCTTTTTATATATTTTTTATTGAGGCTGTATTTATACTGTCCATAGCTTATAAGCCCGGCTTGTTTTCAATGCTGGCCAGTTGTAGTGTTTGTGTTATCTTACCACACAGTAGCTGCTGATAAGGTATTTGATTGCCTGCATTTCAGTAGCAGATAGATAATTGGTTGGTATGGTTAGTAGCCTATGTTATTTTTTTTAAATTTTCTTGGCATATATGTATTTTATTTTGTTCTACTCTTATTACTAGACTAGCCTACTCCTATTTACATATCATAGGCTTGTACGTAGCTGTGTGATGTGTCATCTGGCTACTCTTGGCATGGTTACCTTCCATTGGGCGTCCCGCTGGTGGGCTGCAACATATCACGTGCAGCTTAGTGGGGGTTTCCTAGCCTAGTTTGCACAGATATTTTTGTAAGTTTTTAGGTCAGGAATTTGTCGTTCCTTTACCGTTTGGACATTCCACACCTTGATCATATATAGCTCTTAGAGCTGAGAGAAATACTCTTGTTAATCAAACTTTGTTTTTTTAAATGGCACCCACCTCTTTATCCTACCATCACAATCTCCTGGTGATACGTTTGAGAGGACATGTTCTGGAGTCACTTGTCCAGGGGGTGCTTGTACCGCAGTTGATGCAGCTTTGGTTTGGGGCCCACTTCCAGTGAAAAGCTGGCTGCGCATCCAGTTGATGTGGCCCTTCTTAAACTCCCGCCGGAACTTGGAGCGCCGATTTTGGAACCATGTCTGAAAGAGGACAGAAAAATAATTGTTTATGGGCATTTTAATCTATATCAAGGAAGTACAGTATAAGAGTTGTTTGTTTGTTGTTATTTTACGTCCTAGCAACATCTAAGGTCATATCAGGACGGGTACCGACTTGTGACAGTACGCACTCATGGCGGGTTTTATAGTGCTGCCCCACTGGGAAATCAGGCCGCCGGCACCATGACCCGATATCCCACTCAATCACATTATCCTGACGCCGAGCAAACGTCATTTGTTTGACTCGACTGGGAACCGAACTTGCGAACTCCCGCACGCGAAGCCTGTGCTCTACCGATTAGGCCACCGCGCCCGGTCAAGTCTAAGAGTAATTCAGGTGCATAACTTTTTTTTTTCTTTTGTTGGTTGGGATTTTACGTCCTGTTTGTTTGTTTGTTGTTGTTTTACGTCCTAGCAATATCTAAGGTCATATCAATATCTGAAGGTTATATCAGGATCGTTAAAGCTGCATAGTCCGATGAAGCATCAAATTTTCAAAATCAAAACAATCATCTGGATTTGATCCTACATATCTAACTTAGATACTGGTGCACTTATTAAACATTTATCACCACATTGGAGGAAATACTGAGGCAATTTAATAGAACCTGTTACTGCAAAAGTCTAGGGTGTCAAGAGTTTTGGCGTGCTTGCCAAAATTAATTTGCACTTCAAATATCTCAAAAGTTACCCATTTAAAATATAAGCTACTAAAACAAGGTACATTATAGCGATCAATATAATGTATGTATCGCAGAAAATGACAGAAACTCAAAACCATCGGACTATGCAAGTTTAATGACATGTCATAATTCATTCTCATGGCAACGTTATACTACTGTCCCATTAGAAGATTAGGGCACCACCACCATGACCTGATATTCCACTCAGTCACATTATTCTGATACTAAGTAACATGCCTCGCCCTATGCTTGTAACACTGAGCGTCAGGCTACAACTTCAAAGTCATTGGTTTGACTCGGCCATGATTCGAACTCATAACCTTCTGCACAGGAGGTCAGATGGTGTTCTTATCGATTTGGATTTCCCATCCAATCAGGAACATTTAAGTTATCAACATCAGATTATGATAAACAGTTATTATGCATTCGTATTCAATTGGAATACGAATGCATAATAAAAGAGAGGGCGCCCCCGTCTACGGTTCAGGGATACCATCAAGAGAAACCTGAAGCTGAGAGACATTAAGATCGACTCATGGACGCAACTCTCACAGCAGAGAGCTAAACGGAGAGCGGCAGTCAAGTAATGAAAGCAGTCTTTGTCGCATCGCGACCGACAGCATGATAATGATGATGATTCAATTGGATTAAGATGAATTAACAAAACCCAATTATAATGGATTTTTCAAGCATATGATTTTTCAGGCTTGTTAATGACCATTTTCCAAACGCATAAACCATTTTTGAAACACGAGACCATTTTCCAAACACATAGACCATTTTAAAAGTAAAGAGGCGATTTCTCAAATAGATATGCATATGTCTGATTTGCCAAGCATATGTGCACCTATTCAAGCATGTTCGCGATATCAAGCATATTAAATGTGTTTTAAGTAGAATTGTTAAAAGTATGTTAATGCCTTCAATGACTTTGAAGCATTGTAAGAAATATATATTAAGCATTACTCCGATATATTAAGTTAGTAGTTCGGGAAATATCATTTATATTGTGTGTGTGTGATGTATAACTATAAGCATTATGCGAGTATAAATGCATGGAAGGGATTATATATTATTTACTACCTTATTATTGATGGGGTGGCCTAATTGATGTATGCCCCCCCCCCCCCTTCCAACCACGTGACGGGTAGCGCCGCCACCGGCACGATTCTAACTGGGACGCTACACCGTCACTCGCGTACGGGATTTTTGTTTGTTTAGGCTAGGGCATCATAATCTTCTTCATTTGTATGGTAGCCGGCCTTTATATGTACATAAGTGTATGTATAAATGTTCACAATTATGCTGAGTGGTCAGAGTGCTCTAGCGTCTGCTTTTCTGGAAGGTTCTGTGTGACACAGCTTGGAGCACAGTTGCTGGTAGGTACAGGTAAGCAAGGGCAGCTGGCCAACAGGTGCTTCCTGTCCGGTATATATACACACTTTTTTTTTCTCTCTCTGTATATATACAGTTATATATATATACATATGCAATGTCCTTGTCACGCAGAAGTGACCACGTGGCGAGCTCACGCATCAGCGTTCACACCTACGTCTAATACCCCAGTCAAACTACAGCTTGCGACCACTTTGAGACCACCTTAGATCAAAGAACCCACACTCACCAGTGATGCCCAGTCATCGGCAACCATTGTTTTTATAGGAAGGACGTCACGGATGAGTGTGGGTTCTTTGTTCTAAGGTGGTCGCAAGCTGTAGTGTGACTGGGGTATTACATGACTCACCTGCGTCCCTCCATGCCCACAGACACGCACCAGTAAGCACCGACTCCTTAGAAGCCAATGCTATGTCAATTTAAAAGACCCTGCTGGAGCTGAAGCCTTTGATGGTATTGAAGTTGACAGATATGACAATATTAATTTTCTCTGTTTGCACTGTTCTCCAAAGATAGCCATTTAAGTGGCGACTTCAAATTGAAGTAGAGTACAGTGTGACAATCAGCCGAATCTATTTATCTAAATATGACAAGCTCAAAACTGGATAGTTGGACTTTCAAATGTTAGTGTTCAAACTGTCTCGCTTTGATTAAAATAGGATACGTCCCAGGCTTGATGACGTTAATTGAAATATCATCGTTGTCATAAGTTTTTTGGTAAATTTATCAAAACATCGTACTGGTATATTGTCTTGAACTTCCTAATTCAATAACTCAATGAACAGAATTCTCCTCAGAGTCCACTTCCAGACTTACCTTCTGGAAATAACTGCAAAATAATCTTCTCATATAAACCTAACTTCCATAAATATCGGCACAATAATGTATTCGAAGTATTTGTTATATTAGCCAGTAAATAAAGCACTTATTTGCCTATAAATCAGCAAAATAATGCAATACATTAGTGGAAGTTGTCCCCGCATTAACTAGTCAATTCAAGACTAACTTCCGTAAATATCAACAAAATAATGCATTTGAAGTTCTTTGCATATTAACCTGTCAATTCAAGACTATAGGCCCGTTCACGCACACATACACACCTTAAGTCGCCTCAACTAGGTCGCCGCATCTAAGTTGCCTCAAAACGTGTGTGTGAACGCGCAGCTGAGGCGAATTAGGTCTGATTCAACTCAACTAGTTCGCCTCATCTAAACGGCTTCGTGAGGTGGATTAGATGAGGCGAACTAGTTGAGGTGACTTATGGTGCATATGTGAACGGGGCTTAACGTCCTTAAATATCAACAAAATGATATATTAGTAGAAAATCTGTTATCATCGTTAAAACAGAAATGTCACCTACATATGTTACATATCTAATATATTAGAAACTCTTATTAACCAGCTAATGGAAGACTAACTTCCCAAAATATTAACAAAATAATATTATGTTTGCTCTATATTAACTAGCGAATTTATGCTAACGAGACATAACATTATAAAATTAAAATGTTCAATTTACACACAAAAAAACTACTTCCATCAGTAGGGCTTACTTTTGCATTGCTCTAACGCATGCTCAATCCGCAATGTGATAGAAATATTTAGCGTGAGTCCTTATATCCAAATAACATCGGGCTAGTGGTTATGACGTGCATTTCCTATACTAACCTATCGTCACAATGTTATATTTGCCTCGCTTTTTTTGTTTATAAGTTTTATCCCTGAGGAATGCCAGCGCAGCCAACGCTTCCTGATGTCCATACAATAGGACTACTGGCAGGAAGGGCACATTGACCAGTTAGAACTTAGAATACGAGCCACTCACACAGACTTTCTCAATTCCCAGGTCCATGGTGGTGCCCATCGTCTCCAGCACGGCGACGTCAGGGTACTGTGTGCGGGCAAACACGGCTTCCATTGTCTCCAGCTGCAGAATCAGAATGAGACCAGCAGTAAATAATTAGTCGAAAAGTAGGATCATGTCACACACGTCCTTCAAAAAAGTTGCAATAGCTAAAACAAGGGTCATGAGTTCACGATTGTATTAAAGTTGCATAGTCCGATGAAAACATCAAATTTTCAAAACCAAAACTCTTATCTAGATTTGATTCTATATTTCAACTTAGACACTTGTGCACTTGTTGCTGCTTAGAATGGCATAATAAGTCAATTAATAGAAACCGTGACTACTGAAGTCTACGGTGTCAGAGTTTTGGCGTGCTTGCCAACATTATTTTGGCATGTTTTGACATCAAATAGCTCCAAACTTAGCCATTTAAAATTATAGTTACTTAAAACTAAAGTAAAGTAGATTATAACAACTAGTATATTATATTTATCTCAGAGAATAGCAAAAACTCAAAAGCATCGGACTATTCAACTTTAACCACCTGCGATGCCATCAATGGAATGGTGGAAACCACCAGAAAATCTGTGTAATCGGATATCTTGTGTGTGAGTCATCACAAACTCTCAGAGCATCCAGTCTTTGTGTCTAGATTCCACAGACAAATTTTTCAATATACAAACTTTCTGGTTTTTCAGGGATGAAAGTGGGCTCAGGCAAAAAAAGCTGAAATCGAACCGAAAATATTACATCGACGGTAAATTTCCGCGAAAACGCGGATTTCCACCCCCCCCCCCCCCCCCCCCCCCATAGGACTAGCACTGTCAAGGAATGGCGGGTAAATGTTGGAAGTCAGGTTTCAACCCTCCTTATTTTGCCTATGTTATCGCCCATACCTAATTTGTCCTTGTGAGGGTTTTATGTTCTAACAACATCAAAGGTCATATAAGAACGGATCGAACTAACCAACTACCATTTTCATCCCGATTCCTTGCTATTTTGTTTAACGTTAATCTGAAGGAAAAAAAAATCTAAATCGCGGGAAAATGCGGAGATCTTTTACCCTTGGTTGGGTTTTACTGTACAGTTCCCCGTTGAAGACAGGTAGTGAGGTACCATACAATATATACAGCTATATTAGTATACGGGTGTATGCAATATATATATATATATATATATATATATATGTGATGTATAAGCATTATGCGAGTATAAACGCACGTAAGGGATTATATGTTTATTTCCTACCCTAAATATGGATGGGGTGGCTTACTTGTTGTATGCCCCCCCCCCCCCCCCTCACTGACCACGTGACCGGGGGCTCCACCCCCGGCGCACCTCTATCCTGGACGCTACACTGTCACTTGCGCCAGAGAGTTTTTATATAACATACATGGTACAAGCATACAAGTATAAATATGTACACATATACATAATATAATTATATACCTATTTTATGCAGATACATTGTCATTAACATTGTTGTATATACAAGAATGCATAATATTATATACACTAATACATTCATACATATATACCTATATAATATTCAAGTATTCGTATGCAAGTAACTTGAAATATACCTACCGCCATGTGGTAGTGGGACTCATAGTGATAGTCATACAGGTATACATATATGTACATGTAATAATGCATACATTATTACAGAGAGTGATTTCTCCCCTGTTTAATGGTATAGAGCTTTTTTAAGAACTGATCACAGGCTATAATTTTGTGGGCAGGGTAAATAAATTCTTTTTTAAACATAGACACATGTCTGGTGTCCGGCACCATTTTGTGACCATAAATACACTGTGACTATCAAGTATCATGACTATGAGTGTGGTGCAGGTACCATGCATACGGAGATACCTACCATACAATGATACATAACATAGTAACTAACGACTTGTACAAGTAGGCCTACTACTACTAGTATTATACAATGATACTAACTACAGGTAGGCCTACCATAGGCTTAGCCTAGGTTAGTAAGTTTTGTGTGTTTGCTGTTGTTTTACGTCCTAGCAACATCTAAGGTCATATCAGGACGGGAACCGACTTTTGACAGTGCGCACCCATGGCGACTTTATAGTGCTGCCCCACTGGAAGACCAGGCCACCAGCATCATGACCTGATATCCCACTCAGTCACATTATCCTGACACTGAGCCAACCTGTCCTTGCCCTGTCCTAATAATGCTGAGTGCCTGGCTAGGAAGCAACAACTATCAATTTTTAGGTTGGCTCGACCAAGGTACGAACCCATCGTCCCATGGGTTCAGATCCCCCGATCTCCCAAAGCAGGAGACGGACACTCGACTGATTCTGCCATTAGTAGGTAGCATATATGATTATCATCACCACCATGATACATACACCCATGCACAATATACAACACACCTTTACACTAGTACACACATATATACCCACGTATATACCCATATATACATGTATACACATGACATATATATACACATACATACATATATATATATACATACACCAAGTTGCACTCACCATATACATATCATATATAATATATATATGTGCTATATAATCTATTATGTGAATATAAATAAAGAATAGTCCCTAATGTTTTTTCGGTGCTCCTGGGCACCTCTCTCTTCCCAACACCCCTTATTCTCAGCAGGCCCCTCTGTAACCGGGCACTCTCTGGTTCCCCTTTCCTGGGAACCGACTCCAACTGTCTCCCAGCTCTCACTTTAATTATATACATATATGCCTATGCATATATAGAGAGAGAGAGAGAGAGTGCCACTGTCATAAAGAGAGAGTGCCACTGTCACATACAGCTACTTTGTGTCCTTCCACCAGTTATCTCAAGGGATTTTTGAGCAGAGGTATGATCTTTATTCATGGGACGTGCTCTCGGTGGTAGCAGGATTTGCAATCAGATAGCTGATTCCCAGGGCCGCGATGTGGACGCTCCTGCTGTGGCCAGTTTGTCAATAGAAAGCCTGACCCTACACTTTTACCGACCCAAGGGATTTTTAACCTCCCACACCACATAGACATGGTATGAGAGCAACCGGCCTTTGATGATGCTGTAAGTTATACACAGCGGTGGAAATCCAGATTGGCAGAGGTGGGAGGGGGAGGAACGGGGAATTGAACCGCCGACCCTCAGATCAGGCATCCGACCTAGAAAAAACCACTCAGCCACAGAGAACAATAGCTACTGATGGACTGTCACTGATGGACTGTTGGCCAATGGTGACATACTATCGGCTATAAACTGCTGGATCAGTGGATGATGACAGACAGTGACTGGCAGGCGTGTTCACCTGCTGTAACTGTGTATGCTTTGTAGTAAATCGACCATATGACCGCCGCCTCAGGACTGCGTACATCGTTTTAGTGAAACCAAGCGAAATTTTGTGGCTTCTTTTTTGTGCAAAACCGAATTGGTTGTTGATGTTCAATTTACCTACTTTAATGCTGGTGCCTAAAGTGACATAGTCCGATGAATTCGAATTTCTGCCGAATCAGGTGTCTAATACGACGGGGTCAGAGAGTGCACAAAACACCCCAACTTGTGCATTGCTTTGTGGATTTATGTGCATAAATAGCTAGGTTGTATTGGTTGGATAATATAATTATAGTTGACACCTTCCCCTTCAGTATGCCATTTATAGGTCCTTAATTAAATTAACTAGCTCTAAATCGACCACTGATTGGGAAGTTCCTGAAATTTTAAGGTGCAACACTTACACTTACACTAGTTTCTGATTCCTCCAGAAAGTCGATTTAAAACCATCATTTATCACATTGAAGGTAAGTATTATCAAACATAGTTTATGAAACCTAAAACATAATTCCCTTCAAGCTCTTTCCATTTGTATGTGTTTCCTTGAGATAAAATACATTCTAAAATCACATGTAACTGGTGACACCCACCTGTTGTGCCGTGAAGTTGATCCTCGTTCTCTTGGGTTTGCTGATTCGCCCAGTAGTGGCTGCAAGCCTATCCTCTGGCATGGTTGTCGTGTTTCCACAAGAGAAGGAGGATCTAGTATCCGTCCAAGGATCAGATGATGAGTTTCGGAGAACAGTAGCGAGTGCAACTTGGTGTATGTGTATATATGTATGTGTGTATATATATGTGTGTGTATATATAGGTGTGTATATATATGTATATTATATGTGTGTACAGTGGTGAGTGCAACTTGGTGTATGTGTATATATGTGTGTCTATATATGTGTATATGTGTATATATGTGTTTGTATATATGTATATGTGTGTATATATATATATATATATATATATTATATGTGTGTACAGTGGTGAGTGCAACTTGGTGTATGTATATGTATGTGTATATATGTATGTGTATATATGTATATGTGTGTATATATATGTATATTATATGTGTGTACAGTGGTGAGTGCAACCTGGTGTATGTGTGTATATGTATGTGTATATATGTATATATATATGTGTATATATATGTATATTATAGGCCCTATGTGTGTACAGTTGTGAGTGCAACTTGGTGTATCTGTCTAAATATGTGTATATATGTATATGTATGTGTATATATATGTATGTATGTTATATGTGTGTACAGTGGTGAGTGCAAATTGGCGGATGTGTATAAGTATGTGTATAAATATGTGTAGATATGTGTATTTATATGTGTGTATATATATGTTTATATATATAAATATGTATATATTATATATGTGTGTATGGCAACTAGAGGTAGGTGCTATCCATGCTGCATGTATGTATGTAGATATGACATATGTATGGGTTGGTAGAGGGTGGTTAATTCCGATGTGCTCTGTGCGGTGTGGGTGACTTACACATGACATTGATGTCTTATAGCCATAGATCAGGGTGGGAGTGGACAGTCCAGTGTGTGTGTGTGTGTGTGTGTGTGTGTGAGGGCGGGTAGTACTAATCGTGGAGGGGTTCGGGGGAGTGTGTGTGTGTGGGGGGGGGGGGGGGTGTTTCAGGGAATGCGAAATGAGCAGGCCGTGTCGCGTTGACTCAATTCTGTCAGTTGGACTAGTGAGCAACCTTGTCAGGGATAGACCCCCCCCCCCCCCCCCACTAGCCATCTCCCCCACACCTCCTCCACCCGGATGTAACGCACTGTCACCTGACACCTCCAGGTAAAGCCATCAAACCCTCAACCCCCCCCCCCCCCAGTCAGTTAGCTGACACCTATGCCCACCACCTTCATCTGTGTCATGTTTATAGCAGCCATTAAAAAAAAAGTTAATTTTGAGTTTCTGATCTATTAGTAGCGTGATTGTTATAATCTATCGTAGTTTAGTTTGAAGTTATTATGATTTAAAATTACCAACTTTTTCAGAGTTATCGGAAGCGTGAACATGCACAATTGTTGATCAAAACTCTGATCCTAGTATAGTCTTCAACAGTAAGAGGTTATATAGTAAATTAACACAATTCGCAATTATATGAAGGGACAAATACTTGATAAGTGCACGGGTATAAAAAATAGTGTTAGATATAATACTAATAATAAGGGTTATATATAACATAAAAAATAGGGTTATATATAATATAAATAATATAGGTTATATATAATATACAAAATAGCATCATATATGATATAAAAATAGGGTTATATATAATATGGGTTATTTATAATATATAATTATATAATAGGGGTGATACATGAAATATTATATATAGTATATGGGGTTATATATAATATATAATAAAGAGTAGACTAATATAATATATAGTCTATAATAGTGGGAGTACATATTATATATTACTCTAGTAAATAGTACCCTATTTATATATATATTATTCCTATTATATTATATATTATTTTAATTTCAGAGGGTTATATATAATATTTAATAGGGGTAGACTAATATAATATATGTTTAATATATAGTCTATAATAGTCGTAATACATATATATTACTCTATTAAATATTACTCCTATTATATTATATATTATTTTAATTTCATAGGGGTTATATATAATAGGGTACACTAATATAATATATATATAATATATAGTCTATAATATTGGTAATACGTAGTATATATTACTCTATTAAATATTACCCTATTTATATATATATATAGTATTCCTATTATATTATATATTATTTTAATTTCATAGGGGTTATATATAATAGGGTACACTAATATAATATATGTATAATATATAGTCTATAATAGTGGTAATACATATTATATAGTACTCTATTAAATATTACCCTATTTATATATATTATTCCTATTATATTATATATTATTTTAACTCCATGCAACGCCCCACATCCTCTATATATTGGTGAATGTCGTTACCGGTGTGAGTTGGTAGTGTCTGGAAATAACAATGGCAGTGTTTGCGTGTATTCAATGCAGCTCTACCCATGTGACACTAACTAACTGTGACTGGCATCAGAAGACCTGCACACAGATGCACATTTCCGGGCCATGGCCTTGACCTTTGATGCAAATTGCAAATGCTGCAACCAGGGCCAGTCTAGGAACGCCGGGGATGTTCAGTGATTAAAAAAATAATCCAGACAACAACAACACAAATATTCCTCCAAAATATAAATAATCGGCCATAGAAACTTGGCGTTTTAAATATATCATGGAAAGATGCCAAATTGTAAATACTGAAATTATCTACAAGTGTTGGTTTTTTTAGTGTTTTTTATTTTTAAATAAGCGAAAATAAATGTCAAGTGCATTTACATGTATAATGTGTGAATGTGAAATACACTAATGTAAATATTTGGCAACAGAAACACTACATGATAGATATATTGGGTACAAGTGTAGAATGCTAAAACTGTCTATAAATGTATTTGCAGTTGATAGTATGCAAAAGAATAAACAGAGCAAATACCAAATACCATTTGTTTGTCAAATATATTAATATAAAATCCACAAATATAAATAACAGGTCGCCAAAACAGTGTTTGCTGAATGTTTCATGGAAAGCTCAAGGTTGAAATATTAAAATTGTCTACAAATGTTTTTATACTTTATAATATTAATATAAAATGCATTGAATATTAAATGGATTTACAGTTGAAATACACAAATATAACATGTAAAATAAGTAACAGGTCAAGGAACATTCCCATTAAACAAAGAGTCGAAAGTGGCGTTCTCTGTGGCAGAGTGGTTAGAGTGTCTGACTTTTTCTAGGTCAGACTCATAATCTGAGGGTCAGCGGTTCGATTCACCGTGCCCCCAGCTCTGCCAATTTGGATTTCCACCACTGTGTATAACTTAGAGCGTCATCAAAGGCCGGTTGCTCTCATACCAGGTCTATGTGGTGTGGGAGGTTAAAAATCCCTTGGGTCGGTAAGAGTGTAGGCTCAGGCTTTCTATCGACCAGCAGTGGAATGAGGAAGACCAGTCGTCTATGACTGAAATTTCCCCTGCTTAAACAACTAATGGACCAAAAAAAAAAAAAGTGAAGCATACTAAAAATTGCCTTCAAATGCATAATATGTAAGTGAATAATATAACAAATATAAATGCATTTACAGTTTAAATACACAAATATAATTATGTTCTATCGATTCAGCCACTGCGTCCAGTAGGGTTGATTCTATATGTGCAACTTAGAGAGGAATGCCACTGTCACATACAGCAGAGGGCATAAATCTAATCATAGGGGATTAATAAGTCAATTTAATAGACCTATTTCAAATGACGTCAGCATAGGTATTTAGGTCAGTGCGCATGCCGCTTGGCTGCAGGACGACACACTGTAGCTTGGTACCCCGCTACCTAGACCAAGCTAGACACACTGCAAACGCAATGGCTATGAGCAATCTTCATATAGAAAAAGTGAAATATCACTAAAACCGCTTGGAAGAAGAAACAAACCGCTTGGAAGACTTATAAAAAACATATTCAACGAACAGATTATATTAAATTTATAAGGTTAGGGTTCTGTATTTCTATTAATTTGGAATAAAATTGACGTTTTGCATTGCGCATACCAGCAAACTCAATGCATTGTCAATGGCCGTTAGCAATCTTCATCCAGAAAAACTAAAATATCTCTAAAACCACACCACCTAGAAACAAACTGCTTGGAACACATATAGAAAACATATTCAACAAACAGATTATATTAAATGTATATGGTTAGGGTTCTGCATTTCTATTAATTTTGAATAAAATAGACGTTTTACACTGCGCATACCGACAAACTCAATGCATTGTGCATTCGTTCTGCAGCCAAGGTGCGCGCGCATACACAATGTTTATCAACATTGAAAGGGGTCTATAGCACCTGCTATTAATAGTTTGAATTAAACTGAAGTCCATTATGTCAGAATTTTTACATGAATGCCATTATAAATTCTACTTGTTTTCACTTCAAATATCGCCATGGTTAACCATTTAAAAATAAATTAACTTCAAGCTAAATTAATGAAAATTATTCATCAGCCTAATATATTTATCAACGTAATACCATAGACGTATATCTAACAAAAATTGCAGAAACTCCAAATTATCCGACCATACAACATTAATTAAAAAGTGAAATTTAAAGTCATGGACAATTAGTCTTACCGAAGTAGACCACTTTAAAGTCGCCCGTTATAGCTCACCCAGAGACAAACAATCACCGAACATAGTTCTAATCACCGACACCGCGATTCCAGAATTAAATGCTCTCCAATGCTCTGTCTATTTGTTTAGTTCACGCAGCCGAACATGTGGGGGGAGAGTGCTGATGGCTGTAATGTAAGAATAACATCAGGGGTGGAATTCCCTCATCACATTGTAAAATATTCCGATAATAATGCATTGGTGGGGGATGAAAATGTTCTATTGTGAAACAGGTATACATGGCCAGGTGCATAAATGTGTTTATGTAGTTGCTGGTGGTGCTTGATGGATAGGTAAATAGACATAGTGGTGCTGGCAGGACTGTGTGTAAGGGGCACTCAGAGCCCTACACACTACCCCCTCCCCCCTCTGCTAGTCAGGATCACCACACTCAGGCTCAAGGAAGGTGGTGGCCAGGGGCGCCACACGGCTTGGTGGTGGAGGGCAGAATGCTTGTTTCTCATTGGGAGAATGGGGTGTGGTGATACTCTACACTGAATCCATGTACCATATAAATAATAAACCAGAGGGCTTGACACTCTCTCTTCTTTCACACTTTATACTCTTCCTTTCTCTTTGCCTGTAGTGATTTCACTATAGCCTGCCGACACAACAACATATTCGAGCAGTAGACTTGACAACATGACCGAGAAGGGTTCCCCACCCCCCAGCAAACCCAGCCAAACCACCAACATGGGAGTTACATAAAGCTCTTATTTCACATTTGGAAGTCCATTAATGTACATAATTTACTAAATTATTGACACCAAAAATAGCTGGTTATGATAAATAAGCATTGAACTTGAAGAGCCAATAAAAAAATGGAGATAAACATCGGACTCAAGTCTTCAAATTGTTAATTTTCTTATATTCATACTCTTTTGTTCATTGATCCATAACCATGTGATCATAGGAAAAGTGGAATTGGGGGAAATTACAAATATTTTCTGGTAATAATCTTGTATGTAAACTACATTTTTGGATTGGGGTTTACGTGGTTTGCGCCATTTTAAAACTATATATTTAGTAGGCCTACTTTAGCTTGCAAACTCTGGCAATTTTCTCAATAGGATTATCTAGTGTGCTAGACTAAACTAAACAGGAGCAACCAGCCTCAGCACTCTCTCCCCACATACCTGGTTGCACAAACTATATGGAAAAAAACCTAAAAGAAAAGGTGTGATTAGAAAGCATTTTGTCCGGGTGTTGTGCCAGTCTTAGCGGTCTATATCGGGTCTGTTTAAGTTAATAATAAATTACTTAGACATCGACCCAACCAAAATAACTGAATTTTCCGAATATGTACTTCAAATCCGGAAAGGTTTTCGCATTATTTTAGATCATCGGCGTGACATAATCTAATTTAGGCCCCACACCCCACCTTCACCCCCACCCTACCCTCACCCCCACCCCAACCCCAACCCATTAGCACCCATTATATAATAGTTGATCTTCACTGGAAAGTCCATTCAGTGAGATAAAACTGCCACCATACACACCGACCAAGTCCAAGATAGTGGCTACTATAATTCACATTTCTTGACTTTCTTAATTTCATGAATGTTGTCATCTTCACCCTCCCCACCCACACACAATCTCCCGTCCTCTCTGATGCATAACTCTAAATAAATGTAACTGAGTCCATATCCAAGCTATCTAACACTTTTTCTATACAGTTCTTTATTAGCAGCCCTGTTTTGAAAACAGGGCTGCGGGAATAACAGCCCTCCTGGATGGTGACAAATGATCTCCTAGAGATGCTAAGTAAGCTGGTGCTGCCTCCTATGTGAAGACCGTGGAGTCAGGCAAAAACGCATTCTCCCACTAGATGGCGCCAGCATATGTGCATAGTCCTATGAAAACTCCTATTGTCAAAACTCAAAAGCATTATCGAGACTTTATTCTACACATATGCTTCTGCTAATGCCAAAACGCTACTTCTTTTTTTTTAAAGAAGAATTATTCTGATTATACATGTATATTTCAATTATTTGTAATATATACGTACATTCATATTCAATTAGCATACACAGCTATGTGAATATATATATATATATATATATATATATAATTATGTATATATATATATATGTACATAATTATATAGTTGCAGAGCTGAAACTTAGACTAGACGAGATCAGCAAATAAGTTGAGTGTTCGGATGCCAGTTTGGTAGGTCGAGGGATTCGAACCAGCGGGTTTGAACCTTGGTCGAGTCAAACCAATGACTTAAAAATTGCTACTTGTCGCTACCTAACCTGGCGTTCGGTATTACTAGGATAGGGCTAGGATAGGGCAAGGAGCAGTGGAATGGGGAAGAGCAATTGTCCACAATGGAAAGTTCCCCATATTAATAAACTAATGTACCAAAAAAAGAAATTGATTTAAAAAAGAAAGACTGATTGAATATCTACATTTGTAATTTACATATATTTATATTCGATCAAGATATATATAGCAGCAATAGAAGATTAAATATTATGATTGTATATATGAATATGTATCTGACATATATATAAATATATATTCAATCAGGATGAATATATATTATATATAGCAGGCATGTGATTTCTCCGGTTTTTACCGGAATTCCATGGGTTTTTTTGGCCGCCGAAACCGAAATTGCGTATTTGTTGTTAAATTCTGGGTTTTTTTCTGGCTGCCGAAACATCTCTTAAAAAAACTATTTGCATCCCTCTCGCGACTCAGTGGGATGCTGTGTGTCCCCACGATAACCTTAAACAAATTCAGGTTTTTTCCCCTGCACCCAATCACATGCCTGTTATACAGTCTACTCTGTCTATAACGGACACCCGTGGGACTGGAGTAAGATGCCGTTATAGAGAGAGATCCGTTATAGGCAGAGACTGACTGATGGAATGGGTGGAAACGAATGTTTTTCTGTTATACTTGACTGATTGGATGGTCCTTACATGAGGTTTTGTATACATAATGTATTTAAATCAAAGGGAACAAAGACACATTTCAATAGAAAATGTATATGGCATGTCGTTATTGACAGAGAATATTGATCAAATAGGTGAAAAAACGGCCCATTGTCCACATAAGACAGTTGTCCGTTAGGCACAGAGGCAATGCTATTAAAGTAAAGGGGTGCCGTGATGGGACCAGCACTTTTTGCTGTTATTGACAGAAATTTGTTATTGACAGAGGCCGTTATTGACAGAGTAGACCATAGTTATATTATTCAAATTTAATATATATTATAATATATATTACTCTTCTATAAATGAATGCCACCCTCCAACCTCCCCAGCTCACACCACTTATTCTCTAAAACACATACACACACCCCTTTGTCTGCAGTGCTGCTGCTGCCTCCCACTGGTGCTGGGCGTGAGAAGCCCTGCTGATCCTCCCCCCCCCCCCTGCCTCTCACCTCCTCTCCCCCTCTCCCTCCTGAGCCCCCTCGCACCACTCAACCCCTTGCCGCTGCTGCTGCCATCACCCCTACCTCCCTGCCGTGACCAGCAGCCCACCCCCCCCCCCCCCCCCCCCCACCCGCGACATCATTACATCTCAGCCCAAAAATCAACATGGCGCCGCCCTGAGGACAGACATGGTCAGACTGAGCAGCTTTCGCAGCCCCGCCCTCTCACCCCCCACCCCCAAGCCCTTTCGTCCACCGTTTGCCTCCCATTGCTTGCTGCCCTGGCCGGGCCAGGCTATGCCCCACCATCCCTCCTCCAGCCCCGACTCGGCAACTGCTCGCCCCCGCTACCGTGCAAGGCTCGAGCTGCTCCCATACTGATGAGTAGGGCCTATGGCGCATACCCAAACACAAGCTGTCTGTGTGTGGTAGACAGATACACAAGCAGATCCTGTCTCACTCTGCATACCGTTGGGCAGGCATGGGTCGATGACACTCGTCACCAGGAAGGATTCAATCCTGGCTGTCACTAAAGGGTATGTATAGGTGTCACTGTTTACTCTGTCAATGTCTCCCTGTAACTGGCACTGTCTCTATCTCTGCTAATTCCTCTCTCTGTCTCTCACCTTTCCTCCCTCCATTTTATCTTACCCTTACTCTCTCTCACTTCCTCCCCCTCACTTCCTCTCTCTCCTCCCTCTCCCCCCTTTCCGCCCTTCCACCCCCACCCCCACCCCCTTCTCCACCCTCTCCTACTACCCATGGAAGGGAATCAGGTGTGGCGTGGGATGAATCCCACCCCAGATAATTAACCTCATTTTTGGCCTAACATTTTTTTTTTGGTTCAAGTATTTATTCATCGAATAATATCTTTTGTCAGCGCCAGAGCACTGGTCTTCCGGCCGTACAGTACAATTCCTTAATACATAAATGAAACTACTATCAGTCGTAATAGCGACTGTATGCAAATCCTGTTTGTTACTAAAAGTATTATACATTTTATAAATGAAGTATCAGCTGTAGTAGTAACTGCGTACTAAAAGTATTATGCATTTTATAAATGAAGTATCAGCTGTGTACAAGTCCAGTCCAATAAAAGTATCATGCATAAATGAAACTACTATCAGTTGTAATAGTGACTGCATGCAAATCCTGTTTGTTACTAGAAGTACTATACCTTTTATAAATGAAGTATCAGCTGTAGTAGTAACTGTGTACAAATTCAGTCCAAAAAAGTATCATGCAAATTCAGTCAACAATATGTATTACATGGGTATAGAAAGAAATATATCAAAATATATATACCTATTTTCAAATACATGCACAGTATATATGCAAATCAGTGGGTCCGATCACAATTAATATGCTGGTAGCCAGCAAATACCTACACTGATTTTCCCATAAATATAATTCATCATATACTGAAGGATATGGTATGATGGTGACAAGAACACTAGATGTGAATGTGTATGATGTTAATTTTGCAATACTGTCATTTAATTTGTAATTGTTAGTTCTTTGTATTGTATGATTTGATGAATGGAATGGGGGTCTGAGATTGTATTGGGGATAAAAACATAAGACGATAATTGTTTGTAATGTCATTTGGGAGATTTTATTTGGTTTTGTTTGTTACATCAATTGATTAAATGTGAAAATTGTAATCACTGATAATTGGTGTTCCTCATTCCAATGCTTCTTATCCTATTCTAGGAATGCTGAACATCATGCTAGGTAGTTAGAAGTATAACGTTTTAAGTCACTGGTTTTACTCAGCCAGGACTTGAACCCCAGGATTCGATTCGCACAGCCTGCCACACATGAGGTCCGCACTTAACTCTTCCAGCCATCCTGTCTGGTTGATCTCAATTAGCATATGTATCTATGTATTATCATATGTATCTATTCCTTCCACTTTCAGCCGAATCATGTTCGTCGGTTTCCGCGAGCGCTGGGGATTTGCGGTGCTCATTGTGGTGACATTTGTCATCGTCTTCTTCAGCTTTAACCCCCAGAAACCACACTGCCACTGCAAGAGATGCTCCGTGTCTGCATCATCATCATCATCATCATCATCGTGCACATGTGCCACAACGCCGCTTCTGCCACTGGGCATGACATCACAGGATAACCTGATTGGCGGCCGGCTGCAGGCTATCCAGACGCAGCATCTTTCCAGGCAGGAGATACGGATGGAGGGTTGGATATTGGACTGTGTTACATGGAACCACAAGTGGGAGTCAAACCCACTGGATGCCGACCCACATGACCTCAGCTGGGATGAGGAGAAGATGAAGCAAGTGGAGACGCCAGCCATGCGGACCAAGGTCTTTGAGGAAATATTTGCCAAGCGGCACTGGCCATCACATGACCCATCATACCCAGGTGTGCAGGCTTCTGGTCCGGGTGCCATGTTGAAGAATGCGCAAAGTGCAATGGCTGCCCTGCACATGATCCTCACCCGTATCAAGGCCTACCTCGGCAAGCAGACAGTGTCCATTCTTGATGTCTCTTGTGGTGACATGCAGTGGATGAACAAGTTCCTTATCACCCGCGATGATGTCGAGTACACTGGCATTGATGTGGTGCCAGACCTGGTGATGTCTGCAAAGCGGCAGTTCAACAGCCTGCCCAAGTCTGAGTTCCTGCTTCATGACATCGTCACCACACCACTGAATGCCTCTTATGACCTTGTTGTGTGCCGTGACACGCTCATCTACCTGCACCAATCTGATGCACTCAAGGCCCTGTACCACATGTCGTCAGCTGGAAATAAGTTCCTGCTCGCCACCACCTTCCCGGACACGACACAAAATGGCAACCTGCCAGGCACCGGGCCACTCACTGAGAGGAAGTTCCCTTACAACCTCGAACTGCCACCATTCCTGCTTGAGCCACCCATCTGCTCGAGCTATGACTGGAACGTCGAGCACCTCGCCTTGTGGCAACTTCCAGTTCGGCAAAAGTATGAGTATTGATTTAACAGTGGCCTTGGAGGTAGGAAGTGGTCTGTTTGGATATATAAATGTGTGTATATTATATATTAGTAAATGGGTGACTACGGCTATTTGGGTATATAACGGAATTATAGGCGTAATTGGGCGGGTTATTTGTATAAGGAGATATTGGCTATACATATATACATAGTGGTAGGCCTAACTAGGTGGGCCGTACTTGTATATCTGGATATTGGCAAATGAAGTTGTTTGAATATAAACACATGTATATATAGAGAGAGAGAGAAGCAGAGGCAAGTCATTTGCATAGCTGAATATTGACGAGAGAGGTAGTGCGTGCCCTACTGAGGTTCTTTAGATATACAGTTGAAGCATAGGCATATGGAGATGAACCAAACTGTAGGCCTGGATATTGGGTGCTGAGAAAGCTAGTAAGGGGTGACATGGACTGTTTGAATGTATATGGAAGAATATGCCTAATTAGGCGAGTTATTTGTACAACTGGGTATTGCCAAACAAGTAAGTGCAGTCAGGCATTTTTACTACTTAATAGAAGAATCGGCCTGCTTCGCTGCATGATTTATATATATACACTGACATGATACATGATTTATATATACACAGACAAATACAAATGTGGTTGCATAGATCTGTATCTGGTACTACTTGATGAACTCCAAGGTATGTATATATATATATGTATGTATATATGTAAATATATGGATATATACATATATATATATAAATACATATGTATCTTCTTTAAGTGTTCAATGTCAGATTCTATAAGTATGTAGAAAATAAGACATGACAATGATAGCGCTTTAAGATATCTCACACAAATTCCCTATCTTCTGGGAGAAGCTGTAATATTGTTTCGTAGTTTGGGAGGGGGAATGTGCACTGCGCACTGATAGCACATTGCAAAGTATATATTTCTGGACCACAGTAAAGGGGCACTGATTTAGGATAGGCGGAAATGCATATGCCCTTACTACTGAGCATCAATCACAACACAACAGCATCATTCTGTCAAGTGGCACTGAACACAAACATATATATATATTTTTCTTCATATATACATATATATGTATAAATGTATATTTATAGATTACTGTCTACGACATATATGGTCACGTGTCTATATATCTGGTCAATGATATATATGACCACATGTACACATAGATATAGTTAGCCATATATAAATAATATGTATGCATAAATTCACATGTATGGAGTCAAGCATATGTATTTGCTTAGGTCATATATACATGGTCATGGATATATGGTGAAGCATTCATGCATATATATATTTATATACTAACCCATATGTATGTGGTCCATCATTTATTTATGTTCTAAACTATATATATTTGGGCAAGTATGTACGTATAATCAAGTGTAAAGATTGCAAATCAGAGATGTACTCAAACATATATATATGGTCAAGCATGTTATATCTATATATTCATATATATATATATATATATGAGATGATGCATACATATTGATATGGTCATCCATATTTATTTGGTCAAATATATGCATTGTCAAATATATATATATATAGACATCTATTAAATATATGTGGTGAAGTATAAATATATATATATATATTATATAGTCAACTATGTATATAGTCAAGAATATATACATGATCAAGCATATATATATGGTTAGGAATCTATTGTCAACCACACATATATGGGCATGCATATATATGTGGTTAAGCATATATGTATTATATATATCTGACCAAATGATATGTAAGTGATTTTAGGCTATATGTAAGTTAAATATAAGTTATATGTAAGTTATGAGTAATATATCAGTAACTTATGTGTAATTTACATGTATATTATGTGTAAACTATGGGTAGATCTTTTCAAACAATTATAGGGGCAAATAATAAACGAGAAAACAAGGTTTACATAAAATAAATGATGTAGACATTGCTTAGATGGACCACTTATTGGCAGCTGACACAGTGCGTTCACCTAACATAGAGGCTATATAAGGTCTTTGGAACACAAACATTGACCATATATGGGCATGCTGTAAAGATGCATTACCTGGAGATATAGCCCAACTTTTGGAGTACCTTCTGGGATCTGATATCTGCAGATTTCTGAAGTAACGCAATATGTGTGTGGATCTATTGGATTTTCATGTCATTTCATTATCAATACATATATATATATATATATAGTATATGTTATCAAATGTTGATATATTTAGTCTTAGCATTGTTTAGTCTGCTGATTCTGAATTTGCATTTCTGAACTAAGGGCGATTATAACAATCAACCTAATATATCTTTCCTTAAAAGTGGTAGAAAGTCTCAATCTTTGACTATGCAACTTTAATGAAAGAGAAATTTCCTGTGTTTACCTGTTTGTCCAGGCCTTCTGGGCAGCTGATCCATAACACATTTTACGAGTTAAATGTACATAATCCGATGATTTGGAGTTTCTACCAAAGTTGTATATGTAATTAGTAATTTGTTGTAATCTAATTTACTTTAATTCGGTGTAATATTGATTGAAAATGGCTTAGTTGGGAGATATCTAAACTGAAAATAACCAAATAAATTGGGTGTGCACACCGAAATTTTGGACAATACAGGCTTGCAGGACTGTAAGTCATGATAGCTTCTATTAAATTACATAGTATTCCTTCTATGTAGCAATAAATGTCTAATAATGTGAACTAATATCTAATAGCCCTGTCACACTATGACATATCTCGCCGGCGTGCCGCCAACGCACAAAATCACTTTTAATCGTCGAGAAACGTCAAACTTTTCGGCATCAGCACAACGTATTGGTAGCGTGCGGCCGACGTTGTGGTAACGTATATCGATGCGTGCGAAAAAAAACTAAAACGTTTTGGCGCACTGTCCTGATATGACCTTAGATGTAGCTAGGATGTAAAACAACAAAGCAACATTTTGGCGCAACATGTGGGCACGACCCTAATGTGCACGCGACGTGTGCTTAGCGTTCACATTACGTTATTCCAGCGATGTCGACGTGCTTCTGACGTCGCCATAATATTGGCACCCGCACCTTGTCGCGCGTTGTCGCACATCGAAAGTTTTGTGCAAGCACAAAACTTTGCCGATACCCTGACGCGTGTCGCCGACTGTTGCCGTCCATCAACGATTACCAATGCACACCTAACGCGTGCCTAACACTTCCAGACGTCTCCCAACGTTTTGCCAAAAAGTGACACTTGTCGACGCGCGTTGGCGAGAAACGTCGTCATGTGACAGCACCATAAGTTTGAGATGTAGGATAAAATGCAAGTAGTTTGGTTTTGAAAATGAAACAGGGTGACCAAATGATATGAGCATCCACTTCCTGTGTTGCAGATCATGGGTTTCAAACCCGTGGCATTCAAAACCTGGCTGAGTCGAACTGATGACTTAGACCTTGGTACTATTCACAACTGATGACTTAGAACTTGGTACTATTCACAACCTAATGTGGCATTCAGCATTCCTACTAGATAAGGGCAAGGAGCAGTGGAATGAGGAAGACCAATTGTCCACGATTAATATGTTTCCTACTTATGGCCCTATCACATTACGATGCATCTCGCCAGCGCCGCCAACGCGTAAAATCACTTTTTTACATCAAGAAGCGTCAAACTTTTTGGCGTGGGGGGGGGGGGGGGGGGGGGGGCAAAGTTGGATGTATACATACCGTATACACAGCTTTATATGGCCAATGTATGACCAATGTATGGCTAATGTACCTCCCGGCGAAAAATGCTTGAATTACGGAAATGCTTGAATCACAGAACACAAGTGAACGTTATATATGTTATTCGATTGCCAGAAATACGGCGTCATACGTTACATACGTCAAGACATGCTGGAGAAATGCTAAACATACATTAGACGTAAGTTAGGCTAGTGTTATCCATACGTTGTCAGTATGCAGACTGTACGTTCCCACTGCCTTTAAAGTAGGTCAACGTAGTGAACAACGTTTGACTAATGTACGTCTACATCTAACATCTAACGTACATCGACGTACGCCTAACGCTTACATAATGTACGGCGGACGTAAAATCCACACATTGTCAAACATTGTCGTGCGTCGAAAGTTTTGTGCATGCACAAAACTTTGCCGACCCCCTGACATGCGACACCGTATCTCGATGAACGTCGACGTACATTGATGTATACCAACTAGCGCGATGTGTCGTAATGTGACAGCACCATTAATCAACGATTGTATATTAAATTTTTTTTAAATACTTTCATCGGATTATGTCCCTTTAATTTATTAGCACTATGTATTACCAAACGAAGCATGCCTCATATTACAAGTTATACGGTTTTAAACGAAGCATGCCTCATATTACACGTTATACGGTTTTAATATGAACAATGGATTTAATAGAGGAGATGAAGCGTCTATTTAGTGATGGAATAGAATTTACTTTTAAATATTTTCTCTCTTAAGACAAATCATATAAGGACCGATCTATTTGGGAGAGCTAAGAATGTGCATGAACGCTGTAGTCCTGGTATTAAAAAGGTGTCGCTAAATCTGAGATTATGTGGTGTATATAAAGACATTATATAAATATTATTTAACGGAGGGCCACTTTATTTATATAAAGTAAATGATGGTACATTTTGAAAGGTCATAAACTCATTTCTCTTTGTGCATATATACGGTCATGTCAAATGTCTTATTGACAATAAACAAACAGACATGGATGTGTTCTTGATTTCTTTCCCCATTTTCAACATATGACAAATTTTCTAAATATAGAGATTGGATAGTGTCCCAAGACAGTATTATTTGTTTCTACACCACCAATGCTGAACGGAGCACTTTTCAGTGCCATCCGCAATATTATATTGCGACCGCTAACAGTACTTATTCTTTTTAAACGATACTACTTTCAATTTTGGCAAGTTCTACCTAACCTTGTGTGGCACCGCACTATTGCTGGCTATAGAATTGGGATATCAAACAATAACAATTTATTTGTACTCTCTGCTTGCAAAATAAAATAGCAGTGCTGTCAAAGTAACGAATTAGCATATATATATATATATACATACAGTAAAACCTCCCTAACCGACCACCTCCACATATCGACCACTGAAAGTTGGTCCCATGCTCGGTCGATTTAGAGAGCTTTTACTGTATATATATATAAATAAATGTTATTTTCTTATGTTTATATTAAAATTATTCTGTTCCTTACTGATTGACAGCTATTTTTTCAGTAACTTTGTCAGTTTTGTTTAAGAAATAGAGAAGCAAAAGTAGTCCATGTCTCATTCAAATTATATAATCAATCCAAATTAAACTAATTTGATATTTCCAACTAATAGTAACTATACTCCTAAATCAGTGTAATAAATAATTAACATCATCTTTCATCCGCCATCATTACAGGACTCCTCTATTGAAGATTGCTATCAAGTTAGATTCAGCCACCATTGTTGTTTCAATGTCTTAAGTTCCTAGTGTCTTTTTATTATCAGGTCCTAGGCCCCCAACATTAGATAGATAGATGGGTGGGAGGGACGGCTGACAAAAGGTGGGACAGCTTCGAGTAGTCACGCGGCAGGCTAGGGCTCAATGGACGGAGTGAGCAAATCAGGTTAGGTCGACATGCGAAATTGGTACCGGCCGGAACCGCCAGGTGGCAGTTGAAGGTGTGGTTGCACACACACACACACACACACATATATATAGTTAGTATCAGGGTGTATATTTGTCTATGCACATTTCTTTAGAGTTTGGGTACAGCCAGTTTAAAATTGTTCCGCGAATGGTTCATGTTAGCATAACACGGGTAATTTGCGACAGGGCGGAAGGGGTAGGGTGCTCAGCCAACTTTCGACAGTGACATTTGATGCCCAACTATCGATTTGATGCCCAACTAAACCACCCTCCACCCCTAACGATAATATCAATACCAGCTTACTCTCAATGCTGCCACCTATATACTTGACTTTTGGAACTAAATTACACCACCTATGCTGCCACCTAGCGGTTTCGCCCACACGGGCAGTGATGTCACGGACAACTTTGAACCGCTAACGTGCCACCCAGACATGAACCCAAGAAGACCAACCGACCACCAATTTTCCGCTCCCCACCCCTCAACTAACAAACAGGCTACGCAAGCAGTAGGGTTGAGAGTGACAAGATTGATTACCTATTGTTCCATTGATTACCTATTGTTCCATGATATTGATTATTTCTGATTAAATAAATGCAAATTTTATCACTTCCGTCTCGTCGCTAATTACACCATGGCGTCAATCTCAAAGCACCGAAATTGGGACAGGTGGCTGCAGCGCCCAGCTCTGCAGCAAAATACAGACGTACAGGATTCGTTCAATATTAAATAAGAAATAAACAACCAGTGACCGAATAAATAATAATAATAAAACAGGCACCTCCAATTTATATTCGCATAATATAATATATTACAAATATATATATATATATATAGTAGTGGAGGAGGAGGGGGGCGCCAGCGTCGCTGGCAACGGTCACTATGGAGGAGATTACCCATGTTGCTTGCACAACATGAACGATGCACAATCTGAAAAACAAATTCTGTGTGGAAATTCTGCAATTACTTATCATTACCTGGCCTGGTACTCACCATTAGTAGGATAGGGGTGTGTTATCGGGTCATGGTATGGGCGGCCTGATCTCCCAGTGGGGCAACACTATTAGGTAGCCATGAGTGCAAACTGTCACAAGTCGCTACCCATCCTGATATGACAATAGATGTTGCTAGGATGCAAAAACTTCAACAGGCAAACACAAAACTGTGTACTATATTAGAGGTTCTCAACTAAGCCACCAGGTGACAGCTCTATCTATGAACCACGCCTACCATGAGCTATGCGGCAGTAATATGTTCAAGGAGAGGCCCAGACAGGAGGAGGTCAGGAAGCACTCATTTTTCTTTTGCGTGACAGATCCATGGAACAATCTCCCAGACCACGTGGTTGAAACACCAATGGTAGGAGTATTTGAGAGGCTGGACGCATTGGAGAGACCCCATTATGACCAGGCACCATCAACCTACATACGTGTGGGAATTCTTTTTTCTTTTTTTGCCATGACAAGCTGGCATTAGAGGCCCATTAGGGCCTAGATCAGCCTAAAGAGGACCTGTAAGTTAATCTATAATTACTTGCATGTCTTTAGGGATCCCTGTGATTGGTGAACCCCTGCCTTGTGGGGGCAACCTGTTTTTCTTCAATTTATGCACTTTTTTTGTTTCATTTGAATGTCCCTTCAATAACGGGACACCTGCCATGTCAGGACAACATTGGTCTGGATGCAGAGTTGACCATTAAACTTGTATAGTCTGATAGAAGCATGAGCACTTCGAAACAAATATAAATGAATGCCTCTTCCACTTCCAGGAATCTTCTTTTTTTTCTTTTTTTTAAAATTGTATTTTATGACGCTATCAAAATAGTGGGTTGCAGGACATTTAAGTCGTGCTTTTCTCAACTTAACCAAATGTGAAGTTAAATGTCCGACTTAGATCCTTATTAAAGCTGCTTAGTCCGATGAAGCATCAACATTTCAAACCCAAAATAATTATTTAGATTTGATTCTACACATCTAACTTAAATACAGATGCATGTTTTAAGCATTAGCCGCCACATAGAAGGGCACACTGAGGCAATATATATTTGTTCCCCCCCCCCCCCAATACATGTGTTGTTATTTAGTGCCCCTATTATTATTTTTATATTTTCTATTACAGGTTTTTCTTTAATTCCATCTTCTTGACAATGGGTTGTCAAGGAAACCGCAACAGCTGACCAATAACCATGGAGCTGGGTCATGTGACCCCAATACGATGCAATGTGTTACCAAGGCAACAGCAGATTGCAAGCTACAGGGGGCACGCATGTATGGAGGGCTTTATTAAAGCTGCACAGTCCGTTAAACTTAAAGGCATCACATTTTCGATCTTGCAATTGTATTCATGCTTATAATGTAAATATCTACAATGGCTGGAATGCCCGTGCCTGAACACTGAAAAACGGATATATTTAGCTGAATAAATACTTACCCCCAACATATATATCAATTACATTAGAGAGTAGATTATATATATTTCATGCTTGCAAAAGCCTTGCAATCAGAAGAGACAGGAAGAGAGAATGGACTTAGTCCGCGTACACTGGTGTTATGCTTCTCTGTATGGCACCGGACGCGGTAGCCGAATCGGTCGAGCGCAGACCTCCCGTGCGGGAGATCGGGAGTTCAATTCCCGGTCCAGTCAAACCAATGACTTGAAAAATTGATACTTATCGCTTCCTAGCTTGGTGCTCGGCATTAAAAGGATAGGGCAAGGACTGATTACCTCAGTGTCAGGATAAAGTGACTGCGTGATGACATCAGGTTATGGTCCTGGCAGCCTGATTTCCCAGTGGGGCAGCACTATAAAGTCACCATGAGTGTGCACTGTCACAATTCGGTACCTGTCCTGATATGACCTTAGATGTTGCCTGGATGTAAAATTCCAACAATCGATCGATTTGTACGCGCTGATCTGGGCAGGGGAGACGTGTATATGAGGTTTACGTGTCTAATCAATCTAGGTGCCTGTTCTGGAGGCCCTCTGGTGGTAACGAGGTGCACCACGCGAAAATACCATTGTGATGCCATTTGCATTATATTATATTATACGTCGTATATTATATGGATTAAAATATAAGGGTGATCAGCGAATAGATGGTGGTTGGTATTCACTCACAACTTTATATATATATATATATATATATATATATATATATATACATATATATATGCATAGTGATAGAGAAAGTGAGAGATATAATGTAATAAGCACATATGTATATGTATTATTTACTGCATATATATATATATATATATATATATATATATATATATATATATGAATAATCGAACAGGAACTGAGAAGGAAAAGACTAGACTTGGTTTGGGTTGAGCGCTGGAAGAACGTTGGAGTCGGTTCCCAGGAAAGGGGAAGCAGAGAGTGCCCGGTCACAGGGGGGCCTGCTGAGAATAAGGGGTATTGGGAAACGAGAGGTGCCTAGAAGGTGCACAGAAACATTAGGGACTATTCTTTATTTATATTCACATAATAAATTATATAGCACATATATGGGGAGAGGTATTTCCGCTATATATTTGATTATTGCCTGTATTTATTTATTCATATTATATATAATATATATAATATACACCCATTCGCTGTGGGATAGCACTATTATTAGTTGCCACTGGCGACCCAATGCGGCCAGACATATATATGTGCATTTTTGCACATTAAAGTAGATCTTTATATATTCACATATATGGTAGCCATATATGGTAACCATATATACACATAGGCATATGTACATATACATACATATATGTATAAATTATATACATATATAAAGTCTGGGCTACAGTACAATAAGGAGACAAGACAAGGAAGTGGGTTGAGATGATATATTCTCTGGCTTAAGGAATATGATTCCAGTGCACGAGTGACTGGTATGGTTGGGGGTGGTGGCGCCACCTGGCCCCACTGTGAAAATGGGTCACCCATAAAGTAGTACTCAAAACATTCCCTTTTGTACCTTTATACTCGCCTAATTCTTATACATCACATATATACGTTTGTTTGTTGGGGTATAACGTTTTGGCAACATCTAAGGTCATATCAGGACGGGTACCGATTTGTGACAGTGCGCACTCATAGATATTCTATAGTGCTTCCTCACTAGGAAAACAGGTCACCACCACCATGACCCGATATCCCACACAGTCACAATATCCTAATACTCAGCTAACCAGTCCTTGCCCTATCCTAATAATGCCAAGTGCCCAGCTCAGTAGCAACACGCATCAATTTTGTAAGTCATTGGTTTGACGTGGCTCAGTTTCGAACTCCTGACCTTATGCATGGGAAGCGTGCGCTCTACCGATTTGGCCACAACTTAGCATCAAAATGATGCAAGCTTAAAGCTGCAAAGTCCGATCAAGCATCAAATTTTCAAATCCAAAACAATTATATGCATTTGATTCTACATATTTAGCGTAGATTACTAACGCATTTATTGGGCATGTATTGCCACATAGAAGGGAATATTGAGTGAATTTAATTGAACCTGTTACTGCAGAAGCCTATGGTGTCATACTATTGGCGTGCTTGCCAAAATTAATTTGATATGTTAACACATCAAATATCTAAAAAGTTAGCCATTTAAAATAAAAGTTACTCCAAGCCAAAGTAAGGTAGACTATAACAATCAGTTTAATATATTTATCTCAGAAAAGTGACAGAAACAAAAAATCATCGGATAATGCTACTTTGACATCTTGCCAATGTGAATACCTGATTAATCTACAAAAACCTACAATTCACATTAATCTTCTCAACACTGTTTTAATTGTTTCATTGCTATTGTTTACTTTCAGGCAATTACTCCACTACAAGTCAACTGGAACCTGTCTGAGCGCATTCCTGAAGGTGGAAGTGGATCATGACAGCTTTAAGTTGAGCTTTTGAAGCATGCAAAGGGGAGCTTTCTATTCCATCTTTTTTTCTTGAAGATTTATTGTCCCTATTTTGATAAGTTTGAATATACTTATTTTCACCTTTAGGCAGTTGGTAGATAGAAAGCCCATGCCTACACTTTTACCGAACCAAGGGATTTTTAACCTCCCATACCACATAGACATGGTATGAGAGCAACTGGCCTTTGATGACGCTGTAAGTTATACACAGCGGTGGAATTCCAAATTGCTAGAGGTGATAGCATGGGGAATCGTAAGCACTGATCTTCAGATTAGAAGTCTGACCTAGAAAAATGTCTGACACTCTAACCACTCCGTCACAGAGAAGACACTTGCTGTGACCAAAGCCCATGATGGACATATATGGTGGCTACGATATGAGGTAGGAGAAATAGAGGCAAAGCAGAGCGAGTCGGTGCCGGCCTGGACAGTACTACTTCCTGACAGACTCAAGTGGGCAGGACTTGAGCAGGAAGTGGGTAGGACATGAGCAGGACGTGATCAGGATGTGAGCAGGACGTGAGCAGGAAGTGAGCAGGATGGGGACAGGAAGTGGGCAGGACGTGAGCAGGAAGTGAGCATGATGTGATGAGGAAGTGAGCATAACGTGAGCAGGATGTGAGCAGGAAGTGAGCAGGACATGAGCAGGAAGTGAGCACGAAGTGAGCAGGATGTGAGCAGGAAGTGAGCAGGAAGTGAGCATCACGTGAGCAGGACGTGAGCAGGACGTGAGCAGGACGTGAGCAGGAAGTGAGCAGGAAGAGAGCATGACGTGAGCAAGACGTGAGCAGGAAATGAGCAGGACGTGAGCAGGACGTGAGCAGGACGTGAGCAGGAAGTGAGCAGGAAGTGAGCAGGACGTGAGCAGGAAGTGAGCAGGAAGTGAGCAGGAAGTGAGCAGGACGTGAGCAGGAAGTGAGCAGGACATGAGCAGGGAGTGGGTAGGACGTGATCAGGACATGAGCAGGAAGTTGGCAGGACGTGATCAGGAAGTGAGCAGCACGGGGCAGGAAGTGGGCATGACGTGAGCAGGAAGTGAGCATGACGTGAGCAGGAAGTGAGAAGGATGTGAGCAGGAAGTGAGCAGGAAGGGAGCATGACATGATCAGGAAGTGGGCAGGAAGTGAGCACGTCATTAGCAGGACGTGAGCAGAAAATGAGCATGGCGAGAGAAGGGCGTGCAGGACGTGAGCAAGAGTTTAGTAGTACGAAAGCTCGACGTGAGAAGGACACGAGCAGAACGCAGGCAGGACGTGGGAAGAACATCAGCAGGAAGTGAGCATGACGAGAGCATGACGTGAGCAGGAATGTGGGCAACATGTGGGCAGGACGTGGAAAGGAAATCAAGCAGGAAGTGGAGGGTCTGAAGAAGGCCCTTTCCATGCCCGCCCTCTGCACACAGGACACGGTGGTGTCCTCCTGCACCGGATGGCGGCGCCGACTGGGTGCCGGCGCCGCGCCGCCGACGCCCGGCCACTCGCCGGAAACCGCCGCCAGGGGACCGATGGAAGTCCAAGCGGACGCGCAACCGGAAACGCCCAGGTGGAGGTGTGGATTCGTCAAGTTTAGAATCAAGGTGAGTATGACAGTGAAAGTTGTACTGAATCTTTTCGGCCGTGCATGCAACGTTGGTTTTTGCCACTCCCGGCAGAGGGCGGTTTGGTGGTGGAAATCCTCTCCACATAGTATGCCACACAGTGAGATGCTACTCATAGCCTTAGTTCTTTTCTCTGTTGAACAGAGCAGAGGGAAGGTTGGCCATGGAAATCTTCCATAAGATCTTTTTCTCAGAGCATGCTTCACAGAGGGCGGGTTAGTAGTGGGAATCCTCTATTATAAGACCGTTTACACAGAGTATGCCGCACAGTGAAGTGCTCTTGGTTCTTTCCACTGTTTATCAGGGGGAAGGTTGGCCATGGAAATCTTCTATAATATGTTTTTCTCAGAATGTGCTACCCACAACTTTAGTTCTTTCCACTTCCATCAGAGGGCGGGTTAATGGTGGGAACCTATTGAAACGGTCGTCGATGGCCGTCTCAACAACTCATCTTATTAACTACTATTCAGGTGGATCCTGGCAACTGTATGAAGTACCATAAACAACTCATAAGGAAGAAAGAGAAGAGAAGTCACGCACGATTGATAGTGATAAGGTTGAGCTTTATTGCTACAACTCTTGTTCACCTACTAGTGACCTGCCATCCTGACTTCTCACAACCTGCTACACAGATCCACATGGTTCCTGCGTGCTCAATCAAAATCAGTGCCATCAGCCCATTGAACCGGAGTCCAATGGTTGTTACACACAGCTCAGTGGTGAACTGCTTCTTTTGGTACCTCTAGAGTGTGTGTCTGCATAGCAAGTGCAAGGAGCATAAGGTGACTAGGCTCACACAGTCAGCCAATCAGGACACCCCCTGCATCCTGGGAGGGGTGGCGCCCAAGAGGGGCACCTGTCACTCAACCCCAGTGCAGGTGGTGTCCATAAATATGCAGAATGGTTGGGTGTGCTTGCCCAGCAGTCCAGTAGTAACAAGTAGTTGTCATACAGTTACAATAAACATTAATACTTGCTCCCACTCCATTTGCACTCTTCCTGGTGCATGGAGGGAACATTTCTGTAATTAGTAACAGTATCTTCATATCTGGACATCATATCGCAATCACGGTCACTGCACGCCATAACATTTACACATAGCATTCTTATGTCACACAGCGAGTGGGCACCCATTGCATCGCTATTACATAACAATGGTCCGCAACTCCGTCACCCGAGATATTGATATAATTCTCAAGCTCGCCTGTCATGACCGAAAGACCGTATATTTTTCCACAATGAAGGTTTCTCATGTTAAACTTAAAGGATTTGTTTGGGCGGGATGGTGGAGAGGGGTAAAATAAAAGTTCCATATTCTGATGAAAGTATAACATTTTCAAAAGCAAAACACTGATCTAGATTTGAACCTGAATATCGAACTTCGGTACTGGTGTGCTTATTAAGCATTTGGTGATGCATAGAAGGGGATGGTAAGTCCATTTAATAGAACATTTTACTGCTGGCGCCTATGGGGTCAAAGTTTTGACAAGCATGCCAACATTACAAGACAGTGGTGTTCTCTGTGGCAGGGTGGTTAGAGTCCCTGACTTCTTTTCGAGGTAGGACTCCTAATTTGAAGGTCGGTGGTTCGATTCCATGTGCCCCCAACTCTGCCAATTTGGATTTCCACTGCTGTGTATAACTTACAGCGTCATCAAAGGCTGGTTGCTCTCATACCATGTCTATGTGGTGTGGGCGGTTAAAAATCCCTTGGTCGGTAAATGTGTAGGCTCAGGCTTTCTATCAACAAACTGTCTAATGGTGAAAACAAGTCTATTCAGACTTATCCATGATAGGCAGAATAAATTTTCAAGAAAAAAAAAAGAAAAAAAATTCACGGAGGATCAGTGGTCTCGTCTGCACTGACCTAGGGAGTCTGGGTGGTGTAATGGTTAGCACATTGACACCGGAATGGCAACAAGTGCGGCTTCGAATCCTGCTCTGGGCAGAATATTTCTCATTTGCATCACCCCCCCTCCCCCTACGACAGAGAGCGGTAATCAGTGGGTGGCCAAGTCCTGCTGTATCCTGCATGGTGGGATCAGCAGACACCAGACCAGACGACATGGCCGAATAAGTTGAGGGTCCAACTCCTGCTTTCGTAGGTCGTGGGATTCGAACCCTGGTCGAGTCAAACCAATGACTTATAAAATTGATACTTGTCGCTTCCTAGCCAGGGACTCGGCATTATTAGGGTAGGGCAAGGACTGATTGGCTCAGTGTCAGAATAATGTGACTGAGAGGGATATCAGGTCATGGTGCTGGCAGCCTGGGCCCGTTTGCAGGAGTCGGTGGTAGCGGCTTTTGGTGTTACTGCGTATCACCGTATAGCTATTACCGGGGTCGGGAACTGTGTCAAGTCCTATGCAGGAGCCCGTAACACTTTGATTATAGCTACCCGTGAAGTTATTTATAGATTTGGGAAATCCCTCAATTCGAAAATATTAATATCTCCGCCGATGCGGCAGAGGCGTTAATTTTGCTTCGAATTTAGGGTTAATTTGCAGAAATTTCACTTATTGAGTATGTAATTCTGTTAAATATGACACCATTGGGTAGATTTGGGTGTAATATATTGCCGCCGATGCGGCGGCGGTGACGGCAGCCATTTTTAGTTGACGTTGGACAGTATGGATATCGACGTCGCTGCGGCGGCGGCGATTTGTTTACTTTACATTCATCGATTTGAAAATATTAATATCTCCGCCGATGCGGCAGAGGCGTTAATTTTGCTTCGAATTAAGGGTTAATTTGCAGAAATTTCACTTATTGCGTATGTAATTCTGTTAAATATGACACCATTGGGTAGATTTGGGCCTAATATACTGCTGTAAACCTGCTCCTTACCAGGGGTAGTGTACCACCGGTTAAGGTTTTGGTGTTAGGCCTATCACCGACTCGTGCATACCACTTTCCGCCTCTACCCGGGAAATTCCCGCCTAACACCGTTTTGGCTCGCTACCACCGAATACCACCGACTCCTGCATACAGGCCCTGGTGTCCCAGTGGGGCAGCACTATGAACTGGCCATGAGTGCGAACTGTCACAGTCGGTACCCGTCCTGATATGACCTTAGATGTTGCCTGGTCGTTAAACTTAAAAAACGAACCAATCAGAAGACACCTTCTCTATTTCCTTATCTGTCACACAGGAATCAGCCAGGTGTGAACTGTCACTAGTGTCAACGTAACTATCACTGCTGTCACCTGAGCTGTCACTACTGTCATCTGAGTTGTCACTGCTTTCATCTGAGCTATTATTCACGTATTTTGAGTGGAACAGGGCTGTCCACACTTGAGACCACTTCTAACGACTTGCGACGACTGTCGCAGACTTGTGATGATCCGCGACTACTTACGAGCATTTTGCAACGACCTGCGACGATTCAAAACAATAAGCGATAACTCACAATGACTTCGGATAATCCATACAACAACATACGACGACCTGCAACGACATGCGAGGACCTGCGATTCCTTTCATGACCTACAATGACATGTTGCCATCCACAACGGCAGACGACGACCCACAATGACGTCTGACGACCTGTGACCAGTTCCGACGACTGACAACAATATATGAAGACCCATTGAAGTCCCACATATGCATACCTCGACGCAAAATCAAATTAGGACAACCAACTAATGGTTATAACGATCTGCGACGGCTCGCAACGACGTAGGACGACCAGTAATGATATAGGATGACCAGTAATGATGTAGGACGACCAGTAATGATTTAGGACGACCAGTAATGATTTAGGACGACCAGTAATGGTTATAACGATCTGTGATGGCTCGCAACAACGTAGGACGACCAGTAATGCTTTAGGACGACCAGTAATGACTTAGGATGACCAGTAATGACATAGGACGACCAGTAATGACTTAGGACGACCTATACCTACTCATGACGACCCATATCCACGGAGAACGATCTGTGACGAGGTAGGATGAAATGTGTCAACTTATGATGACCTACGACGACCTAGGATGACCTACGATGACATACAACGACCTACGACGGCCTACGACGACCTACGACGACCTACGACGACCTACGACGACCTACACCGACATACGACGACCTACAACGACATACGACGACCTACAACGACCTACGGCGACCTACAACGACCTACGACGACCACCGACGACCTGGTCGTTGCGCCATCTGGCACAAAGGACAGTAATTTGTTAGGAAACCATGGATTGACCATCCCCACTGGGACCTTTGCACCAACACAGTATTCACATTTGTTTGTTTGTTTGTTGTTTTACGTCCTATCAACATCTAAGGTCATATCAGGATGGGTACCGACTTGTGACAGTGTGCACTCATGGTGACTTTATAGTGCTGCCCCACTGGGAGACCAGGCCACCAGCACCATGACCTGATATCCCACTCAGTCACATTATCCTGACACTGAGCCAACCAGTCCTTGCCCTATCCTAATAACGCTGAGTGCCTGGCTAGGTAACGACAAATATCAATTTTGTAAGTCATTAGTTTAGCTTGTTTGTGATTCGGATTGCGGACTTTCCACACAGGAAGTCAGCACTCTTACCGCATCAATGTCACATGTGTAACGGAGCAGGACATAGCTCAGGTGGTAGAGTGTCCACCTGTGAAGGTGTCGGTCATCGTATCGATCATGCTCAGTGGACACATTTGCAGTTTGGGCTATTTTCCGTTCCAACCAGTCGTTCACAACTAGTTCATCAAAGGCTGTGGTATCTGCTGTCCTGTCTGTGGGAAGGTGCATGTACAAGACTCCTTGGTGGTTATCGGAAAGAGTAGCCTCCAAAGAAATATGTCAGAATGACCATATGTTTGACGTCCAATAGACGATGATGAAAATCAAGGTGCTCAAGAGGCGTCGCTAACAAAAACAACTTTGCTTTCGGTGTCATATGTGATGATGAGAATCCCAATTTAAGCATTTATCATGTTCGTCAACATACATACTTAAAGCTGCATAGTCCGATGAAGCATCAAATTTTAAAAATCAAAGCAATTATCTAGATTTTATTCTACATATCTAACTTAGATCATCATCATCATGCTGTCGGTCACGAAGCGACAAAGACTGCTTTCATTACTTGACTGCCACTCTCCATTTAGCTCTCTGCTGTGAGAGTTGCGTCCATGAGCCGGTATTAATGTCTCTCAGCTTCAGGTTTCTTGAAGGTATAGTACATTTCATGATAGCTGCCTGCAAAAGTGTTGAAGTGCTGCTGGCTTTTGCAAGTTACCAGCGGCACTCTCTCGGGGAGCAAATAGAGGTTTCACACCGGCAAGAACATGTCAAGACAGGCACAAAACTATTTGTCCCTGCAGTGGCTGGTCGGGAGATGTTGGGAGTTCCATACATCAACCGCTCTTAATGCTGCCACAGTGACATGGTTTTCTGTTAGGGTTTGCTCCCTTAGCCTTCGGTTCTGTCAAGAACCTGTACCACAAGGCAGTGGTTTACAACTCTGCAGGGCAGGGGCGTCAAACTCCCTGAGGTATTGCAATACCTGCAATACCTGCATACCAGATACTGCATACTTAGATACTGATGCACTTATTAGGTATTTGTTGCCACATAGAAGAGAACACCGAGTCGATTTAATAGAACATGTTACCGCAGAAGCCTATGGTATCAGAGTTTTGGCAAGCTTGCCAAAATTATTTTCACATGTTTGAATTTCAAATATCTCAAAAGTAGCCATTTAAATTAAAAGTTACTTCAAACTAAAGTAAAGTAGATTATAATGATCAATTTAATATATTTATCTCAGAAAAAAGTCAGAAACTCAAAACCATCGGACTATGCAACTTTAAGCATAGTAGTATTAGACAGATGTACAGTGTGTCCTGAACATTAAACTAGAATGGCTGGTTTTCTGAAGGTGTAGGCTCTAAAAAAGTGTTGGCGAATAATAATTTGTCTCTGAATGAATTAGATCTGTCCTGTACACATTGTATGTGATATATATTTCACTACGTGAATATAAACATAACCCACTATTCTATACTAATTTTCTCATCCCATAACAATTACTGAGGAACTCTGCAGTAGTGAATTAACAACCTACTCAGGCTATTAGATCCTGTATATAACACAGTGGCGCCACCTGTTAGTGAATTGTGGCAATCAATCACTCACCAGGAAATGTTATACACACACTATAATTATGTTGGTTGGTTGTTGGAGTTTTACATCCTGGTAACATCTAAAGTCATATCAGGGTGGCCACTGACTTGTGACAGTGCACACTCATGGCGACTTTATAGTGCTGCCCCACTGGGAAATCAGGCTGCCGGCACCATGACCCGACATCCAACTCAGTCACGTTATCCTGACACTGAACTAACAAGTCCTTGCAGTGCTTTTTTCCAAAACACGAGTTAGAAACTTGGCATTGACAATACAAACTAATTTTCTTGGATTGGGGCTTATCACGTTTTGGAAAGAGAAAGAGCTCTTCGCAAATATATATATATATAAATATATATATATGGAGGCAGAAGGATGCTCATAAATAACTAGTTAATGGAACACTGTAATGGTAGGTTGTGCATCAATAATAATTATACATAATACATTATGCTATTATTATTTAATATGTAATATTGTGTCATAGGGAGTTGTCCGCTTAATGGATACACTCGCTATAAAGGACATCAGTCACTAAAGCAAAATGCCGACCAAGTATTATTATGCAATATTGCTTAGTTATATTGTTTTATTTTCTTATTGCTGGAGAACAATATGTTATTGTGTAATATCGCATGTACCTACATATGTATGAAAGTATAATATAGCAGTTCAGAGCGTATTCACTAGCAAATTTTAATTTAAATAATTTAATAAAGGTAGACTCTTTTTATGCGGGGACCAACCAGAGAAAGTAGTCTATATTCGGATGATTTAAATATTAATAATATAATTAACATGAATAATTATTCCCCCGGTATCTGATATTCAAGCAAATTTGAGTCGGACTACCAACCATCTTCTGATAAAACATTTGAATAATTTTGTTGAAATGCTCGGTGAATACTTGGTGTATTCCGCCCGGTCATATCACAGTGTCATAGCGACCGATGTGCACGTCATTAAATAGGCCTGTCACATGACCAGAGCACACCATCATAGACAGGGTCAGAACAACGCCATATAGGGCCTAATTAGCTGATATTATTAACCAACTCTAGTATCCCCCACTTACAGACTATCCCCACTTACCCCAATCCCTACTTACAGACTATTACAAATAAACAAGTGTGATGTTTTTTATAATGCACATATGCATGGTTGCCTAAAAGGTTTGGCTGGTTGTATTTGTTGTACTTTTGATATAATCAGAGTTGCATAATGTTCTTGTGATGTAAACCAATGGTCCACAACTGCATCATCAAAGGCTGTGGTATGTGTTGTCCTGTCTGTCGGAAAGTGCACATAAAAGACCCCTTGCTGCTTATCGGAAAGAGTAGCCTATGTGGCCACAGCGGATTTCCTCCAAAGAAATATGTCAGAATGACCCTGCATTTGATGTCCAGTAACCAATGATAAAAATCAATGTCCTCTAGATGCGTCGTTAAATAAAACAAACTTTCCTTTTTGAATGCATCGACCACTGGAAGTGACTGTGCATGGTACCAGGGCGAGCGAGAAAAGATGAGAAAATGCAAGAAGCGCCTAATTGTATGGCGCCAGGAAATATGGTGCTTACACATCTAGAGGTGTTGGTAAATAAAACAAGCTTTACTTTTTCCTGTGATATATTATTGTTAGACTGTGAATTCTGTATAGATGTGTGTGCATTTGTTATTGAAGCTGGTGTCATGGTGGTCAGGCAAATAATGGAAAGATTGCACTGTGGTGTTCTCTGTGGCAGAGTGGTTAGAGTGTCTGACTTTTTTCTAGGTCGGACTCCTAATCTGAAGGTTGGTGGTTCAATTCCCCATGCCCCACCTCTGCCAATTTGGATTTCCACCGCTGTGTATAACTTACAGTGTCATCAAAGGCTGGTTGCTCTCATACCATGTCTATGTGGTGTGGGAGGTTAAAAATCCCTTGGGTCGGTAAAAGTTTAGGCTCGGGTTTTCTATCGACAAACTGTATAATGGTGAAAACAAGTCTATTCAGACTTATCCATGATAGGCAGTATAAATCTTCAAGGAAGGAGGAGTGTGTAATTCAAATCCATAGTTCTTGACATTCGAGGGCTGGTGTACTAACCACGACTCTGTCTAGACTCCCTGATGCAATCAACATATCTACGCCTACCTTTCTATGTGGATCCTTGCTTGAGAGGTCAGTGCAAACTATTACATTCGTCTCCGCTCCCTGGAATTATGTCTTTTAAATGGTTTATGTGTAAGTCATATAGTTATTATGATTACGCACATACAGACAATGCACTTACATAATATACATAATACAGTCGATTGGTTGGTTGTTGGAGTTTTACGTCCTGGCATCATCTAAAGGCATATCAGGACAGGTACCGACTTGTGACAGACTTTATAGTGCTGGCAGCCTGGGACATCCCACTGGGAGAACAAGCCGCCAACTGATATCCCACACAGTAACATTACCCTGACACTGAGCCAAACCAGTCCTTGCCTTATCTCAATAATGCCGAGTGCCTGGCTAGGAAGCGACAAGTATCAATTATTAAGTCATTGGTTTGACTCGACCAGAGTTCGAACCCACGATTTCCTAAAACAGGAGATGGACGCTCAACTCATTTGGCCATCTGGTCTGGTCCCATACAGTAGATAGCTTTACAGGATCTAGGGGTGATGCAAACAAAAAGAACATTGTACCTAGCGTGGATTTAGACCTACACTTCTTGTCATACCCATTTAATTAGCCTATCTGTGCTCCCTCATGCAAAGGATCCAACCCAAGAAAACCCTAGAATGGTTATTGTTGGGACCCAAATAATGCGATCAATATAGGGGAGTGGTTGGTCTGTGGAGATGGTGGGTTAAAGAGGTTTTACTGTATATATAAATATATATATATATTTATATATCTATATATATATATATGTGTGTGTACGGGTGTATCACAAACTATTTCTAAAATATCACTAACCAAAATCTAAAACACTAGTAATATCATGTATAGCTGCCATACATTCCAGAGCATGTACCTTCCCTCCACGCACACAGGTGAAGTCTACAGTAATATATGTAACTATATATGCCAAAAACAGAGCATATGTGTTGTATGCACCAGCCCATACGCCCTAAAAAACAGTAATAAATAAAGACCAAAATCTAAAACAAAATTAAACTTGCAGAATCAAGCAACCACTAAACCTAAAGGTAAAAAAATAATGGTAGAAAAAATTGAATGCAGGATAGGGAGGGGCATGCATTTCGCCCACATAAACTGCCAGAGTGCATCCAATAAATAGACACAATAAAAATACACCTAAAAAATGAAAATCTTGATGTATTAACACTATCAGAAACATGGTTCACTGACAGACATAAAGACAACACCCTCAACATAGAAGGATATAGGCTTGTACGTAATGACAAACAGCAAATCAACATAACAAACCAAACAAAAAAAGGTGGAGGTGTTGCCATTTAGTGCAAAACCTCCAAAAATCTAGACACTGAGGCCCTAAAAACAGCAAACTTGTCAAATGAGCACATGGAACTGTGGTGGTGCCTAATAAAAAATGAGAAGCAGGCTAACATAGCATTAGCAAGCCTCTACAGGCCACCATCGGGAGATGTAGAAACATTCCTTGAAACTCTAGATAATAGCATAAATACAGTACGAAAATTAACAAATGCAGAAATCTTTGTACTAAGTTACTTCAATATAAACTACAACTGCAAGGACAAAAGTAAATTAATGTTAAAAACCACTATAAAAATCCTAGTGCTCCAACAGCTCATTATAGAGAACACAAGACTAAGCAACAATAGTTCAATAATTGATCTAATATTAACCAACTGAAACCATGCCACAAAATGGGGGACTAAAAGCTGGGGTATAAGTGACCATGAGCTATTATATGTAACCAGGAAAAAACTCAAAAACACAAACCAATATGAGTACAAAATGGGCAGATCCCTAAAAAAACTACTCAGAAGAAACACTAAAAAAACCACATACACAAAAACATAAATAACCTCACAGAAAACAGAGATGATGCTGATGTCTACTGGAGCAACATGATGACAGAAATAAAAAAATCATTACATGAGATGTGTCCCATAAAGAAACAAAAAATACAAAAATATCAAGACCCATGAGTAGACAGTGAACTACTGACACACATCTCAACAAAATATAAACTAGGCAACAAAGCTCAACATCCACAAGAACCAGATGATAAAAGGGCATATAATACTGCCAGGAACAACTCCCTCAAAGCAGTAAAGAGAGCAAAAAAGAGTGGACCAAAGACTATCAAATAAATTCACAAGAAACTGGGAAAACAAATCAGAAAATATCCAGGATGAAATCCCCACCTGCAAAACCGACCTAAAAGAATTAACAGACCTAATAAATGACATAGATACAAATAAACCAATTGGAATAGATGGAATCCCCACTAAAATACTAAAAGAGGTACTCCAAGCCATCCCAAGTACCCTGGTGGACCTGTTCAACATATCCTTTGAACAGGGGCACTTTATCACAGCATGGAAGATGGCAACCATCATCCCCATCTACAAAAGTGGTGACAGGCAAAACATGGGAAAATACAGACCAATATCAATTCTACAGACACCAGGCAAGCTAATTTAAAAAATATTTCACAGGCACATAAATGAGCACCTGGAAAAAAACAATATACTAAACAAAAGACAAGGAGGTTTCAGGAAATTACACTCCACATAAAAAACAATAGCAAACCTAACAAGTGACGTACTGGCATCAATGAACCAAAAGAAATCAGTTGGAGCAGCTTTCATTGACTACAGCAAAGCTTTTGACACAGTAGACCACAACATACTACTAACAAAATTAAACAACATGGGCATTAAATCCAAATCAATAAACTGGATAAAATGCTACCTAAACAACAGACAACAAATAACAAAAGTGAATGGTACACTGTTAGACCAGAAAACTGTTACATGTGGTGTACCCTAAGGATCAGTCCTGGAACCACTACTTTTCATACTATACATAAACCACCTAGAAATATGGCTAGAGACAGAATGTCTCCAACTATTTGCAGATGACACTGTCATATATGCAGAAGGAAGCACAGTAGAGGAAGTAACAACCAAGCTAGACAACCTCTTGCTGAAGCTAGGTAACTGGTGTGAGTCCAATAAAATTACCATCAACGACATTACTTTTCTCACATAGAAAGAAACCTACACTGCAAGCTAGGAAGCAAAACCTTGGAAAATGTAACTCACTATGAATACCTAGGCCTAGAGCTAGATAACCAGCTAAACTACAATCTGTGTATAACAAAAATCATCCAAAAAATAAACCACAAACTGTGGCTATTTGCAAAACTAAGAAACTATATGAACCAAGATATGTCAATAAAAATCTTCAAAGGTATGGTACTCTCCTACTTTGACTATGGGGATGTAATCTACATGGGTGCTAAAAGGAGCTACTAAGAAAACTGCAAATACTGCAAAATAGAGCCCTAAAAATCTGCCTAAGATTAGACAAACTACACCCCACCTATGATTTACACAAAAGAACTAAAGTAAAACTACTAGAAAACAGAAGAATAATCCACCTAAAAACATTAGCATAGATATAGCCAGGACATTAAGCAACTAACTCAACCACTAATGAACACCAGAGCAAACAATGCGCCACTACTAAGGCAGACCAGAAGCCAAATCAAAGCTCACAAAAGAAGCACACTGACAAGTATGGAATGCACAAACGGTGAAGGAAAGGCAAATTCCTGATCTAAAAACATACAAAAAATATCTGTGCAAAATAAAACCAGGAAACCCTAACTAAGCCGCACCACAAGCGGACATGTGATATGTCACGGCCCACCAGTTGGACAGCCCATGACGGGAAACCCGGAAATATAAAAGCCAGATAACGCGTACACCAACAATATAATCAAAGCAAATCCAAACAAACATAACCCAACCACCTATTATGGACAAGCCTATAACATGTAACTAGAGTAGGCTAGTATAGAATTAAGTAGAAAAAAAATGGAAAACTCTTCCCAAGAAAACCTCCAAAACACTAACATAGATCACTAACCCAAGATATAACTTTAAGAAACACAAAACTATAACTTCCCAGCATTGAAAACAAGCTCGATCATCCAAACTTACATGCTATGGACAGCATAAACACCGCATTAAAAAAAAAGAAAAAAAAAAGAAAAGAATGATGCCAAATTAATTCTGGCACGCACGTCAAATTTGTGAATAATAATAAAACGTTTGATTAAATTACCTTGATATTCCCATTCCTGCAGGAACAGACGCCTAGTAGTAAGTGTTCCAGTATTAAAATTGGATATGTAGGTTCAAATCTAGCTAGAGGTCTTGCTTTCGAGAATTGGATGCTTCCATTTGACTATGGCAGTCCAAACCTATGTTGTGTGATAAACAATTTGCTAAATGCTGTTGTGTTGATGAACAATAAGAGTAGTTCCAGCTGTTGTCCAACATAAATCTGCGCATGCTCTGTTAGTGCCATATTTCGTGGGTGTTTAAAGGGCCAGTAACACGGCCAGCACAACTTTACTTGTTCAGTATTATCATGGTCAAATATGGGTCATAATTATCGTGGTTAAAGGATGTGTATAGATTGAAAGAACTGGGAATTATTTAGGGCCCGACCAGACGGGATGGCCAAATGAGTTTCAAGAGCATTTTGGTAGATCGTGGGATTCGAACCCATGGGTTCGAACCCTAATCGAGTCAAACAAGTGATTTATAGATTGATACTTGTCGCTTCCTAGCCAGGCTCTCGGCATTATTATGATACGGCAAGGACTGGTTAGATGAGTGTCAGGATAATGTGACTGAGTGGGATTTTGGGTCATGGTGCTGGCACTCTGATTTCCCAGTAGGTCAGCACTATAAAGTTGCCATGAGTGTGCACTGTCACAAGTCGGTACCTATTCTGATATGACCTTAGATGTTGCCAGGACGTAAAACTCCAACAACCAACCGACACCATACAACACTCAGCAAGTACAGAGAATCCTGGTCACAGCACCAGTGTCATGGGGGTGTTGCACCAAATGGTAACACCGTCCCTCAAGCGGGATTCTAAACCACATTTTTACTATTCTGGGGCTAGCGTCTCTAACCATTAAATTATCTAGACTCCCTGGTGCAATCACCTATGCACACCTACCTATGTCGGCATTAATAGGATAGAACCAGGACTGGTTAGCTTAGTGTCAGGATAATGTGACAGAGTGGGATATCGGTGCATGGTGCCAGTGGCTGATTTCACAGTGGGGCAGCATGATAAAGTAGCCATGATTGTGCATTGTCACAAGTTGCTACCCATCCTGATATGACCTAATGATGCTGTCACATTACAACGCTTCTCGACAATGCGCGTCGACGTGTGTCACTTTTTGGCGAAACGTCGGGAGACGTCTGGAAGCGTTACGCACGCATTACACGTGCATTAGGCATGCATCGGTACACGTCAGTACACTTGGATTGACAACGACAGTCATCGAGGAATGCCGGCGCGCATCGTGGCGCATCGAAAGTTTTGCGCTTGCACAAAACTTTCGTCGTGTGCCAATGTGTGGGTGCCAACATTATGGGGACGTTTGGGGTGCGTCGAAATACGTTAAACGCACTGGAATAACCTTATGCGAATGCCAAGCACAAGTCGCGCGCACGTTCGGGTTGTCCCCACATGTTGCGCCAAAATGTTGCTTTGTTGTTTTACGTCCTCACTACATCTAAGGTCATATCAGGACGGCGCGCCAACCTCTTTTTATTTTTTTTTCGCCACGCGTCGACACACGTTGGCCGCGCGCTACTAACACGCTGCGCTGACGTCAAACATTTTCCCAAACCGCCGAAAAGTTGGAGGTGTCTCGACGTGTACAACTTATTTTGCACCTTGGTGGCGCGCCGGCGAGAAGCGTCGTAATGTGACAGCCCCATTAGATGTTGCCAGCATGTAAAACTCCAACAACCAACCTACCTATGTAGGTGGTATTTCAGCTGGGGAGGTGAGTGCATCTTACTTTACTACCAGGTAAATCTCTTTATGATACTGCTAGAGTAGAGTACCACATTAGATTTGTAATTGAATTGGGTAACATTAAATTGCATAGTCCGATAAAAATTAAAAGCATAAATTTTTCTCAAGCAAAGCATCTATCTAGATTTGAACTTACATATCCAGTTTAGATACAGGTGCACTTATTCAGTATTTGTTGCTGCACAGAATGACACAGAATGGCACAGAAGTGCACAGAAGGGCACAGAAGGGCACAGCATGACACAAAATGACACAGAAGGGCACATAAGGGCACAGAAGTGCACAGAAGGGCACAGAAGTGCACAGAAGTGCACAGAAGTGCACAGAAGAGCACAGAAGGGCACAGCATGACACAGAATCACACAGAATCACACAGAATCACACAGAATCACACAGAATCACACAGAATGGCAAAGAAGTGCGCGTAAGGGCACAGAAGGGCACAGCATGACAGAGAATGACACAGAATGACACAGAAGGGCACAGAATGACACAGAAGGGCACAGAATGACACAGAATGACACAGAAGGGCACAGAATGACACAGAAGGGCACAGAATGACACAGCATGACCCAGCATGACATAGAATGACACAGAATGACACAGAAGGGCACATAATGGCACAGAATGACACAAAATGAAACAGAAGGGCACAGAATGACACAGAAGGGCACAGAATGACACAGAATGACACAGAAGGGCACAGAATGACACAGAAGGGCACAGAATGACACAGAATGACACAGAATGGCACAGAATGATACAGAATGACACATAAGGTTACAGAAGGGCACAGAAGGGCATCGCAGAAAGCATGTCTTATAATGTGAACAAACCACAATTGAACACCCCACCCCAATGGATCCAATAATGAATGACTCAACAAGGCAGTGTGGTGTGTGTGTGTGTGTGTGTGTGTAGGCGGGGGGTATTCATAAAGTTTTATTCCAAATTCAGGTGTTCAAATGTATCCGTCCCCGGCCTACAAGTACAAGTAAGAAGTATGATGGGTGAGTGGGTGGTAAAACACAGGTGATGCAGGGTGGACACACCCTTGCTTCACTGAGAAGTGCTGATGGCTAGCGGCCCGGCCGGGTTATACGCATCAGTGCCAGGGTGTGAAAGTCCCCGCCCGCCACGACTCAGGTGGATGGGGATGAAGACGCGCGCCCGTCCACCTATGAGTCGATCAGGGTGGCAGAAAGCATGGCGGTGGTGAGTCGTTCCATTCGAATCAAACACGATGCCAACATTCCGACCAGCGTGGCTTTTAACATAAGAATACCAAACACTATGATTTCAAACTTGCTTAATTTACTAATAATATTCCTGATTGGGTTGGTTGGTTGGTTGGTTGTTGGAGTTTCACGTAATGGCAACATCTAAGGTCATATCAGGACTTCCTGATTGGGAAGTTAGCTACCTAATTAGCTATCCCACCGCGACTCAATCAAACCTGACAGGCACGTGACCTATATTATAAGCCACTGTTTAACGCACACTTCCATATGCTTATTTAATAGATTTTTTCTTAAAGTGAAAAAAAAAGAAATAGGAAGGGTCGATTTCGATGGGCTTTCCGATTCGGAGCTCATTTTATGGCGTTTAAAACACGTGGGACCATTTGCGGTAACCATAGCAGCGGTGGTGCGTGTTGGGAGGACTATCGGTGATGTTGGTGGGCAAGGTCAAGGCCGACCGGGTTCAGGAGGGTGGGTGGCCGGGTGGGTGGGGGAGGGGGAGGACTACCCATCGTCTACCTACCTACCTCCAGACGACACCGGAGACATCATGTGACCGCCACTGGTGCACTAGTGAACTAGTGTTTTGGTGTTCTGGTGCACTGGTGTTCTGGTGTTCTGGTGTTCTGGTGTTTTGGTGTTCTGGTGCACTGGTGAACAGCCCCAGTGTGGTGGTGTTTCTAAGACAAGGCCATTATTATTTACAATTTACAATTTACACGACGGACAAGCCTAGGCGCTACCTGGCAGAGTGTGTGTAAAGGACCACCGGATGACGCCGCTAGGTGGCGAGGCGTGGCGTTACACGCGACTTCGTGTTGTGGTGATGGTGACGTCACAGGAGTGGCAGGCATCGGTGTTTGTGTCGGAGACGCCGTAAGCGGCTGGATACATGTGGACGCGCCATGTGCTGCTGTTGGAGGGATTTGCTTTATGTGTTTACGTTGCCATGCAAGCTGTGGGTAGGTACACCTCGCGCTGAGCATGCGCTAAGCTAAAGGCAGGAGCACTATTTCAGTGAGTGCCAATTGTAGTAGAATTCTAGTGCATATATGTATATATGTGCTCTATAATCTATTATGGGAATATAAACAAGGACACTATCTATGTTCAGTTCCCTATGTAATAGTATATTCACTGTATCTTATCTAACTGACCCTATGTAGTACAGTATTGGCCACACTGGCGCCACCTGTGAGGGGCTCTAAGCGCTGTATGCCAGCTGCATCTGGCCGTTATCGCCTATAGACACGTCGAGATGGTCCAATTTTAAGTTTAATATATCTCCGCCAGAGAATATATATCTTCTTCTCAACCACGTCAGTCTTATCGTTGTTCTGTTTATCTGGGGCCAACTGTTTATATATATGTGAAGAGTTCAGGTGCAAAACCATCTAAACGTTCAATCCAAAAATGGAGATAAAACGTTGGAATCAAAGCCTCAAAAACTATATTTGTCTACATTCCTTCTCTTTGCATTATCACTCCATAACCATGTGTTCACATGAAAAGTGGAAGTAGTGAGAATACAAATTATTTTCAGGTAACAAATATTTTATTTAAACTACATTTCTGGATTGGCGTTTACATGGTTTTGTGCCTGAACTCTTCATATATATATATATATATATATATATATATATATATATATATATATATATATATATAGAATAACTAGAATACATATATATATATTCTAGTTCCACTAATATTTATTACTTATATATATATATAACAAATATTTTATTGAGTATGCCATATCAACTAAGTTAGTCCACCTCCCCTTCCGCTGTGACGTCACAGAACTACTACTATTACTAATACTGTCTATATAAGCATATATCATGTGTATGTCGATACATACATGTGTATATATGCATACATCTATATATATGTTTTATATATCTATTTCTGTTGATGTCCATATACGTGTATGTATGCATATATGTGCAGAGATGCATATATCTGTATACATGCATGTGGTTGTTTAAAGCTGCATAGGCCGATGAAATATCAAATTTTCAAAACCAAACCAATTATCTAGATTTGATTTTGCATATCTAACTTAGATACTGATGCACTTATTAAGCATTTGTTTCTGCGTAGAAGGCAATATTGAGCCAATTTAACAGAACATGTTACTGCAGAAGTCTATGGTGTAAATGTTTTGGCAAGCTTGCCAAAACTAATTTTCCATGTTTGCACTCAAAAAATCTCAAAGGTTTACAATTTAAAATAAAAGTAACTTTGAACTAATGTAAAGTAGATACTAGTGATCGATCTAATATATTTATCTCAGAAAAAATACAGAAATTCTAAACCATCGGACTATGCAACTTTAAGTAGGGGAAATATTGATGTTGAATTACAGAAACTCAAAACCATCGGACCATGAAACTTTTACACTGGTGTGGCGTGCCCTAGCGTGTGGCACCCTGGGTGACCTCTCGAGGTACTGGTGGTGCCTTTAGCCAGCCCTCATCAACCCTACAGAGCCAGGCCATGATCAACTCTACACCAGCAATCCTTGATCGCGACCCTCCCCAACTGAGGCTTATGCATCATATGTTTACTGCGCGGCCTCCTTCACATGTTTGCTGAATTTTTTCTTTTTGAAAGAGACAAATTTAATTCGCCAACCACCGGCTGGCACACCATCTATGTCTGGTGAAGGTGTCCAGCAGTTTCAAACCCTGGTCGAGTCAAACCAATGACTTAAAAATTGATATTTGTCATTTCTTAGCCTGGCACTCGACATTATTAGGATAGGACAAGGAATGGTTGGCTCAGTGTCAGGATAATGTGACTGAGTTGGATATCAGGTCATGGTGCTGGTGGCCTGGTCTTCCAGTGGGGCAGCACTATAATGTCACCATGAGTGCGCACTGTCACAAGTCGGTACCCATCTTGATATGACCTTAGATGTTGCTAGGATGTAAAACAACAACAAAACAAACAAACGATCATCCACTTAAAGGTCAAGTAACATGACCGACATAACTTCACTTATTCACGTCGCTTCTCGGCCTTTTGGCTAAGATCAAAGTCTTTTGGTGCCGGTCGCAGGGTAAATCTGGGGATCTGGAGGGACCCAGCACACAAGGTCAAAGGACCGAGAGGCGAACCCTGGGCACTTATCCAATGAGGATTTTCTGAGGATATGCTGGGTCATTAAAAGATAACAACAAAAATAAAAGAGAATACTGAGGCACTTTAATAGAAATTGTTACAGCAGAAGCCTATGATGTCAGAGTTTTGGTGTGCTTGCCAACATTAATTGTCGATGGTTGCACTTCAAATATCTCAAAAGTTAGCCATTTAAAATAAATTTTACTTCATACTAAAATATAGTAGATTATAATGTTCAACCTAATATATTCATCTCAGAAAATGACAGAACCTCAAAACCATCGGACTATGCCACTCTAAACAAAACACAATTGAATACCTAACAAATTGTTAATATTTCATATCCCTAAATAACACACAGTTAGAATCATTAACACATTAACAGAATGTTTCTGGTGAATCGGGTCAGTAACTCGTTGATGAAGTAGGCCCCGAAAGGCGATGGTTGCGTGCGCATCTTGCTTGTAGTTGAGTATCTAAGCGAGATTTAATTGTCATATTGAATTTCTGAGCGATGAGAACCATAAGGTTGCAGGCATAAAAGTGGCATAATCCGATAGTTTTGAGTTTCTGTCATACTTGTAATGTTAGATCAATTTACCAGTTTGATCATTTATAATTTAACTTTGCTTTACTAATAAGTAATATAGTTTCTGTTTGTGATTCTGTAACATTGTTCTTTTTTCCGGGGTGGGGTTGTTGGCCCCACGCCCAACCCCCAACCTGGAGGACCAGTTGCTACTCTTAGTTTGTCCTCTACTATGAGACCTGCCCGACTTGGTTAAACCTGCCAGGGGGCTAGCCCCCGCCAGTATCTCTCATGGTCACGGAGGCACACAAGCCTCCCCACCACGACAAGGTAGCAACACATTGGGGGGAGGTTTAGTTTCTCCTTTTTTGTTTGTTGTTGTTTTACATCCTGGCAATATCTAAGGTCATATCAGGATGGGTATCGACTTGTGACAGTGCACACTCATGGCGACTTTATAGTGCTACCCCACAGGGAGACCATGCACCATGACCTGATATCCCACACAGTCACATTATCCTGACACTGCGCTAACCAGTCCTTGTATTGTCCTGTCCTATTAATGCTGAGCGCCGAGCTAGGTAATGACAAGTATTAATTTTATAAGTCATTTGGTTTGAGTCTGCTGGGATTCGACCTCCCGACCTCCCGCACGGGAGGCCTGCGCTCTACCGATTCGGCCACCGCGTCCGGTACTTAGTTTGAAGTAACTTTTATTTTTTAAGTGTTACATCTGCGTAGATTAATGAAAGCATCAAATTTGCGGAAAAAAGCACTTATTTAGATTTTGATTCTACATATCAAAGCCAGACAGGATGGCCGAATGAGTTAGAGCATCCGTCTCCCGTGTTGGTAGATCATGGGATCGTGGGTTCGAATCCTGTTTGAGTCAAACCAATGACTTAAAAATTGATACTTGTTGCTTTCTAGCCAGGCGCTCAGCATTATTAGGATAGGGCAAGGAGCAGTGGAATGAGGAAGACCAATCGTCTGCGATTGAAATTTCCGCTGCTTAAACAACTAATGTACCAACAAAGAAAGTGGTGCACTTGTGCCATTTGTGCACCTATTAAGAGTATTAAAAGAACCCTCCTATACTACTATTAAGTACGTATTGTTCCATAGAAGGACATACTAAGCCAATTTAATAGAATCTGATACTACTGAAACCTATGGTATCAGAGCATTGTTTTGGATGCCAAAATTAATTAAAATATCTCAAAATGATTCATTCAAAATAATTGTTACTTCTATGTAGATTATAACGATCAGTCTGATATATTTATCTAATAGAATGACTGAAACAATCGGAGTGAAACAATCGCAACTTTAACTTTAACTTTGATGATATTTAAAGTGAAATTAGGCGTGATAACATTTTGCATGCGCAGTTAATTGCTGAACCACATAGGCTTCCTCCGTGACGGCTTCTATTAAATTGGCTTAAGGTTGCATAGTCTGATGATTTTGAGCTTCTGTCATTTTCTGAGATAAGTATAGTATGTTCATCATTAGGCCCTATAATCTACCTTACTTCAGTTTGAAATAACTTTTATTTCAAATGACTAACTTAGGAGATATTTGATGTGTAAACATGCCAAATTTATTTTGATGTACTTATCGAAACTCTAACCCCATAGACTTCAGCAGTGACAGCCTTTTTAAAATTAAATGGACTTACTATGCCCTTCTATTCACACTATTCACGCCGCGGCCATGTTGAAACCAGACCGAGGCCGCGTACGCGTCTGCGAGATGCCGCTGTATGAAAAGTAATGTGAATACATTTTTGTTGAACAATACCTCTCGAAATCACTCAAATTTGAGGGTATTCATTTTTTAAACTACCATATTCATCTTTGCATACCTGTTTTCTATCTATTGGCACATTTTCACGAAGATTGGGTGACCCTTGCATGGTGATTTTCCCATTCTTTAACTACAATGTGACTGTCAACTTCAACTCTGCATAGTTATGGTGGTATCATGTAATGCAGCACTGTCAGCGTAGTTATCTGTGCAACACAGTTAAACAACTAGTCTTAGTAATTACAAATTAATAAAAGCTTTAAAAGGGTTAAAATATATTTTTAAATATATATTAAGAAAGTTATGCAATTTTGAATTTAAGAAAAGATTGGCAGCCAAGATGAGTGACTTTGTTGACATTGCCTACTGAAATGCATCGGATCATCACTCAATCTTCATGAAAATTGACCAATAAATAGAATAAAGGTATGCAACAATGAATATGATAGTTTCAAAAGTGAATATCTTCAAATTTTACTCTTTTAATTTCTGTAGTAGTTCATACACATCGGCACACAGTTGTGTCTTATGGCCATTTCCAATACCGACGCATACTCAGACTCGTTCTGATGCCGAATTAGGTCACGCGTGAATAGTGTGAATACAGCAACACATACTTAATAAGTGCACCAATAAATAGGTTAGTTATTTAGGTTCAAATTTAAACAACATGTTTTGCTTTCGGAATTATTATGCTTTTATCGGATTACGCAACTTTCATAATTCATATATGCAGCAATGCATCTTTAACTGGTGCACCAGTATTTAAATGTAATGTGTAGGATCAAATCTAGGTCATTGTTTTGGTTTTGAAAATGTAAAGGTTTCTCCGGACTATGCAGCTTTAATTATAAATGCCATTCACAGGGCATGGGAAAGTCCAGTCAGAACAATGTTTGGAAGGGACCCTTAAAGGTGTATAATCAAATGGTTTTGAGCTTTAAATAAATGCATCAATTTGCTCGTTATAATCTACTTTACCTTTAGCTTTTAGCATTTTTCTAATACATATAATAACAAATATTTAAAGAAAAAACATGCAAAATTATGTTGGCGTGCACACCAAAATGTTGGGCATCATATGCTTGCATGCTTTGTAGCAGGGACAGGTTCTATTTGTTTGTTTGTTGTTTTACGTCCTAGCAACATCTAAGGTCATATCAGGATGGGTACCGACTTGTGACAGTGCAGACTCATGGTGACTGTAGGTGCTGTCCCACTGGGATACCAGGCCGCCAGCACCATGACCTGATATCCCACTCAGTCACATTATCCTGACACTGAGCCAACCACTCCTTGCCTTATCCTAATAATGCCAAGCACCTGGCTAGGAAGTGACAAGTATCAATTTTTAAGTAATTGGTTTGACTCGACCAGCGTTCGAACCTACGATCCCACAGTCTACCAACATGGGAGACGGACGCTCTAACTCATTCCGCCATCCCATTTGGTTGACAGGTTCTATTAAATTGATTTAATATTCCTTTCATGTAGCAATAAATGTGTAATAATAAGTGCACGAGAATCAGGATAATGTGACTGAGTCAATGTAGGACCATATGTCGGGAAGTGATCTTTGTTTAAGTTAATGCGTTCATCGAGCGATGCAAATTTAAATCGAGGTCAAAGGCATTTAGCTTGCATTGACAGAATCTGTCACCTATATAATTTATTATGTTTGTTTGTTATTGTTTGTTTGTTAAGGTGTTTTTTTTAATGGTTGCTGGTGGTTTATTGGGGTGCTTCGCCCAGCAACATTTGAGGTAATACAAGGACTGGTACCGCCTTGTGATAGTGTGCATTGATGGTGGCTTTATATTGCTGCTATACTGGGAGACCATTGTTCCATTGACAGGATAACATCTTCCATCACATTATCCTGACATTAAGGAAACCGGTCCTTACCTTATCCTAGTGATGCCGAGTCCTAGGCATGAGTAGCGATACGTATCAAGTTTGTAATTCCCTGGTTGGACTCGGTCGGGGTTCGAACGTGCGACCTCCCACATTGGAAATGAATGTCATCCAGTCTGATCATTGACCTACACTTCGCCACTATGACCCTGCGTTGCTCTTCAGATTGAGGGCCTACTAGAATTGGTAAGAGTGTTGGCTTCCCATGTCGAAAGGTGATCGGTTGTTGGAGTTTTACGTGTTGGTAACATCTAAGGTCATATCAGGATGGGCACCGACTTGTGACAGTGTGCACTCATGGCAACTTTATAATGCTGCCCCATTTAGAAATCAGGCTCCCGGCACTGTGACCTGATATCCCACTGAGTCACATTATCCTGACACTGAGCCAATCAGTCGTTGCCCTATCCTATTAATGCTTAGCGCCAGGCTAGGAAGCGACAAGCATCGATTTGATAAGTCCTTGGTTTGACTCGACTGGGAACCGAACTCCCGACCTTCCGCACGCGAGGCCCGCGCTCTACCGATTCGGCTATCGCGTCCGGTGTCTGTGAGTGTAGAGCTATCTTCAACCTGTGCCTATTTCCAGACATGGACCCGACTAACCGAGAGTCGTGGAGGGGGCAACAAGGTCCACCCTATCTTACACGAAGATGGAAAGGTGGGGTCCCACCGGAACTATGGTAAGTCACATAAAGCTCAATTACCACATTCCATCCTAAGCCTCACCTAACTCAATTACCACATTCCATCCTAAGCCTCACCTAACTCAATTACCACATTCCATCCTCAGCCTCACCAAACTCAATTACCACATTCCATCCTCAGCCTCACTGAACTCAATTACCACATTCCATCCTAAGCCTCACCTAACTCAATTACCACATTCCATCCTCAGCCTCACCGAACTCAATTACCACATTCCATCCTCAGCCTCACCAAACTCAATTACCACATTCCATCCTCAGCCTCACCTAACTCAATTACCACATTCCATCCTCAGCCTCACCTAACTCAATTACCACATTCCATCCTAAGCCTCACCTAACTCAATTACCACATTCCATCCTAAGCCTCACCTAACTCAATTACCACATTCCATCCTAAGCATCACCTAACTCAATTACCACATTCCATCCTAAGCCTCACCTAACTCAATTACCACATTCCATCCTAAGCCTCACCTAACTCAATTACCACATTCCATCCTCAGCCTCACCGAACTCAATTACCACATTCCATCCTCAGCCTCACCAAACTCAATTACCACATTCCATCCTCAGCCTCACCAAACTCAATTACCACATTCCATCCTCAGCCTCACCTAACTCAATTACCACATTCCATCCTAAGCCTCACCTAACTCAATTACCACATTCCATCCTAAGCATCACCTAACTCAATTACCACATTCCATCCTAAGCCTCACCTAACTCATTTACAACATTCCATCTTCAGACTCACCAAACTCAATTACCACATTCCATCCTCAGCCTCACCAAACTCAATTACCACATTCCATCCTAAGCCTCACCTAACTCAATTACCACAACCCACCTATGTAATTCTGACATGACTAAATTCCCACATTCCATCCTAAGTCTCACGTGACTCAATTATGACATTCCATCTATATAAGTCTTACATGACTCAATTCCCACATTCCATTCCAACTATCATATGACTCAATTACCACATTCCAACTAGGTAAGTCTTACATGACTCAATTCCCACATTCCATTCTAAGTAAGTCTCATATTACTGACTTACCATATTCCACATGGATACATAGCCTAATGTGCCAACAAGAATGTGCGCATCCTATATGACCTTAGCTTTCTCATGCTGCTTCCCCTAAAGAAGAATGTGGGTCACCTTACTTCTCCTCAAAGCCAGCAGCTGTTGAGCAGCCTATGACAACCTTGCGTGATGTATGTTCAAAATGCATGTGTAGCTAGGAAGGTCATGATCATAAAATAGCTGTGGCTCCCCATTATCATTGTGCACAAACCTCTAAGCCCTCTGGTAGTGTGATAACTCTGACTGTGAGTGTGGGATTAGTACACGCATTTCTTTCGGTTCTGTCAAATCAGTCAACAATTGAACAACGTGGACACGGATAAATGGTATATATTTGGATTTATTTAATGAACAAATTGTCAATCGTACATGCTTGAGTATAATGAGAGAGAAAGGCCCTGAGATGCTTTAACCCTATAGTTTTAGTCTCTTATTGTAGGGTGGGAGTAGATTGTCCGTCGCCATCCGCCGCCAAAGTTGTAATGCCCAAGTTTGGGTTTCGCCTGCCTTATATGCTAACTAGCCGGCTCGATCCCGCCAAATTCTCGCTATTTTGTATCGGTTTTCGTCTGTCGACGTCATATTTATTTACATACGCACGTCCGCCAGCTCTAGCGTGGTTACTGCTTAGTTCGAAAAGACCCGCTAGTCGGTAGACGTCGATGTACGTATTACGCTAGAGTTTGAATATAGGTGGCGCCAGCGGCCGCTGAAAGTGATCCGACTCCGCCTTGTTCGATTACCCATGTTGCGAGCAACATCGACAATTCGTCATCATAGAATGGTGTTGCCGAATGTCGAATGAGTCGAACGCCCACCTCCCATTTATGTCAGTCATGAGATTTGAATCCATGGGTTTTTAAACCCTGGTCGATTCAAATAAATTACTTTCAAATTTGATATTTGTCGCTACCTAGCCTGGCGTTCAGCATTGACCAGACGGGATGGCCGAATGAGTTGAGAGTCCGTCTCCCATGTTGATAGATCGTGAGATTCGAACCCATGTGAGTTCTAACCCTCGTGGAGTCAAACCAATGGATTAAAGGTTAATGCTCGTAGCTTCCTAGGTGCTCAGCATTATTATGATTATAGGGCAAGGACTGGTTGGCTTAGTGTCAGGAAAATGCGACTGAGTAGGATATTAGGTCATGGTGCTGGTGGCCTGGTCTTCCAGTGGGGCAGCACTATAAAGTCGCCATGAGTGCGCACTGTCACAAGTCGGTACCCGTCCTGATATGACTTAAGATGTTGCCAGGGTGTAAAATTCTAAAAACCAACCCAGCAATTTCGGTGAGAGCGATTGGGAAGGAATCACCACGGCATGTGTCCGTGTCCAAACTGTGAGTCAGTCATGCGAGACTCAGAGTCAACATGTGTCTGGCCGCCTTTAGTTGTTGGCGTTTATAACAAACAGTACAGCCGATATATGAAATATTTGGAAGAATTGTGGGTTTGATGATATCAGCAGGAAATTTGGCACACATCCAGATTATGCCTCAATGATGATTTTTAGCTATAGGGCCATCTCACATTGGACCTCTGATAAAAATGACAGCCATTTTCATGATGGCCACCATCAATTATTACTAAGTCTTTGATATGGTAGATTAAATCAATTTACCAGGGTGGGACATTTTTATTTATTTTTATTATATACATCACAACTGTAGTTTTACTGACCATACAGCAGTTGAAAATGACCACACACAAAAAAATATCTTCAGGTAAAAAATTTGATTATTGTCATTTTAACACATTTTTACGATTTTGAAATAAGAACCACCTGGTTCAAGTTCATCAAAACACCTCAGAATTTGAGACACAAAGCCGATGAAATATTGCAAAAAAAACTTCACTTCACATAAACCCTGGTAGCAGTGGGTAGGATTGCCGTGAGTTTGTTCACTGGGTTCCCACCAGTACAAACTAGAGTAAAGCACATGTTGTGTTTATTGGGAAAGCTACGGCGCACACCATGTTGATTGGCGGCAGGCAAAGCCATGGATGACCCAATAGCACCTTCGATCACCGAGCCAGGAGGGGGCATTAGCTATGGTCAGGGTATGCACTGGAGTTTGTTAGTTTTATTGACAGATTGCCAACTGCCAACGCACTGCCAAACCACACCTCTCTCAATGGCCCGCTGTTGAAAAGGTGTCGAGTGTAAGTGACTCCGGAATTCATTATGGTGTTTGGGGGTGGGGGAGATGAAGGAGAGTGGGAGGGGGAAGGGGCAGGGAAGACAGGCTGAGGGAAGAGAGAGGGGTGGAGGGAAATGGGAAGGAAGATGGGGGATGGGAGCCAGAAGAGGGAGATAGAGGAGGAATGGGGAGGAGAGGAGAAAGAAGGAGGAGGAGGAGGGGAAGAGGGGAAAGGAGAAGCAGATGGAGGAGAGGATGGGCATGATAAGGTGGTTGAGGAGAGGGGATGGGAGAGGTAGGAGAGGTGAGGGGAAGGGCAGTGAAGGAGGAGCTGGAAGAAGAGGACGAGTGGACAGGAGGGAAGAAAAGAGGAACGGAAGGAGAGGCAGAGATGGAGGGAGATGGAGGTGAGAGGAGAGGAGAGGTCGGAACGATGAGGAGGGGGAGGAGCAAGGATGCAGAGGAAGGGGGGGTGGGGGAGGGGACTGGAAGGGAAAGGGAGATGAGGAGGGGATAGCTAGGAGGATGGAGGTGGATTGTTAAGGGGATAAATGGGGAGCATAGCAGAGATAGAGGAGAGAAGGTCATGGAGTGGAGGAGGACAGAAGGGGAGAATGGGAGGGGAAGACGGAAGAGGGGGGGATGGGGAGAAGGGGGCATGGAGGAGAGGATGGAGGGAGAAGGGAGTGGGGTGGAAGGGACACAGATAGGAGGGTGGAGTGAGTGGAGGGAAATCGAGCTAATGAAGGGAGTGGAAGGGAGTGGAGTGGAGAGGAAGGGAGTGAAGGGGGTGGAGGGGAGTGGAGGGGAATGGAGGGGACGGGAGAGGAGGGGAGTGGTTTGGAGTGGTGGGGAGTGGAGGGGAGTGGAGTGGAAGGGAGGGGAGTGGAGTGGTGGGACGTGGAGAGGAGTGGAGTGGAAGGGAGTGAAGGGGGGTGGAGGGGAGTGGAGGGGAGTGGAGGGGAGTGGAGGGGAGGGGAGAGGAGGGGAGTGGTGGGGAGTGGAGGGGAGGGGAGTGGTGGGGAGTGGTGGGACGTGGAGAGGAGGGGAGTGGAGGGGAGTGGAGGGGAGTGGAGTGGAGGGGAGTGGAGGGGAGTGGCGGGGAGTGGAGGGGAGTGGAGGGGCGAGGGAGGGGGGGGGGAGTCCACAGGGGGCCAAATATGGTCTGGATAACAGGCCTCACCGGGTTAGAGGTCAACGGTAGCACATGTGGCTCTGTCGTCATTAATAGTCACACTGGTCACGTGGTGTCACGATGTCAACACTATATGCGCTGCAGTCATTCGTTTGAGGCTTTTCAACTTCCCTGCAGATCAATATATGACTCACTACGTTATTATTCAATCTCAGGAAAACATTGCTATATATGTATGTATATATATATATATATATATATATATATATACATATATATATATACACTGCCCACCCACAGCAAAGTTGGCAAAAGAAATGTGGGGAAAACAATGATTGTGACACAATAGGTGTCAAAGGGGTGGAATACTGGAGAAAGAGAAATGGACAGTAAGAGACAAACATGTACTTGTGGCTTTAAAACTGCATCGTCTGAACACTTTTTAAAACCAAAACAGTCATCCAGATGTTATCCTGCATAACCCCCCTACTTTTATTACTCACATTTATTAAACATTTATTATTGCATAGAAGTTATCAATGCAAGTCAGTTTAATAGAACCTGTTACGGCTGAAGATTATGCTGTCAGAATTTATATATGCATGCAAACTGTGCGTGTTTCCGAGTCAAATATCTCCAAAGTTTGCCATTTAACATCAAAGTTACTTCACAATAAAGTAATGTAGATTATACCAATCAACCTAATTTATTTTGCCAATGTTATTTTGTCAGTACCTAGCCTTGTGCTCGGCATTACTCTTTTCTTTTTCTTAAAGATTTATACTGCTTCTCATGGATAAATCTAAATAGATTTCACCATTAGACAGTTGGTCGATAGAAAGTATGAGCCTACACTTTTACCAACCTAAGGGATCTTTAACCTCCCACACCACATAGACATGATATGGTATGCGAGCAACTAGACTTTGATGACGCTGTAAGTTATACATAGTGGTGGAAATCCAAATTGGCAGAGGTGATGGCATGGGGAATCGAACCACCAACCTTCAAATTAGGAGTCCGACCTAGTAAAAGGTCAGACACTCTAACCACTCCACCACAGAAAACACCACACTACAATATGGCAAGGAGCAGTGGAATGAAGAAATCCAATTATCTGCCTGAAATTGTCCTTGCTTTGTCAATGAATGTAGTCACAAAAAACGAACCCACAAGACAGGTGGCTACTAATTGTTTGGTGTTCATTGCAAGCTGGCGTTGGACCCAAATGTTTTGCCATATGCAACAGGGACCAAACAAACAGAATAACGGACCGGAGAAACGACCAGGGAAAATCATGAGGAAAACCCCAATGACAATGCAAAAGAGCCGCCAAAGGAAGCCAGACCGAGAGCGATAACAATCCACCTGGAAAAGGAAAGCCAAAAAGGGAACTGTTCAGAAATAAACAAACACTGAACAATGAACAAGATTTTAAAAATGTCACACTCAGGCCAGACAGGACAGAGATGGAAATGCTAGACGAAAAAACGGCACAGCAAATGTACAGGCTGGCTAGGGAAAAGAATGAAAAAACGACAGCCAGAATGAGAGGAACAAATTTCTAAATAGAAGGGAAAGTATACAAACCAACAGAATTTGGGAACATAAATGTTGCAGGAGCCAGAGGCTGTGGCGACAAGAGAGCACAGCTGGGGAATTTCCTTCCAGGTCCAAAATGCCGCGCATAGCAATCTGTACAAATGCAAAATACAGGGAAAAGATGGCAAAATCTACAACTCGGCAGACCAGTACTGCTGCTCAGTTATGGCTAAATACTACAATAAATTCGATATCATGCAACTCATTGAAGCAACGGACAACCGATACACCATCAAGGCTCTCGGAAAAAAAGTATGGCGATCAGCAGATTGGATAAAAACAAACGAAAAGGTGATTGAGGACATAAAATGGCCAAATTCACACAAAATGATGAGCTAAAAGAAAAAATCACAAGTGCACCCAGGAAAGCCTTCAGAGAATGCATGAGATATGACACACAGGACTATTCCTCCAAAATGCAGATGCAGAAGAAATGGTCCAGCCAGGATATCAAAACAACATGGTTAAAATCCTCAAAAAAACAAGGGGCATCATCCAAGCAAACTGTCAGGAATCAAGGTAAATGTCAAAGTGAATAGAGGTAAAAATAATAATAGCAAATAATAAATTTAAAAAATATATATATATATATATATATAAAGCATGAAAGCAGAATACATTAAGCCTATGAGGCGGACGTAATCACAAGCAGGCAAATCTGTTTTACGACACACCCACATATTGTGGCGCATGCACGGCGCATTTTAAAACACACTTCTGCCCAAGCAAGCATGTAAACAACGCACAACATCCGAACAGAAAAACATGGAAACAAAGATCCTACTATGTGGGGATTCCAGGATGAGAACCATCGCATCCAAAATAGTGGAGGAACTGAGGTGGAAAACATACCAAAACTTCAGAGTGCACACAGAGACCTATCCTGGCGCTGGGACCAGCAGGATAGTAGACCGAATCCTCCAGAAATACAATACGGAGGAGCTAGACCAAATCTACGTAATGACAGGAGTCTGTGACCTGACCATCAAAACAGGCAGGAGGGAACTAAGCCCACAATTCCAAGACAAGGATTCCCTACTCCTATATATGATGGAATAATTCTGACACGTACAAGCAACCATGCTGCAAATGACGGAAGCACCAGTAATCTGTGAACTGGTGGGAAGGGACATAGAAATGTATACAGGAAGTAAAGACCATCCTGACTACCAAGCATTAATAGATAGCTGCATACCAGAAATAAACGGTTTCATCCACAGTCTGAATGAGGGGTTGCCGAACGCCAGCATAATAACTCCCAGATATGCGACATACGTCCACAAACTGCGAAAAGGGAAACGGACGACCCGCTAAGCATATGGCCTATATGATGGTGTCCATTACACGCAAACATTCGCCCACAAAGTGGCAGCCAAAATATCTGACTGCATCATCGGGAACCGGAAGTGTTGCAGACAAATGCACAAACGGATAACTACCCCCTTTTCTATTCTTTTCTCTCGCTTCCCTTTTCTCTCCTCTCCCTTCTTCTATCTTCTTTCTCCTCTCCATTTTCCCCCCTCAATCATGAGAGCAAAAACAAATGAGGGCATTAATAAAATGACAACTGTCAAACCTGAAAAATTAACACACCCATAGCTCGCCATATGCAAGCTATCGGCACACCTGACTGTTTGCGTGTTCAATTTACAGATGCATGTTATTTTAAAAACACTAACTATATCGTATGATCATGTATATTATCCACCCACAGGAACAGAAGCTAATATAGTATAGAACTTAAGAATTTAACAAAAATATACTAAAACTGATACCTAACAAAATGTAACAAATAAATATGAATAATATGTCAGGAAATATATACTTGCACTACCAAAATATCATATTTTGATAGAGATGTTGATAATTATCCTAATCGTATTGCCCCCAAAATTATCCTAAACATTTTAAGCCTAAAAAGAATATCAGAATAAATTCTTAAAGCCCCACAATCAACATATGCATATTCTTGGTGGCCACCTTACTAATGCTGCACAGGAACAGCAACATGTCCAGATGCACTGGCGGCACAAGTACTGACAGCAAAATGAGGTAGGTGACCATAAAAATACTAGCAGAAAAATTCAATCATTTTTATTCGTTAAAAACACTCACAAAATCCTTTCTCTAATCCACACTAGAGAAAAAGAAAAACACCTCCAGCACCAACAGCTATTTATACCCAACTGCCACAAAAACATGGTGGAGGAGATTGATGTAGACTAGGCAGAGGCATGCATTTTGCCCATCTAAACTGCCAAATTGCTTGCAGCAAAATTGACAGCATTAAGCTACACTTAAATATCTGTAAATTTGATGTGTTGACACTATCGAAGATATGGTTTCATGAGCTGCATAGTGACCAACTACTAGAGATTAGTGGGTACAGACTTGTGATAGAGGACAGGAAAACACTGACCAATACACAAACACAAAAAAGGGGTGGAGGGGTTGCAATATACACACAAAAAAACCTAAACTCAGAACATAAGACTCTACAAGAAGCAAACAGATCTGAAATAAATATTGAATTAGTATGGATGCTAATATAGAATGAGAAACAATGAAACATAGCTGTAGGGAGTCTATGTAGACTACCAAATGAGGACATCAAAGATTTCACCACACAACTAGAAGCGTCCCTAGACAGTGTGTCAAAACTCACAAAAGCCGAGATATTCCTACTGGGGGATTTCAATATAAACTACAAAATAAACAACAAAAACAAACACTCATTACAGAATCTAATCAAAGGCAGAGGATTACAGCAAAAAAATTGTGAATTAACCAGACTTGGAGAAAACAGCTTGATAATAGACCTAATTATAGCAAACTCAAATCATTCCCACATCTCAGGAACTAGGAACTGGGGCATTAGTGACCATGAACTGATATATATTACTAGAAAGAAAATAAAAACAAAAAACCTAACTACTGTCCGTATGGGAAGATCATACGAAAACTACATGAAGGAAGTGCTAGCAGTGCACCTGGAAAAGACTGTTAAATTACCACTCCCAACTGACATAGATGTAAATGACCAATGGAACACTATCAAAGTGGAAGTGGGAAATCATCTCGACACTACCTGCCCAATAAAAAAACTTAAAATCAAAAACAACCAGGACCCATGGGTATCCCCGGAATTAATCAACACAATTATGGACAAATATAAAGCAGGTAAATTAGCTAAAGAAAGCGAGCAGCTACAACACATAGAAGAACACCATGAAGCGAGAAACCAGAGCCAGAAATCAGTGGTGAAAGCCAAAAGAAAATTCCTTATCAAACAAGACCAACAATGGGGGGAAAACGTACATAAATTCTGGAACAACGTAAAGACACTAATTCCAAACAACAAAAATAAAGACTCGATTACCTTATATAACAATGAGGGAATTGAATTCAGCAACAGTGATACAGCAAATATAATGAACAAACATTGTTCTACCATAGGAAATTACTATCCAAAAGATTTAACTCTAACTGGGCCACAAAAGCACCATGATCTCATAAAAACAATTGATTGCAAAAAGCACTCAGGCATTGAAAATACCTTGAGTATAGCACTGAAGGATGCATTCGGATGCATCCCAGAGGTCATACGTAACCTATTCAAAAACATCATTCAGAAAAGGTACCTATGTAGACTGCTGGAAGCTAGCCAAAGTAGCCCCGCTCCACAAAGGAGGGGATAAACAGGTCCAAGGCAACTATAGACCCATCTCTATACTCCCACTGCCTGGGAAGCTAATGGAAAAAGTAATGCATAGACATATTATGGACCACCTGATCGAGCACAAAATACTAATCAGTAAGCAACTCGATAATTAAAACAATTGCTAACTTAATAAACGATATCTCTAACAATATCAATAAAAAAAGCTAGTGGGTGCAGCGTTCATAGACTTCAGCAAAGCCTTTGACGCAGTGGACCACACTATCCTAATTAGCAAACTATCCCAAATGGGAATAGCGGGAGAAACTGGAAAATGGTTAGCAAGCTACCTAAAAAATCTAAAGCAATGCACCGCAGTAAATGGAGCCATATCAAACGAGGAAAGAATAAGCTCTGGGGTGCCACAAGGGTCAGTTCTGGGACCACTTCTCTTCCTCATATATATAAATGATCTAAACAACTGGCTAGAGATTGAAAACATCCAACTATATGCAGATGATATTATGGTGTCTACTGCAGGCGAATCATCCAAAGAAATAGAAACAAAACTAAATCAAACACTAATGAAACTAACAGGGTGGTGGCATCTAAATAAGATAATTATAAATAGTAATAAATCAAAAACAGTACTATTTGGTACCAGATTAACCAGTAACAATAAAATAAAGTGTCTCCTGGGAAACAGCGAACTAGAGCAGTTAGACAGCTACCGATATCTGGGAGTGGACCTCGACAGGCACCTAAATTATGACCTTCGCATAACAAACACTATCAAAAAAGCAAACCACAAAATATGTCTACTGGCAAGACTGAGATACTACATGACTGAGAACATGGCAATTCAAATATATGAAGGCATGATCCTCCCCTACTTCGACTACGGTGACGTAGTATACATGGGAAGAAATACCAAACTACTAAACAAGCTACAGGTACTGCAAAATAAAGCCCTTAAGATATGTGTCCAAGTACACAAAAGATATCCTACAATAGAACTACACAAAAAATGCAACAATCTATGCAAAAATCTATGAGAGAAGTGTACTGGCCATGGCAGCACATGCCTGGAATGAACAAAACACAAAACAACGGGCAATCCATAACCTTGACCACTACAAAGAATTCCTGAGGAAAACAACTATTTACTGACACAGCAAAATCACACCTGCCCCTCAGCTCAGTCGCTGCTTGCTGTGTACTGGCACAAAAGGCAAAAGACAGGCCAGAGAAAGTGGTAGGTATTAAAAATAGGACAATTAGCCCTCCTAAGTACAAAGGAAATCAGGAAAGCTATCACCACATGGTGCAGTCCACCTGGGTATGTGTAATGGCACAAACCAACACAGAAATGGACAGCCTAAGGTCAAATCTGATCCACCCTGAAATACAAAATGGCTAAACAAACAACACAACCGTCCCACCTGGTCGCCTTCCTAAAGGGTCCAAGTGTGTTCTGGCACAGTGGTGCACTATCTAAGGACAGGGCTTGGGAGAAAGGATGCTGTAACAAATCAAAATGGGATGGGATCCTGTCCTGTAAGCATGCATGACATCCAAGTAGATGTACATAGTAGGCTAAGGTATCATACTCAGACTAGACACAACTCTGGAAAAATACAAAAAAACTGTAGTAGTCTGCACTGACCTCTCAGGCAAGTAACCACATAGACACATAGAGTCCTTCTCGCGCTGGAGTTTATCGAGGTATCCAACCACACTAACTATTATTCGGATACAGTGATTCGTTCTCTTGCCTCCTGGCTGTTGCTGGACTGAAAATGAATCACCCTATTCTAGCAATGGTCATTTATAAAATGAACCAACTGACAACAGATGGGTATGACATCCACCAGTGCTGGGTGCCTGGCCATGCTGGCATACAAGGAAACGAATGAGCTGATCGGGCTGCGAAGAAGGCCCTGAACTGTGATCTTGAACCGTGTCTGATCCCTCACTCTGATCTGAAACGACTAATAGCCACCCACATAAAATCCAAATGGCAACATGAGTGGGATGAAAACATTAATAAACTTAAAGATATTGAACCATCTGTGGGAAAGCCACCACAGACTCATGTGGGAGGTCGGCGGGACCAAGTGGTCCTTAGCCGCTGCCGTATTGGCCACTCCTGGCTTACACATGCTTTTCTGCTCAAGGGGGAACCTCCACCTGAATGTATTGGGTGTCAGTGCCCGCTGACACTCAAACACATTTGACTAAGTTGCGTTGATTTTTTGGCCCTGCGCCAACAGTTCTACACTGCAGACAGTATGTATGACCTTTTTACTAAGGTAAAACAGGAAAACAGTTTAGCCTTTTTGAGGGCAGCTGGACTGTACCACCTCATATAGTTTACTAAATAGATTCTATCAATTATTAATAAAACTTTTCTTTTTCTATGGGAATTTGTTTCCCTTAACCACAAATATATGATTGTGAGCTTTCTAATTTAATAAGTGTCTATTGGCACATAATTGATTGTCTGCCTTTACATGTAAAAGCGATGGTTTGAACAAAAAACAAACATTTCTCACCGTGAATATGGCCTATGCTGCCGACACGGCGTAAAGCAACCACCAATCAATCAATCATGTAGGTGTGGGTAGCGTGGTGATATCAGGGAGCCTAGGTGGTGTAATGGTTAGCACACTGGCCTGGAATGCAAAGAGATGTGGGTTTGAGTCCCACTCTAGGCACAATATTTCCCATTTTCATCACCGCCCATGACACTGGTGACGTGACCATGATCCTATACATGCTACGCACTGTATGGATATTGAACCTGCCCTGTGTATGTATGTGTTAGTGCATTGCCTGTATGTATGTAATTGTCAGCATTAAAAGACTTACAATTCCAGCGGGATGAGAGTAGTAGTCTGCACTGACCTCTCAGGCAAGTAACCATATAGACAAGTAGGCGTGGCTAGCGGGGTGATATCAGGGAGCCTAGTTGGTGTGATGGTTAGCACACTGGCCTGGAATGCAAAGAGGTGTGGGTTTGAGTCCCACTCTAGGCACAATATTTCCCATTTTCATCACCCCCCACGACAAAACTAACATAGGCTACTAACACCCAAAATCACAAAACGCTGGCCTGAGCAGAAACAGGTAAACACTCCTCAGTGAGGGACCAGACCAAGACAGCATCACCGCTGTCCAGCGTTGAAAACTAGCACCCTCGCGGGAGCTTATACGTTATGGTCAGAGTAAATACCTTGTCAATAAAAGAAATTTAATTTAAATTTAAAAAAGGTTGTCATGGCTAATTACAGAAATAAATAAGGCATGTGATAATGTGGGTGGAAGGGTTATTTTGTATGTAGGAGGGGTGTGGGGGCTTACATTGATTGAATAAGCAGGAAAAATATCAACCATGGACAATTGGTCTTCCTCACTCCACTGCTCCTTTCCGACCATAGTGATGCCGAGCACCAGGCTAGGTAGTGACACTATTATTATTTGTTAACTCACAACCTGCCATCAGTAGCATGGCGAGAGGTAAAGGTTCGCCATGGCACATTCTTCAGAAGTGAGACCCTTTCAACAATATTCTTTTAACTCTTTGGTTTCCTTGTGCGATAAAAGTTGCATCTTGCTTGTGTTTTTATTCTAAGTACAAAATAAAAAGTTTGATTCAAACCAACAACTTAAAAATTGATACTTTTCACTTCCTAGCCAGGCGCTCTGTATTATTAGGATAAGGCAGGCACTGGTTGGCTCAGCATCAGGGTGGTGTGACTGAGTGGGATATCAGGTCATGGTGCTGGCAGCCTAGTCTCCCAGTGGGTCAACACTATAAATTCATTATGAGTGTGCACTGTCACAAGTCGGTACCTGTCCTTATATTACCTTAAATGTTGTCAGGACGTAAGACACCCACAACCAACCATCCAAACGTGACCCACAACCCTCTCCATTTTCCACACACAATACTAATCTATTTAACCATTAAGTTTTGTGTATTGTTTTACGTCCTAGCAACATCTAAGGTCATATCAGGACGGATTTAACCCTTAAAGAATCTGCCCAGCACCAGCTGAGCACCCATGCCCCATTTCCCCCAGGAGCATAAATCATAATGATGTATGCATTAATTAACCTATCATCAAGATTATCTATGCTGTCTTATCACCAGTCAAGAGTATGTGGTGAAAATAATTGTCAGATTATGTACCTTTAATGAAAATATCGAGAGAGAAAAACATAGCACTGTCCCCATTCTCATTCAATATCAGGAAAACCTCCACAGATCGATCACTCCCCTATATCGATCGCTTTATTTGGGTCCCAACAATACCAGTGTAAGGATATTCTAACTCTCTAAACCGACCACCTCCCTAAATGGACCACTTAAAGTCGGTCCCATGGTCGATCGATTTAGAGAGGTTTTACTGTATTTATCATCAAAGAACTGGGTTAACAACTTATCAAATATATTCCAGGGCGTAAAATCCTAATAGCCAACAAAACATAATTATATACTCCATGAGAAGATTCGAGGCTTTGCCACAAGGCGTCGAAGAGATCGCCTCCACGGCGTGGTTCGCCGCTATCCCTCCAGAGGGCGCGACCAGCACGCAGTGGGCCCACTTCAACTTGGCAATGCACAACCAATCATCTTAATGTTATAAGTTCATAACCTCAGAGCAAGCCTCATTTAAAATATATTAAATCTGTGTACACATTATGATATTAAACACTTCAGTTATACACTTCTTCATTTCACTTCTATTTCATGCATTCTTTGGTCAGACTTCATCACTGCCATGTCAACCCCAGGCAACCAGACGGGATGGCCGAATGAGTTGAGTGTCCGTCTCTTGTTTTGGGAGATCGGGGGATCTGAGCCCATGGGTTTGTGGGTTCGAAACCTGGTCAAATCAAACTACAAATTTATACTTGTCGCTTCCTAGTCAGGCGCTCAGCATTATTAGGATAGGGCGAGGACTGGTTGGCTCAGTGTCAGGATAATGTGATTGAGTGGGATATCAGGTCATGGTGCTCGTGGCCCGGTCTCCCAGTGGGGCAGTACTATAAAGTTGCCATGAGCGTGCACTGTCACAAGTCGGTACCCATCATGATATGACCTTAGATGTTGCTAGGATGTTAAATAACAACAAACAAACATCATCCCCACGCATTGCTTTTAGTGTCCCTATTATCGCTCACAAAGTACCTCATACCGCCACATCCCACTCACAGCGCCCGCACTCACCACCCACCCACCTATCACCATCAGTGCCATCGCCACCCTACCCCTACCACCACCTTTACCGTCAACCCCCACCTCATTCCCACGCTGCATTCACACTCACGCTCACACCCACATTCACGCCACCAACACCCCCACCCCCTCTCCAATAGTGACCTGATCGGATGGCCGAATGAATTGAGCGTCTGTCTCCCATTTTCGTAGATTGAACACTGGTCGAGTCAAACCAATGACTTAAAAATTGATACTTGTCGCTTCGTAGTCAGGCTCTAGGCATTATTAGGATAGGTCAAGGACTGGTTGGCTCAGTGTCAGGATAATGTGACTGAGTGCGATATCAGGTCATAGTGCTGGCAGCCGGGTCTCCCAATGGGACAGCACTATAAAGTTACCATGAGGGCGCACTGTCACAAGTCGGTACCTGTCCTGATATGACCTTAGATGTTGTCAGGATGTAAAACTCCCACAGCCAACAACCGACCCTCCAATGACAGGACATCAGGGCCGCGTTCCGGGTAGTCCTCCGAGTAGTCTCAGAGAAATCCCTGATGTCACACTAGTCTGAATGGCAAAAGCAGTCTGTCATCTCGAAAATGGCTGCCCCCTATGGAAAAGAAGAGCTCTGATTGGCTGAAACCACTGAATATGGTGGCCATGTTTGTGGTACTTTTTGTCTCCAGTCTGAAAAGTGAGACATCTCCGAGATGACTCGGAGGCGTACCCTGAACCAAAATAAGCCAAAAGGCGTCTCGGAGACGTCTCGGAGTCGCCTCGGAGGCATACCCTGAACGCATCCCTGTTATGTCGTCAGGACATTGATCTGGACACAAGTCGTCAGGACATTGATCTGGACACATTGATCTGGGTGCGTTTTGTTGTGTAATGCAATCCACATGGAAAGCACAGTTTAAAACATTTGGTATTTCCTGGAGGATTTCATTTCACAAGGCGTTAGTTATGCGGACAGTTGTTATAATATGAAAAGCAAATAAGCCAACTACTCCAGTTTCCACACAATAATTACTGGTTGCTTTGTTGGTCCACTTTTATTTAATTTCAAATACCCTTCTATAATCATCTCGTAGGGGATGATGCAAATGGGAAATATTGCGCCTAGAGTGGGAATCGAACCCACATCTCTGGCATTCCGGGCCAGTGTGCTAATAATTACACCATCTAGGCTGCTTAAGTATTGATATTGGGTCATTGCGCCAGCAGCTCGCATCATGAGTCCGGGCTGTCACAAGTATGTACCTACCCTTAAAGCTGCATAGTCCGATGAAGCATCAAATTTTCAAAACCAAAATAATTATCTAGATTTGACTCTACATATCTAACTTAGATATTGATGCACATATTAAGCATTTATTGCCACATAGGAGGGAACACTGAGCCAATTTGATAGAATCTGTTACTGTTGAAGCCTATAGAGTGAGAGATATGGTGTGCTTGCCAAAACTAAGTTTGCATGTTTGAATTTCAAATATCTCAAAACTTATCCATTTAAAGTCAAAGTTACTTTAACATGAAATAAGGTAGACCAATTTAATATATTTATCTCAGAAAAATGACCAAAACGCAAAACCATCGGACACTGCAACTTTAAGTGAAATTAGATCAGCCTCAACAAACAAGCAAACAACAAACAAATCAGATACCATTACTAGGAGAAAATAATTGGCATGATCCAAAAGACTGACTGGAAAACGGACCATTCCAAATTATCTCATACCGGTGTCGCGGTTTCAGTTCTCAAGCAGTTGCAGTTCTCAACATTGCTTATGCGCATGCGTCAAAGAATCTGTGCATGCATCAAAGCATCATCTGCGCATGTGTCAACATTAGTCCGATTCAAACCATCGCCGATTGCTGCAAATCGCTGTCACTATAGTGTCAGTGTGACTAACCTTATAAATTTAATATAATCTTTTCGGTAAACATGTTTTCTATATGTGTACCAAGCGATTTGTTTCTAGATGGTGTGGTTTTAGAGATATTTCACTTTTTCTGCATGAAGATTGCTCACGCCCATTGACAATGCCTTGAGTTTGGCGGTACGCACAGTGCAAAACATTATTCAAAATTAATAGAAATCCAGAACCCTAACCATATCAATTTAATATAATCGTGTTGGTAAACATGTTTTCTATATGTGTACCAAGCAATTTGTTTCTAGGTGGTTTGGTTTTAGAGATATTTCACTTTTTCTGTGTGAAGATTGCTCACGGCCATTGGCAATGCGCAGACGATGCCATTAGATGTTGACGCATTCGCAGAAGCGATGTTGAGAACTGCAACTGCTTGAGAACTGAAACCGCGACACCGGCAGTTCCCGTTGCCATTATAAAGGAGGAGAAGTGGGGAGGGGGGGGGGGGGGGAGGAGAGAGAAGGGAGGGTGGAATTTTAAATTCCCTGCCGAAGCACTCTCCCCAATGGTTTAGTTTCTTATCTGTTCACAGAACACCAAGCAGCTTATTTATGCACAGGTCCAGTGCTTTTGACAATCACTCATTGTAAAAGAATGGCGGAGGCAAGAATGGGGGGAAAAACACCCACAAAATATTAAATAAAGAACAGTAGTGCATTTCTTCTATTATTGTATGATAGGTTTGCTTCTATTAAAGAATAGCAGAGAGCGTGTATAGATATACAGGCTCTCTGAGAATAGAAATGAACAAATAATCTGATATTCCCTGTGCTTTATTCTGGTTCTTTATGTGTATTACACTTTAAACCATTGCAATTACAGTAAAACCTTTCTAAATATACCAACCATGGGACTGACTTTAAATGGTCCATTTGGGGAGGTGGTTGGTTTACAGAGTGTTTTTTTTGTAATCGTTGTATGGGTGATCGTTTGGGACCCAAATATAGCAATCAATATAGGGGAGTGGTCGATATGTGGAGGTCAGAAGCCAGTGAGGTTTAGTTCAGTGCCACACAAAAGAATCGCCAAAAATAATCATCCTTTTAATAAATGCTAAAAAGTCTTACTTTACGGACAACTCCCCCTCCCCCTTGTCGTATGCTTGGTACGACCTGTGAAAATGTTGATAACGTTGGGCGACCCCTTAGCAATAGGTGGAACAGTCCACCCTGGGCGTAATCGATTAATCAACTCGAGTCACCCGAGCCACTTTTTGGCGCATGCGCACATCCTACAGACTCGGGTTGAATAAACGAATACTCTCGGGGTGGACAAAATGGTGGCTTAATCTAAAACTTTTTTCTTCTTTTTTTCAATAAACGATATATGTACAGCAAAATAGGATTTAAGGTATTTTATGACTGTAGAAGCTCACAATCTGGGTTATTAAAAAAAAGAGCATTAAAACAACACGTCGGAGTTGTACTGGTAGCTGTTATCCTACAGGTACCCACACAGATGTGACGTCATCACTCCTAGCAAACCCCAGCCAAGAGGTGGGTTACTGGGGTCGGGTCGTTTTGCACATGGCACGTGTATTTCTCGACTCCACTCGCGGTGTTCGATTTGAAATTCTGACGACTCCGGTGACCCGACTCGCCTGGGTCATGTTAATCTATTACGGCCCCTCTGGACTGCGCCTACTAGTGTGCTGCCACCTATTGTCACTTCTTAGCAAACCGGGTTCAGCGTATATAATTTATCTAGATTGCTTGATGTAAAGCATCGTGTCTCTGGAGGATTAGCTTGCTTTCTTTTTGTGGTGTTTTATTATTATTATTCAAACATATTATTATTTGACAAATGTCGGATATTATTCGCACTTGAGGCAAAATAAAAAGCATTTTATTTCATTAACATTTTAATCAAGCATATTTTTCACTTTAGCTTGTATGTAAATGATACTTTTGGTTGCTGAAAATATGGACATTTTTGCAACTTCTAGGGTGGCCAAAGGGTTCTATACTGGTAACCGCTAGAAGCCATTTTGGAAAATGGATGCCACGGTCATCAGAATGCCAATCTGCAATAGCCCAATATTTCGATTTCTTCTCGATAGATTAAACTATAAAGGGCGTATAAAATGTTATCCGAGTATAGGATGCGGAAAATATATTATTCTCGTTAATTCATGTTTTGTCGGATGTATTTGGCTTGCTATATTATTACTTGTTTGTGCTCCCCTGTGCTGCGGATTTGTGCTGTGGTTCTGTGCTGTGCTGCTGCATTGGCCGATATATACTGCTTGCGAGCACATGACTCGTCCCATTCACCTCACATTTGTCCTTTTACTGGTATTGATATTACCGAGCCAATGGTCGATATATATCAAATGTTGCCAATGCATTTACCCCTCGTGTTCCCTTGTTTTTTGTAACTGGAACCTATATGCACCAAAGTTGGTGCTTTTAACACAAAATGAACTGGATTAGCTATACTGTCCTATTATAAGGCAAGTGCTGCTTTTGGCCATCATTTATTTTGATTGATGGTGATTTTTATGCCATGTCAACATCAAAGGTCATATTCATGGGGAGCCTAGTTTGTAGTGGGTGGCAAACAAACATCAAACATTCATAGAAGCAACAGCAAATCTAGACTCCATAGTATACCATCTCTAATATGACTTAAAAATTGATACTTGTCACTTCCTAGCCAGGCGCTCGGCATTATTAGAATAGGGCAAGGACTGGTTGGCTCAGTGTCAGGATAATGTGACTGAGTGGGATATCAGGTCATGGTACTAGCAGCCTGGACTCCCAGTGGGGCAGCACTATCAAGTTGCCATAAGTGTGCACTGTCACAAGTCGGTGCCCATCATAATATGACCTTAGACTAATTACTCCTGCAGCACTAACACTGTCACAGGGCTACTAAACAACAAATTAGAAAAAGTGTCGGAAGGCTGGGTTATGGAGATAATCACATGATTTTGTAAACTAGTTTGCGAAATACAGTACAACCCCGTTAAACCAAGCTCGGTTAAACCAAACGATCGGTTAATCCAAACTTTTTTCGGCGGCCTGACACAATACTACCATTTATCATTAAAAAAAGTTGGTTAAACCAAAGTCGGTTAATCCAAAGTATCGGTTAATCCAAACCAAATTGTCGGCCCCAGGACACTTCCGGTACAGTTAAACCAAGCTTTCATATGGTTTTAAGGTCATCTGAAACTTTTTTATATGATAAATGGTAGTATTTTGCCAGGTCGCTGAAAAAAGTTTGGATTAACCAATCGTTTGATTTAACCGAGGTTAGTTTAATGGGGTTAAACTGTATATACATAAAAAAACAATAATCATAGTGTCCACATACATTGTACATTCATAATGCACCCCCGTTTTTGACAAAGCCAAGTCAAAGTCAAAGCTCGGTTAAACCAATGATCGGTTAATCCAAACAAATTTCTAGGGTCCCTTCAAGTTTGGTTTAATGGGGTTATACTGTGTACAGACGACAGGTGAAAAAGCTGCATGCCTTCATGATGCGACATCTGCGTTCAATCATGAGGCTAACCTGGAAGGACAAAGTGACAAAGAAGGAAATACTCAAACGGATCTATGGAAGATCTTCTGATCAAAAAGAATCTCCGGTGGACTGGACACCTCATGAGGATGTCATCAGACAGGCTACCAAAGCAGATCCTCTATTCTCAACTGTCTCCTGGTTACAGAAAGAGAGGGCGCCCTCGTCTCCGGTTCAAGGATACCATCAAGAGAAACCTGAAGCTGAGAGACATTAAGACCAACTCATGGACGCAACTCTCACGGCGGGGAGCTAAATGGAGAGCGGCAGTCAAGTAATGAAAGCAGTCTTTGTCGCATCACGACCTGACAGCATGATGATGATGATGATGACTGTATATTGTTCAAATAGTCTCTTATCTATCACATTCACAACCTGCTACTTGTGGGTTGAATAATTGATGAAATCATGAAGATTAATAGACTTTAAAAGTCTAATCGCTTACTTCCTGTAACCACCATCTTGGGTCTTTTTCATTCTCTACCAATTTCTCAACTTCACATCAACAATTATAAACACTATATGCTGGAACAACCACCTCCACAGCCCTTTTAGAGGTCATTCCTCCTGAGGAGGTTTTTGGCTCAGATTTAGACAGAGTTGTCATTCACCCCTACTCTGGACAGGGCTGAATCTTTCATGCATCGATTTTGTGAGTAATTGGTTTAACACGGTCAAGATTTGAACCCATGACCTCCAGTGCAGGAACACTAGCCAGAGCTCTTACTGGTTTGGTCATCCCATCCAGTTTGTGCAATCCCATAAAGCAATGCGCTTATGCATATTATGTAGCTGCTGTGGCAGTGCACATTCAAGTGTCGTCTGCTTCCCGCGTATTTCATCTTCCCCGCTGGTTCCACTCTCTCTCCTGGCACTGACCAATCAGCGGGCAGCATCTGGCACTGTCTGAGAGCCTGGGTCATAAGCATAAACAGCGCGACAATGAGGAGAGCGACCAGCGCGTTTGAACTCGCTCGAGCATGTTTGAACTTGTCCCGGCGCATTTAAACTCGCGCAAGCGCACTTCCTGGCTCACCGGAAATAAACGTGCCTCTTCTCATGCTAACGAGAACTCAGTCAGCCAGAATAAAGACTTTTTTTTTTTTTAAAGCATCAATTAAATTAGTAATAATAAGTATTTCTCCGAATAATTGTTTGGGTTGGCAGTTCTCAATGATCAATTGTTAAAGCTGCATAGTCTGATGAAATATCAAATTTTCAAAACCAAACCAATCATCTAGATTTGATTTGACATATCTAACTTAGATACTGATGCACTTATTAAGCATTTGTTTCTGCATAGAACGCAATTCTGAGTCAATTTAACAGAACCTGTTACTGCAGAAGTCTATGGTGTCAGAGTTTTGGCAAAGCCGTGCCAAAACTAATTTTCCATGTTTGCACTCAAAATATCTCAAAAGTTTACCAGTTAAAATAAAAGTAACTTTGAACTAATGTAAAGTAGATACTAGTGATCGCTCTAATATATTTATCTCAGAAAAAATACCGAAATTCAAAACCATCGGACTATGCAACTTTAAGTCATTGCTTTGACTCGACCATGGGTTCGGAACCGGTGTGTTTGAATCCCTCGATCTACCAAAACGGGAGACGGACGCTCAATTCATTCGGTTAACCCGTCTGGGTGGTCGAACCAAAAAAAAAGATGGCAAATCAGTGCGTGTGAGGCCAGTGACTAATAATCCATTCACATGGCATTGCATTTGCTCCCACTGATTGTTCACGGCCCACGTGATCACGCGCACACGTGACCTTGGTAAGGGTAGCAGCTGGATGGTCCGGGTCCAAGTGATGATGAATGGGAGGCTGACAGTCACTATCGGTTTGCTGCCGGCAACACAAGCGATGGTAGCGACAACAGCTAATGATTGCCTTAATTAAAACCCGGCATCAAAGCCAGGGGGCTGCATTCCACCCCTCCACCCCCAACACCCCCCGACACCCACACCCACACACCACACACCCACACACCCACACACCCACACACCCACGCACCCACACACCCACACATCCACGCACCCACACACCCACACACCCACACACCCACACACCCACACACCCACACACACACACACACCCACACACCCACACACCCACACACCCACACACCCACACACCCACACACCCACACACCAACACACCACACACCCACACCCACGCACCCACACACCCACCCACACACCCACACACCCACACACCCATGCACCCACATACCCACATACCCACACACCCACACAGGCGCACCCCCACACACCCACACATCCACACACACGCACACCCACACCCCCACACACCCACACACGCGCACACACGCGCACACACCACACCCACACACACCGACCCCCACACCCACACACCCACCCCCACACACACACACCCTACAAAACCCTCGCCCCCACCATGTCCCACTTATGCATGGCTGACGAACTTAAACTTGAAATAGTCCAATGATTTTGAGATTTTGTCATTTTCTCTGAGATAAATATAATTTATTAGGTTGATTGTTATAATCTATCTTAGATTTGTTTGAAGTGCCTTTTATGTATTTTAAATGGCTAACTTTTGAGAAGATTGAAATGCAAGCATGCCAATTTAATGTTGGCACGCACACACAAATTCTTGACACCATGGGCTTCTACAGTAACATGTTCTATTAAAGCTGCACAGTCCGATGAAAATAGCAAATTTTCAAAACCAAAACAATTATCTATATTTGATTCTACATATCTACCTTAGATACTGATGCAATTATTAAACATTTACCGGCACATAGAAGGGTCTACTGAGTCAAGTAATAGAACCTGTTACTGAGGGCCTGTATGCACCAATCGGTGATAGGCTTAGCAGGGGCTAAGGCGCTAGCCGTGGATAGCTACCCCGGGGTAGCGGTGGGTTGGAGAGCTGTGTGAATCGGTATGCACCAATGTACTAGCTGGTGCAGATAGCTAACCGTGAAGTTATTTATAGATTTGGGAATTCCCTCTGCGTTTCTAGCCATATATTAGGCTCAAATATACTCAATGCGATCATATTAAAAGAATCACATACGAAATAAGTGAAATTTTATCAATTTAACCCTAAATGCGAAGCGTTATTAAGGCTACCGCCGCATTGGCGGCGATATTAATATTAATATTTTCGAATCGACGAACGTAAAGTAAACAAATCGCCGCCGCCGCCGCATCGACGTCGCTTTCCATACTGGTGGCGGTGGTGGTTTGTTTACTTCACGTTCGTCGATTCGAAAATACAAATACCAATATCTCCACCGATGTAGCGGCGGCATAAATTTCGCTTCGGATTCAGGGTTAAATTGACAAAACTTCACCCATTGTGCACTCAATTCTGTCAAACATGATCGCATTGAACAGATTGAGACCCACACACGCACACTAACCGCACCGGCTAGCAGTTAAACCTGACTTGAAGTCAGGGTAGCTAACTCCGATTGGTGCATACCAAACTTTCACATTTAGCCCTGCGGGGATACCTTAGCCACGGTTAAGGCCCTAACCCCGATTGGTGCATACAGGCCCAGAAGTCTATGGTGATAGAGTTTTGGTAAGCTTGCCAAAATTCATTTAGTATGTTTCCATTTCAAATATCTCAAAAGTTAGCGATTTAAAATAAAAGTTACTTCAAACTAAAGTAAGGTAGATCATAATGAACAACCTAATATGTTTATCTCAGAAAATGAGAGAAACTCAAAACCATCGGACTATGCAACTTTAAATTAACTTGGCAAATGGTTAACAAGTGATTCAGTATCTAAGTTAGATATATATAATTAAATCTAGGTGTTTCGGTTTTGAAAATTTGATACTTTCAACGGACTGTGCCATTTGACAAGTTAAATTAAATTAGGTTGATCATTATTTACCTTGCATTAGTTGAAGTAACTTTTCTTAGAAATGACTAACTTTGGAGAGATTCGAAGTGCAAATATGCCAAATTAATTTTGCCATGCGCATAGAAAAACTGACACCACAAAGCTTGACCAAATATTCCCATCTATACAGCAAGAAATGCTTAATAAGTACATCAGTATTTAAATTACATATGTAGGACCAAATCTATGGCTTGATGGGATGGCCGAATGAGTTGAGCGTCTGTCTCCTGTTTTGGGAGATCGTACATTTGACCTATATTTTGTCACTCCATTGCTTCATTGTTTTCTGTTTGACCTATTTTTGTGTCAGTTCATTTCTGGAATGTCTTCTATTTTACCTACTTTTGCCTCAGTCCATTGCTGCCATGTATTCCATTTGACTTATATTTGTGTCAGTCCATTTCTGCAATGTATTCGATTTGATCTATTTTTGTGACAGTCCATTGTTGCAATGTTTTCCATTTGACCTATGTTAATATCAGTCCATTTCTGCAATGTATTCGATTTGATCTATTTTTGTGACAGTCCATTGTTGCAATGTTTTCCATTTGACCTATATTTAATGTCAGTCCATTTCTGTAATGTATTCGATTTGACTTATATTTGTGTCAGTCCATTTCTGCAATGCGTTCGATTTGATCTATTTATGTGACAGTCCATTGCTGCATTGTATTCCATTTGACCTATATTTGTGTCAGTCCATTTCTGCAATGTAATCGATTTGATCTATTTTTGTGTCAGTCCATTGTTGCAATGTTTTCCATTTGACATACGTTCATGTCAGTCCATTTCTGTAATGTATTTGATTTGACCTATATTTGTGCCAGTCCACTGTTTCAATGTATTCCATTTGACCTACATTTATGTCAGTCCATTGCTGCAGTCTATTCCATTTCACCCATTTTTGTGTCCATCCATTTCTGCAATGTATTCGATTTGTCCTATATTTGTGTCAGTCCATTGCTGCAGTGCATTCCATTTGACCTATATTTGTGTCAGCCCATTGCTGCAATACATTCCATTTGACCTATGTTTGTGTCATCCATTGCTGCAGTGTATTCCATTTGACCTATATTTGCGTCAGTCCTTTGCTACCACATAACGGTATTGCACCACGGCGCACTGACTCCTTAGGGTCCAAGCTCTACCATGTCCCACTTCCAGTGTCTCACTTCCGGTTTTCCTTACACCCATTATCAGAGGGATATCTAATAGAGGTTTCTGATAACACACATAGGGGAAAGAATATCCTCCATGAACACAATCGGGTGTGGGACGAGATGTAAATTGTTTATTAAATTAATCTTCGTTTTTGTTCACTTTTGTTCAAATGATTTTTTTTAAACAACAGAATGAGTTGAATATGCACTTCCTGTTTTGCTTAGGAGGTCATTGGGTTCAATTCCCTTCTGAGTCAACCAATGACTTAAAAATGTATGTTACACTCAACCAAGCCTGGCATTCAGCATTAACAGGATAGGGCAAGGAGCAGTGGATCGCGTAAGACCAATTTTTCCTGTGATTGAAATTTCCCAAACTCAATCAATGAATATAATAACAACAAAAACTACAGCTAAATACAAGTCGCACCATCAGTATATATAGATATATATAATAGTGAGGAAATGACCCCTCTAGCCTACAAAAAACAAATTGTCAGTGGTACAGTGAGTGAATGTAACGGCCGCTGAGGTGTGGGTGCGTATGTGGCGCCACATGGGGAGCTGAGGTCGTATCAGTAGATGACCCAATGAATAGAGGTAACCAGCCGATGCCTTAGTGAGTGGGGCGTAAATGGGATTCTTCTTCATCTTCTTCACCCGTTGCGGCGTCAGCGCCCATCCACACAAACACCTCCTCAGCCGTGTCGTAGATGAACGTGTCGCCTACCGCCCAACTTTGGGCACAGGCCATGAACAAGGGCTCTCCAGCCCTCCCGGTCCCAGGCCTTGAGTTTCTTGTTTGTGATTCTGTAATGTTGTTCTTTTTCCGGGGTGGGGTTGTTGGCCCCATGCCCAACCCCCAACCTGGAGGGCCAGTTGCTGCTCTTAGTCTGTCCTCTACCATGAGTCCTGCCCGGCTTGGTTAAACCTGCCAGGGGGCTAGCCCCCACCGATATAGCTCTCATGGTCACGGAGGAACACAAGCCTCCCCACCATGACAAGGTAGCAACACATTGGGAGGAGGGTAAATGGGATACTTTGGCTTATTATACTCGTATAATTGCTTATGCGGTATATATATCAGACATGCCGACCTGACATGGATACCCTGAATGCGTCGAGGAGTGGGACATAGCTCAGACAGTAGAGTATCCACCTGTGAAGGTTTGGGTCATCCGATCGATCCTGCGCAGTGGACCCATTTGCAGTTTGGGCTATTTTCTGTTCCAACCAGTGGTCCACAACTGGTTCATCAAAGGCTATGGTATGTCCTATCTGTTGGAAAGCGCATTTAAAAGACCCCTTGCTGCTTATCGGAAAGAGTAGCCTATGAACCTTTTGAACGCATCGACCACCGGAAGTGATTGTGCATGGTACCAGGGCGAGCGAGAAAGCATGAGAAAATGCAAGAAGGGCCTAATTGTATGGCCCCCAGGAAATATGGTGCTTATAAATCTAGCTCAGGAGACTGCAAGACTTACTTGACCTATTTCGCGATAATTCTGGTTTCTGGCCAGAGCTGCAAACGAAAATCTTAGAGCCAGCCCTGAATACAGCTAGTGTTGGGAGGGTGATTCAAGATGGGCACTGCTGGTCAATGTGTGTGTGTGGGGGAGGGGGTGATTGGATGAATTTGGGTGTGGGTGGGCGTGTGTCTCTGGTTGGGTGAATTTGGGTGGGTGTGGATGTGGGTGTGGGTGTGGGTGGTTGGGTGAATTTGGGTGTGGGTGGATGTTTGGGTGTGATTGGGTGAATTCGGGTGTGTGTGTAGGGGGTGGGGGTGGGTGCGGGTGTGGGTGTTGGTGTGGGTGAGTGTCGGTGTCGGTGTCAGTGTCAGTGTCAGTGTGGGTGTGGGTGTGGGTGTGGGTGTGGGTGTGGGTGTGGGTGTGGGTGTGGGTGTGGGTGTGGGTGTGGGTGTGGGTGTGGGTGTGGGTGTCGTTGTCGGTGTCGGTGTCGCTGTCGCTGTCCGTTGCTACTGTTGACATATTTGGCTTTGGTTTATTGTGGTCTTCCAGCCTAGCAGCATCTGAAGATCCCGACTTCCGACAGCTTGCAGCGTGATCCATATCTTCTTAATGGCGTTACAGCAGCATAGTCTTATGAAAACATTACATTTTCAAAGCAAAACGTGCATATAGATTTGAATCTAGATTATATACTGGTGCACTTATTAATATACTGGTTCACGAATCAAACCAATGACTTTAAAATGGATACGTTTCCTAGCCAGGTGCTCGGCATTATTAGGTTAGAGCAAAGACTGGTTGGCTCAGTGTCCGGATAACGGGACTGAGTGGAATATCAGGTCATGGTGCTGGCAGCCTGGTCTCCCAGTGGGGCAGCACTATAAAGTTGTCATGAGGGTGCACTGTCACAAGTTGATACCCGTCCTGATATAACTTTAGATGTTTCCAGGACATACAACTCCAACATCCAACCAACCATGTCAAATGAGCGACTCCACTCAATGAGGAGCCACTCATCTCAACTCAAACACACACTCACACACTCACACACTCACACACTCACACACTCACACACTCACACACTCACACACCCTCACTCAGTCAAACACTCACTTACACACTCATGTGCTCACTCACTCACACGCTCACTCACACACTCTCACTCACACATGTGTTCCCTCACTCACTATCTCATGCACTCACTCACTCATACACTCACATACTCCCACTCCCACACACTCACATGCGCATACACCCACACATTCATTCACATACCTTACGCTTGGTTTGACTCGGCTAGGATTCAAACTCTCGACCTTCCACATGGGACGCCGGCACTCTTACCAATTTGGCCACCGCGTCCGCTACTCGTTATCCATTACCCATTACCCATGATCCATGACCCATGACCCATGACCCATGACCCATTACCCCTTACCCATTACCGATTACCCATTACCAATTACCCGTGACCTATTACCCATTACCCGTGACCCATTACCCATGACCCATTGCACATTACCCATGACCCATGACCCATTACACATTACCCATTGCACATTTCCCATTACAAATTACCAACCTGCGAAGTACCAGCTGTATACATATAGAATGATAAAAGCAATCAGCGCCAGCGTGCTGAAACCATGGCAACCACACGGTCGGACCGGTGATTTGTCTTCAGGGATGGTTCGTTGCTAGAGTTTGACGTCCTGGCAACATCTAAGGTCATATCAGTACGGGAACCGACTTGGGACAGTGCACACTCATGGTGACTTCATACTGCTGCCCAGCTGGGAGACCAGGCTGCCAGCAGCATGACCTGATATCCCACTCAGTCGCATTATCATCTGACACTGAGTCAACCAGTCCTTGCCCTATCCTAATAATGGTGAGTGCCTGGCTAGGAAGCGACAAGTATACATTTTTAAGTCGTTGGTTTGATTTGACCCGGGTTCCCACGATCTACCAAAATGAGAGACGGACGCTCAACTCATTCGGCCATCCCATCTGGTCTTGTCTGCAGGGAGACGCACCGTTCTGAGGGCCAGCTCCCTAGGTAGATACGTCACTACTTCAGGTGGGTAGACCGGGCGCGGTGTCCGAATCGGTAAAGCACGAGCCTCGCGTGTGGGAGTCAAACCATAAAATGTATAAAATTATCAAATGTATAGTTGTCCCTTCCTAGCCTGGCGCTTGGCATTAAAAGGATAGGGAAAGGACTGATTAGCCCAGTGTCAGGATAATCTGACTGAGGGGGACATCGGATCATGGTGCTGGCAGCCAGGTCTCCCAGTGGGGCAGCTTATTAAAGTCGCCGTGAGTGTGCACTGTCACAAGTGGGTACCCATGACCTTAGATGTTGCCAGGACGTAAAACAACAACAAACAAACCAACCAGGTGCCTAAGGTATGGCAGATAGCGCCTGTATGTTGTGGCAGTCACACCAAGAGCCCATTATGAGCAGCTGATATCGTACCCGAGCACCGAAGACTGTCACACTATGACCTTTTGGGGGGAGGGGGTGAGGGGGGAGGAAATGATCATCTTTATTTAGTGAATAAAGGTATTTCTTTCAGTGCCGGGGCATTGGTCTACCAGCCTTTTTTTCTCTTGTTTTTTGCTTGAAGATTTATACTGCCTATAAGTATAAAGGATAAGTCTGAATAGTCTTGTTTTCACCATTAGACAGTTGGTCCATAGAAAGTTCGAGCCTACACTTTTACTGACCCAAGGGATTTATAAACCTCCCACACCACATAGACATGGTATGAGAGCTACTGGCCTATGATGATGCTGTAAGTTATACACAACATTCATTCACTTATATAATAGAGTGTAATCTAAACCAAAGTTTGCTACAATGAAAATAAAGAATAATGTTCTTACCCAACATAATTGTGAACTATCATGGTATACATTTTATTGCACAGTACAAGTGACAGCCAGATGGGCGGAGAGTTATGTTTGCAAGTCAGTCACCACTGACTCCATGTCCGCCCTCTCTACAGTCCCAGTCTCAGCTAGATATAAGATCCACCCCTTCGCAGAGTAGCGGTGATTGACAATGTCGTCTAAATATGGGCGAAAATTGCTTCAGTGTGGAACCAGAAGTGGAATTCCTGGTTCCAGTATCTAATAGCTACTTATATCAGCACAGAGTTGTGGAAATGGGAGAGAATGCAAAAAGATCAGATGGCAACCAGATAATGCTGTCGATTTCACTTTTAAAGTTGATTAAACTACATGTTGTATTTGTCCAACTCAAAAGTAGCAGGTAGAGGTGAAGATGTATATGAACAATATATGATGCTTCTTAAATTAAGAATGTATGTGCTAATTTCACTTACACAGCCTTTCGCCACTTTTTCTAATGGGTTGTTTTTCACGCCTACTGCAAGTACTGGGTGGATCTTTTATGTAAGTATCTGCATGCGCCATCATGGATCATCTCGCTAGGGCCTCCTTCAGCCGTTCTCGTCCACAAGTCAAAGAGTGGATAGAGCTCCGGTGTTCATGTTGTACTAACAGTTCAGAGCTCACTATTCACACAAATATGGGAATTGATATCACTCCCACCTCACTCGTTCTCTCCCTTTCTCTCACTCGCTCTCTCAATCTGACTGGTTAGCTCAGTGTCAGGATAATGTGACTGAGGGGGATATCGGGTCATGGTGCCGGTGGCCTGATTTCACAGTGGGGAAGCACTCTAGTATAAAGTCACCATGAGTGTGCACTGTCACAAGTCGGCACCCATCCTGATATGGCCTTAGATGTTGCCAGGACACAAACCTCCAACAACCGACCAACAACTCTCTCTGAGCTTGAATGTAGGCAGACCAGTCTGCCAGAGGTTGTTGTCAATATGCGAGCTCGATTAAGCACTCCCTTTCCATGTTGCAGGTTATGGGTTCAGACCACAGGCAAGCCAAACTGTAATGACTTAAGGGTAATGACTTAAGGCCCTGTCACATTATGAGGCATCTTGCAAGCGCACGGCCAACGCATAAACCTTTTTATGTCGAGAAGCGTCTAACGTTTCGGTGCAGTGGGCAAAGTTGGATGTATACATACCGTATACATAGCATATGGCCAATGTATGACCAACATATGGCTAACGTGCCTCCCGTCGAAAAATGCTCGAATTACGCTCATGGTACGTTCGCAGAATGCCGGTGAACATTATATTCATTATTCAATCACCAGAACTAGGCCTCATATGTTACATACATCAAGACGGTGAACGTTATATTCATTATTCAATCGCCAGAACTAGGCCTCATACGTTACATACATCAACACATGCTGGAGAAATGCTAAATGTGCATTAGACGTATGTTAGACGTATGTTATCTATACGTTGTCAGTATGCGGACTGTATGTTCCCACTGCCTTTAACGTAGGTCAACATAGTGCACAACATTTGTCTAACGTACGTCTAACATACATCGACATATGCTTAATGTATACATAACGTATGGCCGACGTAAAATCGACACCTAGTCGAACGTTGTCATACGTCGAATGGTTTGTGCATGCACAAAACTTTGCTGACCCCCTGATGCATGACACCGTATCTCGACAAACGTCAACTTACATTGACGTATACCAACGAGCGCCTAATGCATGCGTAACGCATAACGACATATCCCAACGTAGAGGCCAAAAATCACATCCATCGGTGTACATTGGCACGATGCATTGTAATGTGACAGCCCCTTTACCAAATATATATGTGTGTTGCTACTTACCCAGGCAGTGGCTCACCATTACTGCGATAGGGATAGGAAGGGCAGCGAGCAGTGCAATAAGGAAAACCAACTATCCACAGTGGACATTTCCTGTGATTCAAGCGCTAATGAAATACCTATCAAAATTGTGCAAAGATGCTAATATTGTGAGCCATAAAGGAGAACTTCTCCTTATGAAGGATTTTCCTGATCTATCCAGGGTTTTCCTTTTGAAATGATATCTGATTAAAGATGCATAGTATGATGAAGCATCAAATTTTCCAAAACCAAAATACCTATTTTGAATTGATTCTACATATATAACTTAGATACTGCTGCAGTTATTAACCGTTAATTTAGTTGCCAAATAGAATGGAATACTGAGGCAATTTAATAGAACCTGTTACCACTAAAGAGCCTATGGTGTCGCATGCCAAGACTAAATATCTCAAAACTTAGCCATTTAAAATAGAAGCCATTTAAAATAGAAGTTATTACCAACTAAGGTATGGTATTATTATAACAATCAATTTAATATATTAATCTCAGACAAATGACAGAAACTTAAAACCATTGGACTATGCAACTTTAAGTAAATATAGTCGTCTTATGTTTTAAACACCACAGCTGTAGGTGATGAGTTTGCTTCGGTGGAAGCTCCATTTGGTGGTGGGATAGGACGGATACCGGCATGGTTCAAGGTATGCCATTGATCCGACTGGGACCTGGCGCTAACTGTCCCTTGAGGGTATAACATAATATCGCTTGCGCCTTGGTGGGTGTGATGTGGTTTATTATGATGACAAATAGCTGCTTACTGCTGCTCCGGTTGGTTGTTGGAGTTTTACGTCCTGGCAACATTTAAGGTCATATCAGGACGGGTACCGACTTGTGTTTGTTTGTTTGTTTGTTTGTTGTTGCTTTACGTCCTAGCAACATCTCAGGGCATTTCAGGACGGGTACCAACTTGTGACAGTGCGCACTCATGGCGACTTTATAGTGCTGCCCCACTGGGAAAATCAGGCCACCGGCACCATGACCCAATACCCACTCACTAACACTAATCCTGACACTGAGATAACCAGTCCTTGCCCTATCATAATAATGCTGAGCGCCAGGCTAGGAAGCGACAAATATCAATTTTATAAGTCGTTGGTTTGACTCGACCGGGAACCGGACTCCCGATCTCCCTCACGGGAGGCCCTGGCTCTACCGATTAGACTACATGAATGTGGGCACATGAGCTCCTCCTTCAAACAGAGGCTGAACCCTCCCTTGTTCATTCGGTCCACTTTGTCCACTTGGTCCACTTTGTCTACTTGGTCCACCTGGTCTACTGGTCCATCAGTCCACTGGCCAATCGTGGTACATTGGTCCAACCTGTGCATCAGATCCATTCTGTCCATCATGTCATCAGGTTCATTATGTTCATCATGTTGATCAGGTCCATCTGGTCCATCAGGTTCATCTGGTCCATCAGGTCCATGCAATTATATTAGATAAAATAGCACTTCATGTAAGTGTGTTGAGCAGCTCCAACACCCGATGATACGTCAGGACTCTGTAGTTCTGATTAGGACAGGATTTCAGTGACCAAAGTCAGCCATGCCCCGTCCAAATAAGTAACCATGGTAACCCCCAACCTACCCTTCTGTATAGGTAGTAGGACCCAGTGATACTCTACCATTGCACCACACACACTGTCAACTATGTACGCTACAACTGTGCATTCCTCCAGTGTCTGGCATGTACACTACAACAGTTATTGAAGTTGACGCAATGCACTTCTACCCACCTCCAAGAGCCTGATTAGTGGCCTGCTACATCCCAGGTGGTATGCAGGTATTGCAGGTATTGCAGGTATTGCAATACCTCAGGGAGTTTGACGCCCCTGCCCTGCAGAGTTGTAAACCACTGCCTTGATGTACAGGTTTTTGACAGAACCGAAGGCAAAGGGAGCAAACCCTAAAAAGAAAACCATGTCACTCTGGCAGCATTAAGGGCAGTTGATGTATGGAACTCCCAACATCTCCCGACCAGCCACTGCAGGGACAAATAGTTTTTGCGCCTGTCTGGACATGTTCTTGCCGGTGTGAAACCTCTATTTGCTCCCCGAGAGAGTGCCGCTGGTAACTTGCAAAAGCCAGCAGCACTTCAACACTTTTGCAGGCAGCTTTCATGAAATGTAAAGCAGTCTTTGTCGCATCACGACTGACAGCATGATGATGATGATGACATCCCAGCATCAGTATCTTGAAAGCCTCATATTCATCTGCATTACATATCCAATGCTGAGCGTCATTATGTCTCTCTGCCGAGTGTTGGATCAAATGTTAGATGGATACGCATCGTCATAGTAACTAGACACTCCTCATGTTAGCGCCAGACAACCAGATCACATCAAATGATGCATTGCTATTCCATCATTGAACCGCACACATACTGTCCATTGTGTGGGTTACCACTGTCTGTGCCCTGTGTGTCTGGCATGTACACTACAAGAGTTATCAATGTTGTCGCAATGTGTTTCTACCCCACTCTTGTAGTGCCTCCGGGAGCCTGATTAGTGGCCTGCCACATCCCAGAGTCAGTGTCTCGAAAGCCTTGTATTCATCCGCATTACATATCCAATGGTGAGCTTCATTATTTCTCTCTGCCGAGTGTTGGATCAAAGGTGAAATGGATACACGTGGTCCTAGTAACTAGGCAATCCTCACGTTAACAACAGGCAACCAGAACACAGCTCACTCGCAATCAGTCTACTACACAGCTGACAAGTCAGCATGGATTAATGACAGGACATTTGGATCCAGTCACTTAGAAGGACATTTGGGATATATATATATATATGACTTGTGATATATAATAATGATAAAAGTATAAATAACGCCCCCTGTCGCCATACACTGGAACCAAATATAACATTGGGGAGGCGTGAGCCCCGTACATCCCATTGTCACCATGCATATGAGCTTGTCTCAAAAGGTAATCACTCTTTTTTTTTTTTGTCCATTGTAACAATTGACACAAAACAGCACAGAAACGGTTACACTGAAAACACAAGGACATTTGCTTCAAATCACTATGTATTCCATTGGGATTATAAAACACCATGTACAAAAACAAATCAGTTTATCCTGAGCAAATGCATAAGCAGATAGACTAATAGTAGGTTGATCGTTACAATGGACAAAGTTTTGTCCCATATTGCTTGGCACCTTTTGAGACAGTCTCATATCTTTCGAGATTTGTTTTTAGGGTATGCAGGTATCGAGGAGCGTCGGAGGTGGCGCCAGCAGTCATAAGCATGAAGGAGGCAGTATAGTATATAGTGTAATAATAATACACATAATAATAAGGAAATAATCCCTCCCGTGCCTTTATACTCGTATAATCCGCTATGCATCACATATATGCAAACATATGTATAGAAACAGTATAGTTTAATTGCTACAGCTGTGGTATTGTAATATTATAAAATTATAGCACGGGCAGTCAATTTTGAAATTGTACTTCTAGTTTGGATGCACTAAATGTATTGATGCATAAATATAGATAGAGATATATGGATATATATATCGATACATACAAAAGTATTACAAAATATTGATGTATGAATATATCAAATAAATGTGGTTTTCTACAAATATATATTTTTTTAAGTGAATAAAGATATATAAATATTTATAAGCACATACTAAAACATATATATATAAATATATATAACATATACAAGTATAAAGATATATAAATTTATATATGTATATATAAATATATATATAGATATACATAAATATATTTAAATACATAAAAATATACATAGATATATATAAATATTGATAAATGCATATATAAATGTAAATAGATATATTTTAATATTTAGATTCATAGATGTATTAATATTGATAAATATATACTTATTTAACATATATATCCATATATATGCATATATATCCCTATTTATTCATACATATTCAGATATAGAAAACGTATTACATATTATTTGATATATTTATGCACTTTAGCATATTTTAAAGTATAATAATTATTCAGAAATATACATGATAATATATAATACATGGGAATATATTGAAATAAATAGGACTAAATAGTAATATATATATATAATAGTATACATGCATATATTAATATATATGTATATTACACATAAAATAGTGTGAACAACACATAGAAAGCTGGTGATTTATCACAGAACCCCATAAAATCTCCTTCTCGCTATAGGAAATATGAAAACCTCCTGCCTCTGTCTTTCGAGGCTGGATCATAGTCATCTATCCCTAGACCTAGCCATATCTCTCCCTTAACCGACTGGCTCTCAGTTTCTGCTCCATAACTGTCACCAATGTTTACTATGTATGCCTGGCTTTGAGTTCTTTTAGAGCAGAACTTACGACGGGACATCGATTATGCATGTAAAACACATCAACCGAAGTCATCTCATACATGATATAAGCCAATCTGAAGTGGTCTGCGTAAAGGTAGCCTCACACTATTCAATAATTGAGCAACACAAGACCAAAACATGTTTATACTGGCATTTATTATATATTTTTAACGTTAGGTTACAATGAGTCAGTTGTTATGGCCAATTTTAGTCATGAGCGACGTAGACATACGATTAACCCCATAGAGACATTTTAGTTACACAATTAATCCCTCCTCCCTCCTCCCTCCTCCCTCCTCCCTCCTCCACCCTCCCTCCTCCATCCCTCCTCCCATCTCCCTCCTCCCTCCTCCCTCCTCCCTCCTCCTTCCTCTCGCCTCACCCCTCTCTCTTTTCTCACTCCCCCTCCTCTTTCCTGTCCACTATCCTCTCTTCATCTAGAAGGATAGGCCAGCCGGGTGAAAGATCACACCATATAGACAAGCTATTTATGGAGGAGGCAACAAACCATGGAGGAATATATATGTGATGTATAAAACTTACGCGAGTATAAAGGCATGTAGGGAAGATTCCTTATTTGGCCACCCTTATGTTGTGTACTACTTTATGAGTGACCCCCTCTTCACATTGGGACAGGTGGTGCCACCACCCCCCACTGCTACCAGCGCCGCGAATACTGTCATGCTGGGTGGGATGGTAAAAGAACCTGAGACCGTGATAGTATGTGTTGTCTTCTTCAAGCGCTAAGGACGGGTGATTCAAAGTCACAACGTTTGACAAAATGAGAGCTAAGGGTCAGCTGAATGTCAGCTAAGGGTTAACAATAGATGGCATGGGCACTGCCGTGCCTGTATCCTTTCAGAGATTTCGAGCCAGGTGGTGCCACCTATCGGCTTCAAGCGTCGACTACGTTAGTGTCTCTGTTATTAAGAAATTCAATAGCAGATCGGAACAATTAAAAGCATCACTATAAGGACATGGTATGTAAAGGCTAGTCTGTATATATATTTGGTTGAGTGAGTGCAGATCATGTGTGCTCAATTACCCATGTTGCGGACAACATAAACAATGTGAATTGAATCTCACTGAGTGACTATTCGAAGCAGTTACATCAGTTATTGTATCTATCTTATGACATTCTGGAAACTCCTTATTTTGAACATAAAAGTCTCCATACTCCAATACCTCCCCACCCCCATTTTATAATTGATTCCCCCCACATCAAGCAATAATCAGATTGTTTTCACCATCAACCCGCCCTCTGGTGGATGTGACAAGAACTAATGTTGTGGGCAGCAGATCACTGCGCAGCATGCTCTGTGTTAAAGATCCAATAGAGGATTTCCACTGCCAACCCGCTCTCTGATGGAAGTGCCAAGAACTAGGGTTATCAGTAACAGCTCAGTGTGAAGCATGCCCTATGAAAAAAGTTCAATAGAGGACTTCCATCATAAATCTGCCCTCTGGTGGCAGTGACAAGAACTAATGTTGTTGGTGACAGTTCAGTGTGCTTGCTCCATAGAAATAGGTCTGTTTAATTCCCTATCAAAAGAAATTAGAGTGAGAATATCGTCTAGTTTTAAAGTTGATACAGGCAACACATAACAATGGGAGGTTAAACTATGTGAACTATGTCATATATGTGTAACAAGTAATTGTAAGATTATAAATATATTATATATATATATGTATGTGTGATGAAGGCAGTGCAATTGGACAACATGAAGATCAGATGGTCCTATTTCCGATTCATTAGGTGTGGCCAAAACCATACTGCAAGGCTTAAGCCGTGTTCACACGGGCAAAATGTGAAGCGAATTAGACAAATCGAATCAGGTGAGTCGAATTAGCGGCCCGTTCACACGGGCAGCGCTTGAAAGCGGAAGTGGATATCTGCGCATGAGCAAGTCCAGCCTGACCAGCGCCAGTTTTCAATTAGGCAACGTCACCATGAGAGAGTGAGTTCGACCTAGATATGTATGTACTAAATCGTATTGGTTTGGAAGGGTCAAAACTTCTGCTGGGCAGTGAAACCCTACAAATAAATTATGAAAAAAATATCTGTGCACAGCTAGCAGCTTCATACAGCAAATTTACCGGAAAGTCAACATACTCAGGTCTCGACTGTCACGTCCTTAATCCGCCTCACGTAAGTCGGTTGCGTCCACACGGGCAAAATAAATCGCCTCACAGAAATCGCCTCACGTAAACTACCTCGAGAGGTGGTTTACAGAATGCGCATCACAGAAATCGATTCAGCCCTAATTCGACTCAGACGCCCGTTCACACGGGAAATGTGCGTCGAACTAGGCAAGTCGCTTTCTACGAATCGATTTACATTGCCCGTGTGAACACGGCTTTAGTGACCTTTCACTGTGAAGATAAGGTAAAGAAAGGAATAGGTGTGAAGACTACATAAGGGACTGAACAAGCCTGTAAAGGAGTGGGACGTAGCTCAGGCGGCAGTGTGTCCACGTGTGAAGGTGTGGCTCATCTGATCAATCCTGCTCTGTGGACACATTTGCAGTTTGGGCCATTTTCCGTTCCAACCAGTGATCTACAGATGGTTCATCGAAGCCTGTGGTATATGCTGTCATGTCTGTTTTTAAGTGCATATAAAAGACACCTTGCTGCTTATCGGAAAGAGTAGTCTATGTGGTAGCAGCGGGTTTCCTCCAAAGAAATATGTCAGAATGACCATATGTTTGACGTCCAATAGCCGATGATGAAAATCAAAGTGTTCTAGAGGCATCGTTAAATAAAACAAGCTTTCCTTCTTTTTTTTTCTGAACAGGCCTGGCTTTGCAGAAATTATTGGGATTTTATTTTGTACGTGTGGAGTAGAGGATAGTCGCTTTAGTTTGATTTGCTGGCCAAACCTCTGCAGATGAAATTGTTTCTGCCTTCTTTGTATGCATTAGTATTTTGGGTGTGACATGCTACTATGGCTAGCTATGATATAGCATGGTTCTCAACAAAAGAAAAGTTTCTTTTATTCAATGCCGCCTCTAGAGCGCATTGATTTTTATCATCAGCTATTGGACGTCAAACATATGGTAATGCTGACATATTTCTTTGGGGGAAACCTCACAGATTGTACGGGACACAAAATACCCTTATTTTGATATTTGCTATAGCTTACTAGGAACAACATATTTTTAAAGTAAAAAATTGATTTTTCCACCCTTTTTTAAATTGTCTTTTTTGGTACATTACATTTTTAAGCAGGGGAAATTTCAGTCGCAGACCACTGGTCTTCCTCATTCCACTGCTCCTTGTCCTATACTAGTAATGCCGAAGGTCTGGCTAGGAAGCGACAAGTATCAATTTGAATTTTTTTCCGGCGCCATATTTTAAACGGGGCAAATCTGGACTGGACGATGAACGGGTCCCCTCGCCCACTTTGGTTGAATAAGCCGACTAACCATGCAACTCTGGGAGCTGGCGTGTGGAGGGGGGGGGGGGGTGTGAGGACGGAGAGTGATGGTACCTCAGTGGCATCACTCATCACGTGGCACCGCCACTGCCGGAACCAGCAGTGGGGGGGGGGGGGGGGGGGGGGGGGGGAGGAGGGGGTATCGAGGTAAGTAGTAGTAGTAGTAGTGGCGAGAGGGGCATTAGCCTCAGGCGCTCAGCATTCTCACACTCGCACCGGAAACACCGCAGGCGACTCAGCGTAGTGGCAGGGAGCCGGTGGAGCACGGAGGAGGGGCCCCGGGCCGCCGCAAGCAGCCCTCCGCCACTCGCTCACACCTCCCACCCAGCCACCCATGAGCTTCCCATTCCCACCCATACACCAGCCCACACCCTCCCATCCTACCCTACCCTGCCAAGCCGCCAAGTCGCCTACAGCCTCACAACCGGTTATCACACCACCCGCAGTGACACCATCACCGCATGGCCCTCTCCCGCCCATCCCGCCCGTCCCGCCCCTTCCCCCGCACCGCCCCGCCCTCCTCCCGCGCCCCACCCCACCGTCCCGTCCCGTGTCTGACCCGTATAGGTAAACAAGGTCTGGTCTGGTCTGGTATGTGTAGGCACTGCAGAGATACTGGAAGAGGAGGCCATGCATGTTAATATGGTTAGTAAGTCTGCAGACGTGGTTAAGGGCACATGTACAGGTACGGGTACATGCACAGGTACAGGCACATGCACAGGCACACGCACACACAAAGGCACATGCACACACATACGCACACACACGCACACGCACATGCACACACAAGCACATGCACACAAATGTGCACAAACACATCCACATCCACAGTCATAGGGACAGGGACAGACACATGCACTGGCACAGACACAGGCACAGGTACAAGCACAGGCACACGCACATCCACACTCACAGGGACAGACACAAGCACAGGCACAGGACAGCCACAGGCACAGACACAGTCATATACAAAAGGATAACCACGTACACATACACAGACACATACACGGGGACATCCACCGCCACAGGCACAGGCACATGCACAGGCACAGGCACAGGCACAGGCACAGGCCAGGGCAGGGCCCACCAGTATTGTGTGTAGCCGGGCGGATGGAGGGGAGGGGATTGGTTGGACTGGGAGGTTCAATACTCGCCGGTCGAGGATATGCGGCGAAGCCGGGGTGCCAGCCAGTCAGGCAGGCAGACAGACAGTCACGCAGGCAGGCACCCTGGCGAGCAGGAAGGCAAGGGAGCCAGTGGAGGCAGGGGGTTACCACCCGGTGAGTGAGGAGTGACAACGGTCGAAGTGTGAGGAGCTCTACGGGACAGGCCCGCCCTACCGCCGTGTGGAAGGAGCACCCGGCGTTTCATCCGGAGTTTGGGGCGCTGGTCATCTTGAGAGCACTCCCCGCCTCCTCCTCATCGTACTCCCTTTGCCGGAGGAGCACCGCGGATACACCGTGGGGGAGCACCGGGGGAGGGGGGGCAGGAGGCGGCTGGGAGCATTAGTGAACGTGGGGGAAGGGGGGACGGGGAGGGCGGAGGAGGGAAGGGCCGGGGAGGGGAGGAGGGAAGGGCAGGGGGAGGAAGGAGGAGGGTGGAGTCCCAGCTGTCTCGTGCGGATATTCATCTGATTCTGCCGGGAGCCCCTCCTCCTTACCCGTCACTGCCCCTCCCCCAGGACACCTGGTCGGGGCCTGCACAGGTGTGCTGGAACACATACACATGAGTTGCACACCCCATCCACCTCCCCCATGGAGGAGGCGACAAACCATGGAGGAATATATATGTGATGTATAAAACTTATGCGAGTATAAAAGCATGTAAGGAAGATTCCTTATTTGGCCACCCTTATGTTGTGTACTACTTTATGGGTGACCCCCTCTTCACATTGGGACAGGTGGCACCACCACCCCCCACTGCTACCAGCGCCGCGAATACTGTCACTCGCACACTTCTGCTTTCTCCTTTTTCATGTGAAAAAATTACTCATATAAATATCAACTTGTGTGTACATTGATCATGTGGAAATAAATATTTTATTATTATTATATACATATATACATATATATACATATACACATATACATGTATATATATACATATACATATATATATATATATATATATATATATATATATACTCCAGGCGTCAACACCTTAGCAGAGTAGCGCAGGTGTCGCCACGTGTCTTACATAACTAATTAACACAACGGAAATGTACACTGGTCCAGTGTTGTACAGGTCCGCGCCTTCCTACCAGCATCACTGTATCAGTGCAGACAGTTCAGGCGCGGAATAGCTCCGGTGAACCATAAACCAGTGCGTCCATAGACGGTGCCATCATTACGTCATATCACCTCGCGTCCACCACTCACCGAAGGCGAGGTGTGGCGATCGGCCAGGTGAGCTGACCTACCCGCCACCCTCCCTCCTTCCTCCTTCCTCCTTTCTTCTTCCTCCTTCCTCCTTCCTCCTTCCTCCTTCCTCCTTCCTCCTCCCTCCTTCCTCCTCCTCCCTTGGCTAAGGAGTCACTCTCTCAATGTGGCGGAAGGAGCCTGGACCCAGGAGAATGGGCCAGGCATGCTTGAACGGCTCCTCTCAGGACCCGACGCCGGGAGGGTCGCCGGGGACGGCCGGCTACTGCCACTGTCGCTCCTCCAGGGGGAAGCAGCTCGGGGAGCTGTCCTTGCCGCCACCTCCAGCTCGGCCCAGGAGCTGCTACAGCAACGCCAGCTCGGAGAGCTTGTACTTTGTGTGGGGCGACGAGGAGCTCCTGGAGGGTGAGTTAACCACGATATTATTTAACTCTTACGTTACAGAGACAAGACAAGGTTGCGGTTTGGATGAGAAGTTCTCTGGCTGGCACCTACAAATAGTAAACACATTTGAACGATGAGTGGTGAACAGCAGCACGAAAGTGGTGTGTGCGCATGCTGCTGCTGCGCTCCCCGAGGGCTGAATGGCTGCAGCCAGGCAATGGACATGGGGAGGTTATGTATTGATTGATTGATTGATTGATTGGTGGTTTCTTTACGCCATGTCAGCAGCATAGGCCATATTCACGGCGAGAATTGTTTGGTTTTTTATTCAACCATCGCTTTTACAGGATGCAAAAGCACAGAATCATAATGTCAGTACACCGTAGATTTAAAAAGCTCACAGTAAGAGATAGCAATGTACTCCACCAGACAGGGTGGTAGGGAGCAAAAATAGACAGTGGAAGATAACATAGATATGAAGGAGGCATATTGAGTAGTACCATTGGATACGTGTGTGACCAACTCATAATTATGAGTAGTGTGCTGACAACCATAGACGCTTTTGCATTTCCCAATAATTGGTAGCTTATAAACAGTAGTCATATGAGAGAATAGGTATTATCCTGACCACGGAAAATACCCGCCTTCATCTTAAAATAATACTCACATAAGAAATTATGCAACACATAATAGCATATATAGAGATAGATCCTGTTTATGTAACTTTTTCTCATTTTTATTTTTATTTAAATTATTTCCACTGGGTAAGTTTCTTTAACAGAGTGTAAACTGTATTGCTTTACACAGGTTTGCTATTGAGCAAATGCAACATTTCATTGGGCCTCATTTGTGTGCATCAATTGATGAGCGTCATTGATAGCTCCAGTGGGTGGAGCCCTGGGGAATCAGTTTGAAAGTTTGAAAGTTTGTTTGTTGCGGTTGGAATCCTAGCCGAGTCATACCAATGACTTACAAAATTGATACTTGTCGCTACCTACCCTAGTGCTCTGCATTACTAGGAGAGTGCAAGGACTGGCTATCTCAGTGTCAGGATAATGCGACGGAGTGGGAAATCAGGTCATCATGCCGGCGGCCTGGTCTCTCAGGGGGACAGCACTATAAAGGTACAGTCACAAATCGATGCCCAACCTAATATGTCCTTATAGATGTTGCCACCCAAACAAAGAAGTTCTCTAACTGGGTTGTCAAGCTCCATCTGCTGGAGCTATCAATGATGCTCATCACAACTGATTCATGAAAGGCAGTGGTATGTGCTGTCCTGTCTGTGGGAAAGTGCATATAAAAGACCCATTACTGCTTATCGGAAAGAGTAGCCTATGTGGCAGCAGCGGGTTTCCTCCAAAGAAATATGTCAGAATGACCATACTTTTGATGTCCAATAGCCGATGATACAAATCAATGTGTTCTAGAGGTGTCATACAAATAAAACAAACTTCTTCTTCAATGACACTCATCACTTGATGCATACTAATGAGGGGCCAGACGTTGCATTCGGTCAACAGCAAATGTGCCTAAAGAAACACAGTTTACACGCTGCAAATGAAACTCGCCCGGTGGAAATGATTGAAATAAAAAGGATGAAGCAGCAATGGGCTAATTTCCGATCTGAGAAAGAGAGTAGTGTATGGAGATATTGATTCCAGACAGGCAGGCAATCTGGGAAGTGCCTTGGTGTGTAACATAGGTGGAAGCAGAAGTCATGGTGGAACAGCGCCACTTCTGATTAGCGGGGGTTCACCGAACTAAATAGGCCTGCATTGCTCTGTTACGATTACCTCACAGATTAATTTACATATCCTCTTCTGGCTGATCTAGGGCCTATTTGGCCTCTAATGGCAGCTCGCTATGACAACACAAATAACTTCTTATTTTCGCACACATACGGAGGTGGATGTAGTCCTGAAGTCATATACTTGCGGGTGTCCTCTCCAATGTCTATCCAGCATTCTCTCAAATGCTTCTATTGTCGGTGGTTCAATCAGTTCTTCTGGAATACTATTCCATGGATCTGTTACTCGACAGACAAATTAGTGCTTCCTGACCTCAAGTCTGGGCCTCTCCTTGAAGACCTTATGCCGCTTGATAGAATCATAACATTTTCAAAGTCGAAGCAATTACCTTGATTTCATCCTAGATATCCAATTTAGCTATCGAGGGGAGTAATCAAAGATGCTGTTTAATGCTCCTACACTACTCTTCTCTGCTCCTAAGATGGGGAAACAAAGCATATTTTGTCCAGCATCTTATCTTGCAGGTGCCAGTGTAACTGAATGTGGTGCTCCTGTGTTATGCCGCTCAGTGTTTAAAAAACAACCCGGGTAAATGACTTAAAGGGTGGCATGTCAGTGTGCATACCGAATATATTTAGCATATTTTGACTTCAAATATGGTTAGCCACTTATGTACAAAGGTAACTCCAAACTAGGGTAAGGTATAATATTAGGGCCAGCCTAATATATTTATCTTTTAGAAAAAGAAAAACAAGGCAGAAATTATAACCATCCGATGATGCAATTTTAACTGGGTGTTAAAATTGCTACACCGATGGCCAAACATCCCGGGTAGAATTTAATTGTCTTGACACTTGCCACGTGGCTCTGGTCATGATGTCTGATGTCGGACATCATTATCCTACATCTATTCTAAGCGCATTACTTTGACTTCCTCCCAGGGTTGGAGACCAGACGGGGTGGCCGAAAGAGTTGAACGTCCATCTCCTGTTTTGGAGATTGGGGGATCTGAACCCATGGGTTCATGGGTTTGAACCCTGGTCGAATCAAACCAATGACTTAAAGATTTATGCTTGTCGATTCCTAGCCTGGCGCTCAGCATTATTAGGATAGGGCAAGGACTGGTTGCCTCAGTGTCAGGATAATGTGACTGAGAGGGATATTGGGCCATGGTGCTGGCAGCCTGATTTCTCAGTGGGGCAGGACTATAAAGTCACCATGAGTGTGCACTGTCAGAAGTCGGTACCCATCCTGATATGATCTTAGATGTCGCTAGGACCTAAAGCAACAACAAAACAACCCAGAGTTGGATTGTACAGCAGGAAAGATAATCAATACCCAGTGCACAGCGGTGTACTACTTAAAGCTGCATAGTCCGATGAAAGTGTCGTTGGGGGGAGTGAGGTGATGAAATGGGAAATATTTCACCTAGAGCAGGATTCGAACCTATAATTCATGCCATTCCGAGGCTACTGTGCTAACTATGACACTACCTAGGTTCCCTGATGCAACCACCCTATCCACGCCTACCTGTCTATGGGGCAGCCTACTAAAAAAGCATAGTTTGTTGTTGTTTTCCGTCCTAGCAACATCTAAGGTAATATCAGGACAGGTACTGACTTGTGACAGTGCACACTCATGGTGACTTTATAGTGCTGCCCTACTGGGAAATCAGTTCGCCAGCACCATGACCCAATATCCCACTCAGTCACATTATCCTGACACTGAGGCAACCAGTCCTTGCCCTATCCTAATAATGCCGAGTGCCAGGCTAGGAAGCGACAATTATCAATGTTAAAGTCATTGGTTTGACTCGACCGGGAACCAAACCCCCGACCTTCCGCACCCACATTGGGCCACCGTGCGCGGTACTACAAATGCATAATATTATCAAATCGCAAAATACTAATCTGTATCCACCTTAGATATTGGTGCACTTATTAAACATGTATGATGCATTGAAGGGAATAAACATTAAGTCAATTAAAAAATAATGTTAACTGGCACTGCTGAACGCTATGGTGTCTAGTATTTTGGCGTGCACACCGAAATTATATTCCATGTTTTCAATTCAAATATCTCCTACATTAATTCTTTAAAATAAAAGTCTCATCAAACTAAGGTTGAGTAGATTTGAATGATCGATTGAATATATTTATGAAAAGGAAATTGGCAGAAACTAAAAAACTATCGGAACTTGCAATTTTGAAATTGCAGAGTTCAATGGCTTTGAATTTCTGTCATTTCTTTGGATAAATATATTAACCTAATTGCTCTAATCTACATTACTTACGGTTTAAGTAATTCTAAAAATATATATCAATGGTTAACTTTGGAGACATTTGAAGTGAAACCGTAGATAATTAATTTTGGTGTGCACATCAAGATTTGATTGATTCATTGATGGATTGATTGGTGGTTGCTTTACGCCGTGTCGGCAGCATAGGCCATATTCATCTCAAAATTTAGACACGGCAGGTTCTATTCTATTAAATTGACTTGGTATTCCTTTCTTTGTAACAGCAAATGGTGAATAGTTCACCAGTATCAAGTCAATGTAGGAGCAAATCTAGATAAGTCTTTGTCTTTTGGTTTTAAAAACTTGATGTTTTATCGGAATAATCAGCATTAAATCAAGGTGATGGAAGTTTGAGTAAAGTATGGTGGAAATAATGATGTCATGTGGCCATGTATGTCTAAATTGTATTTATAATTTATATTTAATTAATATTGAATGACTTAGCTTCAGTGAATCATCCGTCATTATATGACCTTATATGTTGTCAGGACGTAAAACTCCAACAACCAACCAACCAATCAATGAATCATGCAGTGATGTGATGTGGTTATGTATGTCTAAATTGTATTTATAATTTATATTTAATTAATTTTGAATGACATAGCTTCAGTGAATCATCCGTCATGATATGATCTTAGATGTTGTCAGGACGTAAAGCTCCAACAACCAACCAACCAATCAATGAATCATGCAGTGATGTGATGTGGTTATGTATGTCTAAATTGTATTTATATGAACTTTACTATATTTAATTAATTTTGAATGACATAGCTTCAGTGAATCATCCGTCATGATATGAGCTTAGATGTTGTCAGGACGTAAAACTCCAACAAACAACCAACCAATCAATGAATCATGCAGTGATGTGATGTGGTTATGTATGTCTAAATTGTATTTATAATTTATATTTAATTAATTTTGAATGGCATAGCTTCAGTGAATCATCCGTCATGATATGATCTTAGATGTTGTCAGGACGTAAAACTCGAACAACCAACCAACCAATCAATGAATCATGCACTGTATCACAATATACACTGTTGCACAACAAAGTGCAAACATATGTAAATTTCCCTTGGGATAAAACCGATCCCATTAATACATCAATACACCAACCTAGATGTGGTTGTACCATGGAGGGGTAACTCAATCAGACAGCCTCTATATTTAAAGTTTAATAATAACAAGTGGGTTATATCTATAGTATCCATGGGCGTTATTAAAAGGTACCCTGGTATCGAATTAAATACTTCTTTTTTATTAAACATCATCGAATATCCGAGTACTACAAAATATATTTCTGACTTATCAGCAAGAGGTGGGAAGGCTACTTACTACAGACCACAGACAGTCTTCACTCACCGGGCGCAGTGGCCGAATCTATAGACCGCAGACCTCGTGTGCGGGAGATCGGGAGTTTGGTTCCCGGTCGAGTCAAACCAATGACTTATCAAATTTATACTTGTCGCTCCCTAGCCTGGTGTTCAACATTAATAGGATAGGGCAAGGATCGGTTAGTTCAGTGTCAGGATAATGTGACTGAGTAGGATATGAGGTCATGGTGCCAGTGTCCTGGTTTCCTAGTGGGGCATCACTGTTAAGTCACCGTCAGTGCACACTGACACAAGTCAGTATCCGTTGTGATATGACCTTAGATGTTGCCAGGACATAAAACTTCAACAACCAACCAGTCTACAGCCCACGCCTCCCCCCTCCCAACCCCACCCAACTGGCTTCCTGATACACTGGACCTCTGGGGCCAGTTGGGTGTTCGTGGGGGTTGGGGGTGAGGGGGTGGGGGGGGGGGGGGGGGGTAACACACGGCTGTACAAGTCGAAAGTGGATGCTTTTGCTCTTATTAATGCAATGCCCTGTTTTAACTAAGCCGATGTTTCGATGAGCCAGCAAAAAGAGCCACTCCGACTGGGAAGTTGGATACTTGCCTATATATAGAGATGCATGTCAGAATGTTTGTTTCATTTAACGAGGTCAAGCATATGGTTGTTCTGACATATTTATTTGGAGGAAACCCACTACCGCCACATAGGCTACTCTTTTCGATAAGCAGCAAGGACAGGACAGCACACAGCACAGCCTTTGATGAACCAGTTGTGGACCACTGGTTGGAATGGAAAAAAGCACAAACTAATGTGTCCACTGAGCAGGATCGATCAGATGAGCCATACCTCCACAGGTGGACACTCTGGCGCCTGAGCTACATCCCGCTCCCTAGGCATGTCAGCTACTGGCAACAATATATATATATAAATATATAAGGCTTCATATATATATATATATATGAAAACGGGCAGGCGCAGCTGGCATACACTGTCTAGAGCCCCTCACAGGTGGCGCCAGTGTGGCCAATAGTGTTCTACACAGGGCCATTTAGATGTTTATATTCCCATAATTTGTTTGTGTTTTGTTTGTTTGTTGTTGTTTTATGTCCTAGCAACATCTAAGGTCATATCAGAGCGGGTACCGACTTGTGGCAGTGTGCACACATGGCGACTTTGTAGTGCTGCCCTACTGTGAAACCAGGCCACCAGCACCATGCCCTGATATCCCACTCAGTCACATTATCCTGACACTGAGCCAACCAGTCCTTGCCTTATCCTAATAATGCCGAGGGGCAGGCTAGGAAGTGACAAGTATCAATTTTCAAGTCATTGGTTTGACTCGACCAGGATTCGAATCCACAAACTCATGGGTTCGGATCTCCCGGACTCCCAAAACAGGAGATGGACGCTCTACTCATTCGGCCACCCCTTCTGGCCCCATAATAGATTATAGAGCAAATACACACATATATATATATATAATATATATATAATATATATATATATATATATATATATATATGGTAGGTTGGTTCATTTAAAATAAAAGTTTCTTCAAGTTTAAGTAAAGTCGATTATAACGATCAACATAATGTTTTTATTTATCTTGTATTGTTGTTGTATTCAAAAACCATCGGACTATGCAATTTTAAAATTGATAAAATTACACTTGGTTCCCCATAGCATCCCCTCTCCCAGTACCTTCAGCCAGCCCTACCCTTGCCCCCCCCCCCCCCCCCCCAGTGTACAGCTGATCGGTCAGGTCACGGACAGTCTCAGTCAGAACCGTAGCCCGGGGGAGTCTTTGCCAACTAGCACCCCCCTACCCCCTCCCACACCGTACCATCCCCCACACACCCGTATCCCCAAACACACATGCATTGATTGCCTATAAATGCAGCTCTCCCCTCACGAAACCATGCTGAACGCGCCGTTCATTATCCACCAGTAATGCACGGCAGGGAGTGATTGGCGATTAGACTGAAATGGCATGCTTTATGGCTCAATTCGGTGGAGTCTTTTTTCAAACTTTTTTTTGTTGTTGAATTTTGTTGTCGAATGCATATATTAATGTTTTATCTATTCGCTTATTTTGTCTTGGTTGGGTTTAAAAAAATGTATATGCCTCATTTAGGAAAAGACTTTAACAACAAAAGCATACACATACATAACACATATATATATTTCCTAATATTGCATGGTGCATGATTGTACTTCCACTAATACAAATCCTATCAAATCGGCTACCTTATTTAATGAAGGCAATCAGCCCACCCCAGTCTCAGGTTACCCCTGTATCAGCTTACGGCCTACCCCTGTCTCAGCACAGCCCTGGATTAGTGCACCCCTGTCTCAGCCTACTTCTGTCTTAGCCTACCCCTGTCTCACCCTACCCCTATCTCAGCCCATCCCTGGCTCAGCTTAGCCTTAGCTCAGCCTACCCCTGTCTCAGCACACCCCTGTCTCAGCACACCCCTGGGCTCGTGCACCCCTGTCTCAGCCTACTCCTGTCTCAGCCTACCCCTGTTTCAACCTACCATTAGCTCAGCCTACCCCCTATCTCAGCATACCCCTGTCTCAGCGTACCCCCTAGCCCACCGCTGTCTCAGTCTAACCCTATCTCGACCTACCACTGTCTCAACCTACCCCCTGTCTCAGCCTACACCCTAGCTCAGCCCACCCCTGTCTCAGCCTAACCCTATCTCGACCTACCCTGTCTCAACCTACTCCTGTCTCAGCCTACCCCCTAGCTCAGCCCACCCCTGTCTCAGCCTAACCCTATCTTGACCTACCCCTGTCTCAACCTACTCCTGTCTCAGCCTACTCCTGGCTCAACCTACTCCTGTCTCAGCCTACCCTCTAGCTCAGCCCACCCCTGTCTCAGCCTAACCCTATCTCAACCTACCCCTGTCTCAACTTACTCCTGTCTAAGCCAACCCCCTAGCTCAGCCTACCCCTGTCTCAGCCTACCACCTAGCTCAGCCCACCCCTGTCTCAGCCTAACCCTATCTCAACCTACCCCTGTCTCAACCTACGTCTGAGCCTACCCCTGGCTCAGCCTACCCCGTAGCTCAGCCTACCCCCTAGCTCAGCCCACACCTGCCTCAGCCTAACCCTATCTCAACCTACCCCTGTCTCAACCTACTCCTGTCTCAGCCAACCACCTAGCTCAGCCTACCTCTATCTCAGCCTAACCCTATCTCAGCCTACCCCTGTCTCAGCCTACCCATCTCAACCTGCAGCCTAACCCTGTTTCAGTCTACCCCTGTCTCAGCCTGCAGCCTAAGCCTATCTCAGTCTACCCCTGTCTCAGCCTACCCCTGTCTCAACCTACAGCCTAACCCTGTCTCAACGTCCCCCTGGTTCTGTGCACCCGTGATTTTCCACAGCCGACAACAGTCATTGAATCCCCGCGCGTTCTCCCGAGACGTGTGCGCGGGGAGGAGAGTGTTTACAGGCCCTGTGGGTGGAGAGGGTTGCCGCCATGAATGAACGGCAGAGCGGGGAGGAGAGTGTTACAGGCTCGGTGGGTGGGGAGGGTTGGTTTTGTGAGTGAACCGCAGAGTGGGGAGGAGAGTGTTACAGGCTCGGTTGGTGGGGAGGGTTGGTGTGGTGAGTGAACCGCAGAGTGGGGAGGAGAGTGGTCCAGGCTTGGTGGGTGGAGAGGGTCAGTGCCATGTGTGAACCACAGAGCGGGGAGGAGAGGGTTACAGACGCAGTGGGTGGAGAGGGTTGCCACCATGAATGAACCACAGAGTGGGGAGGAGAGTGTTACAGGCTCGGTGGGTGGAGAGGGTCGGTGTCGTGAGAGAACCGCAGAGCAGGTAGGAGAGTGTTACAGATCGGTGGGTGGAGAAGGTTGGTGTCATGAGAGAACCGCAGAGCGGCGAGGAGAGTGTTACAGGCTCAGTGCATGGAGAGGGTCGACACCATGAGTGAACCACAGATCGGGGAGGAGAGTGTTACAGGCACGGTGGGTGGAGATGGTCGCCGTCATGAATGAACCGCAGAGCAGGGAGGAGAGTGTTACAGATCGGTGGGTGGAGAAGGTCGGTGTCATGAGAGAACCGCAGAGCGGGAAGGAGAGTGTTACAAGCTCAGTGCGTGGAGAGGGTCGACACCATTAGTGAACCGAAGAGCGGGGAGGAGAGTGTTACAGGCGCAGTGGGTGGAGAGGGTTGCCGCCATGAATGAATCGCACAGCGGGGAGGAGAGTGTTACAGGCTCGGTGGGTGGGGAGGGTCGGTGCTGTGAGAGAACCGCAGAGCGGCGAGGAGAGTGTTACAGGCTCAGTGCATGGAGAGGGTTGACACCATGAGTGAACCACAGAGTGGGGAGGAGAGTGTTACAGGCATGGTGGGTGGCGAGGGTCGCCGCCATGAATGAACCGAAGAGCGGGGAGTAAAGTGTTACAGGCTCGGTGGGTGGGGAGGGTCAGTGCCATGAGAAAACTGAAGAGCAGGGAGGAGAGTGTTACAGATCGGTGGGTGGAGAAGGTCGGTGTCATGAGTGAACCACAGAGCGGGGAGGAGAGTGTTACAAGGCCGGTGTGTGGGGACCAACTTGCACGCACACGGGCGTGGTAACGGAGCCAGTCTGCTGACGGCATAACACTGGGGCGACCATATTGGTTGGTTGGTTGTTTGAGTTTTACATCCTGGGAACAGCGAAGGCGACCAGGTGCGACTAGGGCCTGCTGACGTCATGTGGTGAGTGGTGGGTCATAGTGGGTGGTGGTGGTGGTGGTGGGTGGTGGTGGTGGTGGTGGTGGTGGTGATGTTGGTGTTGGTGTTGGTGTTGGTGGTGGTAGTGGTGGTGGTGGGTGGTGGTGGTGGTGGTGGTGGGGATGGTGGGGGTGGGGGTGGGGGTTGTGTGTAGTGGTGGTGATGGTGGGGTGGGGGTCATGGGTGGTGGTGGTGGTTGAGGTGGTGGTGGTGCTGGTGATGGTGGTGGTGATGGTGATGGTGGTGGTGATGGTGATGGTGGTGGTGATGCTGGTGGTGATGGTGATGGTGGTGGTGGTGATGGTGGTGGTTGGGATGGTAGTGATAGTGATGGTGATGGTGGTGCTGGTGCTGGTGAGGTAGTAATGGTGGTGATGTTGGCGGCGACAATGACCGTGATGGCTTGGTGTAAATTGATTCTATCTGAATATAGAGAGTCTCAACTCGGTGCGAACTGGTCCAAGTCTAATTTCACACCCTGTATTGTAACCCCGCCGCACTGATCTCACACAAATAGGAAAACATGCAGAGAAGAACTAGGAAATAATGGCCCTGTCACACTACGACATAACGACGTCGCCGTAGGGAGAACGTGAAGAACGTTGAACTTCTCGGCGTAGTATGCAAATTTGGGCAGAAGTTGAACGTGGATGCAGCGTAGTGGACGAGAGCGTAATGTCGGTAAAGCGTAGTGATACCGTCATTCAACGAGAGAGGTCAACGTAATGACGCTCACGGAACGTTATGAACGTTATTCCATCGCGAGAAGAACGTTACGTGACATTAGCTATGTCATAATACGTTCTCCTGACGTTCTCCTGACGTTCTCCTGACGTTCTCCTGACGTTCTCCTGACGTTCTCCTGACGTTCTCCTGACGTTCCCATTACGCCCCATGGGCATTTGCACTCGGTTTAATGGGCGTCAACGTAGTGGAACGTAGTTGAACGTAGTGAGGAGCGTTGGAATAACGTCCGTCTAACGTCATTGACGTTCGCTGAACGTGAACAGAACGTACGGTGAACGTAAACCATTACGTTCGTCCTACGTCGAAACTTTTGAACATGTCCAAAACCTCGACGTTAATCGACGTTACACGACGTAATGTGACGTAGCTCGACGTCACTCTAACGTCATTATGACGTCATCATAACGTAATCCAACGTCCATCAACGTAATGACGAAATATCACCACGTTAGGGTCACGTTCACTCATTACGTTGTAGTGTGACAGGGGTATTACAGAAACCGCAGACTTGGTCTAATTCTAAAACAAACCAGAAGACAAGTGCTTTAATGGCATTGTTCGCGTGTATACATAGGCGTATATATATATATATATATATATATATATATATATATTTATATATATATATATACAGTAAAACCTCTCTATACCGACCCCTCAACAGATCGTCCACTCCGCTATATCAATCGCTTTATTTGGATCCCATCAATACCATTGTAAGGATATTCTAACTCTCTAAACCGACCACCTCCATGAATGGACCACTTATAGTCGGTCCCATGGTCGGTCGATTTAGAGACGTTTTACTGTATGTATATATATATATATATATATATATATATATATATATATACAGTAAAACCTCTCTATACCGACCCCTCCACAGATCGGCCACGCCCCTATATCGATCGCTTTATTTGGGTCCCAACAATACCATTGTAAGGATATTCTAACTCTCTAAACCAACCACCTCCCTAAAAGGACCACATAAATTCGGTCCCATGGTCTGTCGATTTAAAGAGGTTTTACTGTATATATATATATATATATATATATATATATATACATATAGGTAAACTACTTACAACCTATATTGTACATCTGCATAGCCATATATGCGCGCTCTACAATAAATTATGGAAGTATAAACAGGACACAGACCACCTCCCAGTTGGTTGGTTGTTGGGGTTTTACGTCCTGCCAACATCTACGGTCATATTAGTACGGACCTTACAGTTAAATCCTCATTGACTGCTCCGTTGGTGCTGGTTCCAAACTCAGCCATGAGTGATTCATCTGCGTGGTCAATTCCATGACTCCCATCTCTGTTTGATGGCTTTCAAGCTTTTCTTCTGTCGGGGGTGGGGGGGGGGGGGGGGTGGCAGAGACTCCAGATAAATACAAGGGTGGGTGGCTGTGGTTGGTGGGATTTTATTTAGTTTTGTTTGTTTGTTGTTGTTTTACGTCTTAGCAACATCTAAGGTCATACCAGGACGGGTACCGACTTGTGACAGTGCACACTCATGATGACTTTATAGTGCTGCCCCAGTGACCTGATATCCCACTGAGTTACATTATCCTCAGCTAACCAGTCCTTGCCCTTTCCTATTAATGCCGAGCATCGGGCTCAGAAGCGACAAGTATCAATTTTTAAGTCATTGGTTTGACACAACCGGGAACCGAACTCCCGACCTTCCGCATGCTAGGCCCATGCTCTACCAATTAGACCACCACTCAGTCAGATTATCCTGAAACTGAGCTAGCCAGTCCTTGCCTTATCCTATTAATTCCGAGCGCCTGGCTAGGAAGCGACAAGTATCACTATTTAAGTCATTGGTTTGACTCGATCAGGGTTCTACCAAAGCTGGAGACGGACGCTCAACTCATTTGGTCATCCGGTCTGGTCACGTGTCCACCAATGTGCTCTCCATGCTCCTCTGCCCGCCTCCTTACAATGACGGTACAACTGGGTATCTCTCCGCTTTGTAGCCGTGCATCTCCATTTGTGATAACCAGCCGGTGTTTTTTTTTCCTGTTATTGTTCCATTACCATTGTCTGCGTGCCGGCCGTCCGGAGCTCCTACCCAGCATGCCTCATTCCGGATACTCGCCTACGTTTAGGATGCATGCTGGTCCTGCACAAGGGACACATCCCCTCACACTCCCACCGTCCCTCCCACCAACCCCCTCCCTTCCACCCATCCTCTCCCTCCCACCTCCCTCACCCTCCCCCCACCCCACCCCACCCCCTCCTACCCACCTACCCTCCCACCTCCCTCACCCTCCCCCCACCCCACCCCACCCCCTCCTACCCACCTACCCTCCCACCTCCCTCACCCTCCCCCCACCCCACCCCACCCCCTCCTACCCACCTACCCTCCCACCTCCCTCACCCTCCCTTCCACCCACCCCCCCCCCCTTCCCAGTTACCCCATCCCCCCCCGCCTACCCTCCCACCTGCCTCCCCCTCCCCCACCCCCCTCCCTCCTACCCACCTACCCTCCCACCTCCCTCACCATCCCTCCCACCCAGGAACCCCTCCCTGATACCCCCGTCCCTCCCTCCCACCTCCCTCACCCTCCCCAGCCACCATCCCACTCAACCCTCCCTCACTCACACCCCCCCTCCCTCACACTCACCCCTCCCACCACTCCCCCACACCCACGCTCCCTCCTGCCACGTCTCACTCCCTCCCTCCTTCCCACCTCCACCTACCCTCCCACCTCCCTCGCCCTCCCTCTCCCCCCTCCCTCCCACCTCCCTCACCCTCCCTCCCTCTGTGTGGTCCCCGAAGAGTCACCCGCCTTCTGCCGTCACCAGACTCGTCCGCTCTGACGTCACTTTCGGTTGATGCCTCGTTCTGGTGGATCGTGGGAGAGGCCGGCAACAGGAGCTCGTTCTGTGTGGGATCCATGTTGAATTTGTCTGTTATGTGTGGGAACTATATGGAAAATGTATGTTATGTGTGGAAGGTGTGTGCAATATGTCTGTTATGTGTCGGAACCATCTGGAATGTAAGTTATGTGTTGGAACCATGTGCAATATGTCTGTTACGTGTGGGAACCATGTGGACTATGGCTGTTATGTGTGGGAACCATGTGGAATATGTCTGTTATGTGTGGAAGGTGTGTGCAATATGTCTGTTATGTGTCGGAACCATGCGGAATGTAAGTTATGTGTGGGAACCATGTGGAATATGTCTGTTATGTGTGGGAACCATGTGGACTATGGCTGTTATGTGTGGGAACCATGTGGAATATGTCTGTTACATGTGGAAGGTGTGTGGAATATATCCGTTATCTGAAAAATCCATTTTGAATATGTCCATTGTGAGAGATAGCCATATTGAATATCTGTGTTATGTGAGGAAACCATTGGGGACATGTATGTTATGTGAAGAAACCATGTTGAATATGTCTGTTATGTGAGAAGCCATTGGGAATATGTATGTTACGTGAGGAAGCCATGTTTAATATCTCTGCTATGTGAGAAAGCCATGTTAAATATGTCCGTTATTTGAGGAAGCCATTGGGGATATTATGTTATGTGAAGAAGCCATGTTGAATATTGTCTGTTATCTGAGAAAGCCATGTTGAATATGTCCATTATGTGCAGATTCTTGGGCAATATGTCATTTAGTGAAGATGCTGTGTGCAAGATGTTTGCTATGTGACGAAGCCTTGTGCAATATGTTTGTTATGTGAGGAAGCAAAGAAATGACAAATTCCTAACAGTAAAGGCATGTTATTACCGCAACTACGACAACTGTCCTCCCCCTTGCCACTGGATGGCCGAAGGAATTGAGTGTTCATCACCCGGTTTGGTAGATCGTGGGATTCGCAAACACGGGTTTGAACCCTGGTCGAGTCAAACCAATGACTTAAAAATTGATACTTGTCGCTTCCTAGCCAGGCACTCAGCATTATCAGGTTAGGGCAAGGACTGGTTGGCTCAGTATCAGGATAATGTCACTGAGCGGTATATCAGGTCACAGTGGTGGCGGCCTGGTCTCCCAGTGGGGCAGCACTATAAAATCGCCATGAGTGTGCACTGTCACAAGTCTGTACCCGTCCAGATATGACCGTAGATGTTTTCAGGACGTAAAACTCCAACAGCCAACCAACCAACCGATATCCCCCCTCGTCTTCCATCCCCCCCTCACACACACCACTCGTTGACAGTAAATGGTATTTTATTACTGCAGCTAAGAGAACTGTCCTCTTCCATGCCACGAACTGCGGCTGGTTGTCCCGTTATCGCTGTTCACCCATGGTTGTTCTACCCTGCAAAACTACAAGGTGTGAAAAGGGCTTACAAGTGTATCGTTGCAAGATGTTGGGTCTCTCATACTGAGCTGAGACCACTTCTTCTCAACTACAAGGTGTGAAAAGGGCTTAGAAGTGTATTGCTTGACATGTTGGGTCTCTCATTCTGAGCTGAGCCCACTTATTCTCAACTACAAGGTGTGAAAAGTGCTTAGCAGTGTATCATTGTGAGATGTTGTGTCTCTCATTCTGAGCTGAGGCCACTTATTCTCAACTACCAGGTGTGAAAAGGGCTTAGAAGTGTATCATTGTGACATGTCAGGTCTCTCATTCTGAGCTGAGACCACTTCTTCTCAACTACAAGGTGTGAACAGGGCTTAGAAGTGTATCGCTTGACATGTTGGGTCTCTCATTCTGAGCTGAGGCCACTTCTTCTCAACTACAAGGTGTGAAAAGGGTTTAGAAGTGTATCATTGGAACATGTCGGGTCTCTCATTATGAGCTGAGACCACTTCTTCTCAACTACAAGGTGTGAAAATGGCTTAGAAGTGTATCATTGTGAGATGTTGTGTCTCTCATTCTGAGCTGAGACCACTTCTTCTCAACTACAAGGTGTGAAAAAGGTTTAGAAGTGTATATTTGCGACATGTCGGGTCTCTCATTCTGAGCTGAGCCCACTTATTGTCAACTATAAGGTGTGAAAAGGGCTTAGAAGTGTATCATTGGAACATGTCGGGTCTCTCATTCTGAGCTGAGGCCACTTCTTCTCAACTACAAGGTGAGAAAAGGGCTTACAAGTCTATCGTTGCGACATGTTGGGTCTCTCATTCTGAGCTGAGGCCACTTATTCTCAACTACAAGCTGTGAAAAGGGCTTAAAAGTGCATCATTGCGACATGTTGTGTCTCTCATTCTGAGCTGAGGCCACTTATTCTCAGATATATAATCAAACCAAAATGGCAACAGGAATGGGATGAGCATCCAAACAACAAGTTGCATAGCATTACTTTATTCATTGAAGCACAGCCACTGAGTCAGACTGAGCGTTGAATCAGTAAGAGCGTAGTCTTTTAACCAAACAAATCCCACCCTACATCCCTTAGCATTTTACCAACATCCAGACTGTCCTATACTAATGCACACACTGAACGCTTGCTACAAACTAGATACATCGCAACCACTTAGTTCGCTAAATTTGGATTATGCATGAACCCAATCTACGCTGACATATCCCTGCCTAGAAAATTAACTAAAACACCACCTACATAAAAAATGCATACACTGAATGCATAAACTTACCAGATATTCCACAAACTCTTAATTAGCTGAATGTAATAACAATATTTTATTATCTTAAATTTGTTCTTGTAATTAAATAGTGTAAATGACTGAAGTTAAGCATAGTCTAAAAACCACTGCCTCGGCACTGAAAAAAAAAACAGTTTCCAGATGGATAACAATATTTTCGCGTTGTTCCACCTTTTGACGACAATCATTAACAGATTGTTGGTAACAGGTAGACAGCGCAGCTAAAGTAGATTGGAGACTGGCACTAATAATTGTGATTGACAACGATCACCGACAGTTGGTGTCCCTTGGGTGGTATCCGCACATCTTATCCCCCGGGGGCGGGGGGAGGGGGGAAGCGGGGGGGGGGGGAGGAGGAGGGAGGGGGGGGGGGGCTTCCAGCTATGCCGGCTGTACAATGACAACCAGGCCGTCTGGATTACGTCAACTGTAAGCCGAACACGCCCAGAAAACACAAGACGGAATGGCCGAATGAGTTGAGCATCTGTCTCCTGTTTTGGGAGATTGGGTGATCCGAACCCGTAGGTTTGTGGGTTATACCTCTGGTCAAGTCAAACCAATGACTTAAAATTTATACTATGTCGCTTCTTAGCCAGGCGCTCGGTATTATTAGGATAGGGCAAGGACTGGTGGGCCCAGTGTGAGGATAATGTGACTGAGTGGAATATCATTTCAAGGTGCTGGTGGGCTCAGTGTCAGGATAATGTGACTGAGTGGGATATCAGGTCAGAGGGGAAGCACTATAAAGTCGCCATGAGTGCGCGCTGTCACAAGTCGGTACCCGTCCTGATATGACCTTATATGTTGCTAGGACGTAACAAAACAAACAAACACCCGGATGACAGTCGCACATTGCCTGCCTTCTTTTAAGAAGCTGCATGGCTTCAAAGGCATTACCGGAATGCAGGAGTGGAGGCGAATAAGGTTGTTGTTGGAGTTTTACGTCCTGGCAACATTTCAGGTCATATCAGGACGGGTACCGACTTGTGACAGCGCACACTCATGGTGACTTTATAGTGCTTCCCCACTGGGAACCCAGGCCGCCAGCACCTTGACATTATATTCCACTCAGTCACATTATCTTCACACTGAGCCCACCAGCGCTTGCCCTATCCTAATAATACCGATCGCCTGGCTAAGAAGCGACAAGTATAAACTTTAAGCCATTGGTTTGACTTGACCAGGGGTATAACCCACAAACCTATCGGTTCGGATCACCCGAGACTGAGCCAACCAGTGCTTGCCATATTCTACTTATGCTGAGCGCCTATAGGTTTCATCAGTAACAGGTTCTATTACATTGACTTAGTATCCCCCTTCTATACAGCAACAAATACTTAATAAGTGCATCAGTATCTAAGTTGGATATGTAGAATGAAATGCAGATGAGTGCTTTGCTTTTGAAACTTTAATGCTATATCATCAAACTAAGTATGTAGCTTGACGTTTTGTAGAAATTCTGCCCCGGGGTTTGGGAATGGAGAGGGGCGGGTATATTTGCCATTGTCGCCATGTGTGTCCTGGATCAATGCCGGAAGGGTGCGCAATGATTCCAAGCTGAACTTGACCTTGAACTTGACCTTGACCTCGATCGACGTCAGCGAATATCGATGTCCATATCTGGCAAAGACACGGTATATTGCTATTGTTATGCGTCTCATACCATATCAGCTACGTTTTTTGTTGTTGTAAATATGTTTATTCTACTGAATAAGTCTTTTGTCAGTGCTGAAGGACTGGTCTTCCAGCCATTTTTCAATTCAGGGTTATTTACACAAAAGGTGTATAGAGTAAGGTATACAATAACTGTTGAATACACAATTTGCAGCATGTAACGCAATGAAATTCTGTAACCCAAAAGTCCCATAGCAATATGGTAACAGTAGTGTCATATAACTAGATCAATATTAGTCAGATCAATGTGAGTTGAAGGTGATATCAGGATGAGAAGCCAATTGTGACAGTGCATAGTTTAAGGGCCACCGGGATCGGTGCCCCACTGACACCATGACCGGATATCCCTCTCAGTCACATTATCCAGACAGTTTGCCAACCAATCCTTGTAATGCTCTGGTAATGCCGAGCCCTAAGCATGATGGTGCTAGGTACTAATTTGTCAGCCAGGATTCGAACTCACGACCTGCTGCATGTGAAGGGGGCGCCTTACCCCACTCAATCATCCCATCTGACGCTTACATGTGTATGAGCGACATAGAGAGGTAGGTTTGAATAGGTTGATTGCATCAGGAAGCTTAGATAGCTTAATGGTTAGGACATTAGACCTGAAATGCCTGAAATGTGGCTTCGGGACCCGCTCTAGGTATGACGTGCCCTTTGTTTGCAATGAGCATCACTGCCATGACCATGACATTCTTCACACTCAGATTCAAGCTACATCTGACAGACACAACCCGCCGCTGAAACTTGTCGTAACCAAGTGAATAGATCTTACCCCTGAATTGCTAACATGTGTAGTAGGGTGAACTGATCTTACAAACCAGGAGCCAGATGCACAAGTAAGTATGAATACAGTGATTACATCATATAACCAGCCTAGATAGACTAGTGGTTAGGATGCTCGCCCTGGAATAGCAGACATGTGGGCTCGAGTCCCGCTCGAGACGCGATATAACAGGGTGAATGCGGGTATTCCGAATTCCAACTGTCCCTCTGGAAAGACTGAAGTTGTTACTGAGCACATTGGATCGCAGCTTCAACCTACACACAGGAAGTTGGGGTTGGTGCCCTTTCCACCTTTCCCTCAATCCTTCCATCCGTCCTTCCCTTCATCCTTCCCTCCATCCTTCCTTACCTCCGTCCTTCCATCCGTCCTTCCCTTCATCCTTCCGTCCACCCTTCTGTCCATCCTTCCCTCCATACTTCCCTCCATCCACCCCTCCGTCCTTCCCTCTGTCCTTCCCTCCATCCTTCCCTCCGTCCTTCCCTCCCTTCGTCCTTCCCTCCCTCCTTCCCTCCACCCTTCCCTCCATCCTTCCCTCCACCCTTCCCTCCATTCTTCCCTCCATCCTTCTCTCCATCCGTCCTTCCTTCCTTCCCTCCGTCTTTCCCTCCACCCTTCCCTCCATCCTTCCCTCCTTCCTTCCCTCCATCCTTCCCTCCATCCTTCCCTCTGTCCTTCCCTCCATCCTTCCTTCTGTCCTTCCCTCCATCCTTCCCTCCATCCTTCCCTCCGTCCTTCCCTCCGTCCTTCCCTCCATCATTCCCTCCGTCCTTCCCTCCGCCCTTCCCTCCGTCCTTCCCTCCGTCTTTCCCCCATCCTTCCCTCCATCCTTCCCTCCGTCCTTACCACATGCAATGTGTCTGACACACAACAGCAGCAGTACAGTCTCTGCGTTAATAACATATATACCAAGTACAGGAAATGCTCTACGGACCACATCGACCAGCCAATTCCCATTGGGAACATAAGGCCCTTTCAGTGAGACCCACACCAGCTAAATCTAACTCATGTGGTATTCATTACCTTGGTGCACCATCTAGGTAGCAGCACTCATTTTCAATTTTCGACACCACCATCAAGACCTCCACACATCCACCATCACCTCCACAACCTCCACCACCACCTCCAACACCTCCACCATCTCCACCATCTCCACCACCACCTCCAACACCTCTACCATCTCCGCTATCACCTTCATAACCTCCAACACCACCTCCACCACCTCCACCTCCACCACCTCCACCACCACCTCCACAACCTCCACCACCTCCACCACCACATCCAGCACCTCCACCATCTCCAGTATCACCTCCATAACCTCTAACACCACCTCCAACACCTCCACCACCTCCACCACCACCTCCACAACCTCCAACACCACCACAACCTCCCACACCTCCACCATCTCCACTATCACCTTCATAACCTCCAACACCACCTCCACCACAACCTCCACCTCCACCACCTCCACCACCACCTCCACAACCTCCACCACCTCCACCACCACATCCAACACCTCCACCATCTCCAGTATCACCTCCATAACCTCTAACACCACCTCCAACACCTCCACCACCTCCACCACCACCTCCACAACCTCCAACACCACCACAACCTCCCACACCTCCACCATCTCCACTATCACCTTCATAACCTCCAACACCACCTCCACCACAACCTCCACCTCCACCACCTCCACCACAACCTCAAACAACACCAACAATAACTCCACCACCTCCACCACCTCCAACACCACCACCACCTCTACCACCTCCACCAACACCTCCACACCTCCACTCCAACACTACCCCTACCACCTCCTCCACCACCTCCACCAGCTCCACCACCTCCACCACCTCCACCACCTCCACCAGCTCCACCACCTCCACCACCTCCACCACCTCCACCACCATCACCACCTCCACCACCTCTAACACCACCACACCTGCGGCACCGGGTGGGTTCCCTGCCAACTAATCAGCTACAGACGCTGTCAGTCAGGTTTTTAAAATATTTAAAAAGAATTTAAATACCTAAGAATTCTGATGTTATTACCTGCTTGCCACACATGTTCCAAATTAGATTTCACAATAGGTGTGCACCCTATAAACCCGCAACAGGATCACACTACTTGGTGGGAGACAGAGCGCGTGTATATAAACAGATGAGAGGGACAACTCCCGCGAAAAACGGTAACACAGGCTACAGTGGCGTTCCTGGCGGTTAGTGTTGAACAAGCCATGACTTTGCCGGTACGCTCAATGCAAAACATTTGTTTTTATTCAAAATTAATAGAAATCCAGAAGCCTAACCTTATCAAATTAATATAATACTTTTGGTAAACATGTTTTCTATATGTCTTCCAAGCGGTTTGTTTCTATGTGGTGTAGTTTTAGAGATATTTAACGTTTTCTGTATGAAGATTGCTCACGCCATTGACAATGCCTTGAGTTTGCCGTATGTGTAGTGCAAAACGTGTATTTTATTCAAAATTAATAGAAATTCAGAACCCTAGCCATGTAAATTTAATATAGTCTCATTGTTAAATATGTTTTCTATATGTGTTCTAAACAGTTTGTTTCTATGTAGTGTAGTTTTAGAGATATTTCACTTTTTCTGTACGAAAACTGCTCAAGGCCATTGACAATGCCTTGAGTTTGTCGTACGCGTCGTGAAAAACGTCAGTTTTATTCAAAATCAATAGAAATCCAGAAGCCTAACCATATCAATTTAATATAATCTCGTTGGTAAACATGTTTTCTATGTGTATTCCAATCAGTTTGTTTCTAGGCGTTGTAGTTTTAGAGATATTTAATGTTTTCTGTATGAAGATTGCTCACTGTCATTGAAAATGCCTTGAGGTTTGCCCATATGCTTAAACTGTTCAACAACCACCACTTGGAGCGCCACAGTCGGCAGCTGTTACATGCTCTAGTATGGGAGTTGTCCCTCTCATCTGTTTATATACACGCTCTCTGTGGGAGAGTCCATTTCAGGGCTTGTTTAAAGCTACATAGTCCGATGAAGTATCATATTTTCAAACCCAAAGCAATTATCTAGATCTGGTTCTACATAATCTAACTTAGATACTGATGCATTGATTAAACATTAAATTTGTTTCTGCATAGAAAGGAATACCGACTCAATTGAATAGAACCTATTACTGCAAAAGCATATGGTGTCAGACTTTTGGCATGCTTGCCGAAATTAATTTTGAATGTTTGCACTTAAAATATCTCAATGGTTTACCATTTAAAATAAAAGTTACTTCAAACTGAAGTAAAGTCAATAATAATCATCAATCTAATATATTTATCTCAGAAAATTTCAGAAACTCCAAACCATCGGACTATGCAACTTTAAAGGCATGTTTGAATACATTTTTAATACATGTACTACATATGTTGCACAACGAAGAAGTCTCCATCGATTTGTGCAAATACAGTATAACCCCGTTAAACCAAACTTGAAGGGACCCTAGAAATTTGTTTGGATTAACCAATCATTGGTTTAACCGAGCTTTGGCTTTGACTTTGACTTTGAGTAAGCATGTATTGCACATGTAATATACAATGTATGTGGACACTTTGATTATTGTTTTTTATGTATCTACAGTATATCCTCGTTAAAACAAGCTCTGTTAAACCAAACAAACGGTTAATCAAAAAACATTTTGGCGGCCCGGAAAAATACTACCATTTATCATATAAAAAATTCAGTGGGCTCTCAGATGACCATGAATGTGTGGTTTAACAATACCGGAGTGGCCTGGGGTCCGACAATTTTGTTTGGATTAACCAATAATTTGGATTAACCAACTTTGGTTTAACCGACTTCGTTATAGGATAAATGGTAGTATTTTGCTGGGCTGCCGAAAAAAGTTTGGATTAACCGATCGTTTGGTTTATCGGAGCTTGGTTTAACGGGTTTATACTGTAATCTTCATGCATGATGGCCTGCTTAGCGTATACAGAACGCTGCAAAGCGCCCATCTATAATACAAGAACACTCTATTGTGGTACAACGCTGCATGCACTACTATGCTGGACTCTAATGGCCCTGTCACATTACAACGCTTCTCGCCGGCGTGCCACCAACGCACAAAATCACTTTTTAATGTCGAGACACGTCAAACTTTTCGGCGCAGTGGGAAAAAGTTTGACGTGAGCGCAACGTGTTGGTAGCGTGCGGCTGATGTTGTGGTAACGTGTATTAATGCGTGGGGAAAAAAACAAAAAAAGGTAGGTGCAACGTGTGGGAAAGAGCCTCATGCATGCGCGGCGTGCACATAGCGTTCACATAACGTTATTCTAGCGCTCCGCTAGTGACCAACCGACGTGTTACACGACATATGAGAGCGTGTGATCGACGCGTGATCGATGCGTGACAAACGGCACTCCTGTGCATTTCGGCACGTGTCGGTGTGGCGCCAGCACGCTATCAGCACGCGCAACGTTGACCTAACGCGTGGATAACGCTTCACGATGGTGGTACATTACCGACGCGCTGACGGAACGCTCGCTGTCGTTGGAAAATTACTCAACGTAGGACAACGTCACACAATGTTCCTCCAACGCGTGTCTAACATATCTCAACATGCCCCTAAAGTCCCTGTCACACTATGACGTAATGACGTCAGCGTAGGGAGAACGTGAAAAATGTCTAACTTCTCGGCGTAGTATGCAAATTTGGGCACAAGTTGAACGTGGATCCAGAGTAGTTGACGAGAGCGTAACGTCGGTAAAGCGTAGTGATAGCGTCATTCAACGAGAGAGGACAACGTAATGATGCTCAAGGAATGTTATGTACATTATTCCATCACCAGAACTACATTGCTTTGCGTTATGTGACGTTACATACATCATTACATGGTGGCAAAATGCTGAACGTACATTGGACGGACGTTCGGCGTACGTTCTCCTAACGTTCTCCTGACGTTCTCCTGACATTCCCGTTACACCGCTGGACATTTCCAACGGCTTTAATGTGGGTCAACATAGTGGAACGTAGTGGAACATAGTGGAACCTAGTGAGCAGCGTTTGACTAACGTCCATTTAACATCATTGACGTTTGCCGAACGTGTACAGAACGTACGGCGAACGTAAACCCTTACGTTTGAGTTACGTCAAAAGTTTTGAACAGGTTCAGAACCTTGACGCGCACCGACGTAACACAACGTAACGTGACGTAGCTTGATGTCAGTCTAACGTCATTCTGACGTCATCATAACGTAACCCAACATACATCAACGTAATGATGAAAAGTGACCACGTCAGGCTTACATTGGCTCGTTATGTCGTAGTGTGACAGGGGTCTAACACCGCCATAACGTTGGCACCCACGCATCGTCGCGCGTCGAAAGTTTTGTGCAAGCGCAAAACATTGCCGATCCCCTGACACGCACCGCCGACTGTCGCCGTAGATCAACGAATACCAACACGCACCTAACGCATGCGTAACGCTTCCTGACGTATCCCGACGTTGCGCCAAAAAATCACATACGTCGACGCGCATTGGCGAGAAGCGTCGTAATGTGACAGCGACATAACCAAATCGACAGGCGGTAAGATGGTCGGTCGGCCGACAGCCTGTTTATTGGTGCTTAAAGGGGAAATACAGTAAAACCTCTCTAAATCGACCGACCTTGGGACCGACTGTAAGGGAAGTGGTCGGTTTAGCGAGTTAGAATATGGTTCCAATGGTATTGTTGGGACCCAAATAAAGCGATCGGTGTAGGGGAGTGGTCCATGTGTGGAGGTGGTCAGTTAGGGAGGTTTTACTGGAATTTGTTCTGAAGCAACATCCTTGAAGGATTGGTGGGGAAGAAGACAAGGCGGAGGACAAAGGAAGAGGTGGGTTTGGTTAGTTTGGTTGTTGGAGTTTTTACGTCCTAGCAACATCTAAGGTCATATCAGCACGGGTACCGACTTGTGACAGTGCGCACTCATGGTGACGTTATAGTGCTGCATCACTTGGAGACCAAGCTGCCAGCACCATGACCTGATATCCCACTCAGTCACATTATCCTGACACTGAGCCAACCAGTCCTTGCCCTATCCTAATAATAATGCCAAGCGCCTGGATAGGAAGCGACAAGTATCCCTTTTTTAAGTCATTGGTTTGACTTGACCAGGATTTGATCCAGTGGGTTCGAATCCCAATATCTACCAAAACGGGAGACGGATGCTTAACTCATTCCATCATTCTATCGTGGAATGGTCAGACCTGGAGGTTGGCAAGTCACAGAAGGGCAGTGGAGAACAGAAGAAAGTGGAGAAAACTGGTTGCAAAGTCACCTCTCGTGTCCCAACAACCCATTGATGGTGATGATGATGACAATGATGATGATATCCTTCATATTTTCATATGATTGGTGGAACATAACCCAGACGAACACATACCATTCTCTAGATTGACAACCCATTTGTTTACCTATTCCACCGGGCATGGTGGCCTAATCGATAGAGCGCGGGCCTCGCGTGCCGTGGGTCGGGAGTTCGCTTCCCGGTTGAGTCAAACCAATGACTTTAAAATTGGTACTTGGCACTTCCTAGACTGGCGCTTGGCATTAATAGGATAGGGCAAGGACTAGTTAGCTCAGTGTGAGGGTGATGTGACTGAGCGGGATATCGGGTCATGATGTTGGCGGCCTTATTTTCCAGTGGGGCAGCACTATAAAGTTGCCTTGAGTGCGCTCTGTCACGAAGTGGTACCTGTCCTGATATGACCTTAGATGTTGCTACGATGTAAAACAACAACAAACACCAGCTTACCTAAACCTAAAGGCCCTGTCACACTACGACGTAACGACGTCAGCGTAGGGAGAACGTGAAAAACGTTAAACTTCTCGGCGTAGTATGCAAATTTGGGCACAAGTTGAACGTGGATTCAGCGTAGTTGATGAGAACGTAATGTCGGTAAAGCGTAGTGATAGCATCATTCAACGAGAGAGGACAACGTCATTACGGTCACGGAACGTTATGTATGTTATTCCATCGCCAGAAGAATGTTACGTGATGTTACATACGTCATGACACAGTGGCGAAACGCTGAGCGTATGTTGGAAGTACATTCGGTGTACGTTCTCCTGACATTCTCCTGACTTTCTCCTGACGTTCTCCTGACGTTCTCATTATGCCGCATGGACGTTTCCACCGGTGTTAATGTGGGTCGACGTAGTCGAACGTAGTGGAACGTAGTGAGCAGCCTTTGACTAATGTCCATTTAACGTCATTGATGTTCGCCGAACGTGTACAGAACATACGGCGAACGTAAACCCTTACGTTCGAGTAACGTCGAAAGTTTTGAACAGGTTCAAAACCTTGATGCGCGCCAACGTAACACGACGTAACGTGATGTAGCTCGACGTCAGTCTGACGTCATCATATCATAACCCAGCGTACGTCAACGTAATGACGAAACGTGACCACATCAGGCTCACATTGGCTCGTTACGTCGTAGCGTGACAGGGGTATAAGCCTACATTACTTCCTCCGAGCCTAGTTACCACCTCTGTAATAGGGCTGCTAGACAACCCTATAGAAAAAGTGTCGGAAAGTTACTTTATGGATATAGCCCATGGATTTATAATCAAATATGTTACATACATTATATGGCTTGACGCTTATTTATTATACTACCATAACCCATTATTCATTAAATAAGAATTGATGAAATCATATAAATTAAAACACCTTAGATATCGAATCGAAGGACGGAAAGGAGGACGGAGGGAAGGATGGAGAGAAGGACAGAGGGAAGGACGGTGGGGAGGACGGAGGGGAGCACGGGGGGAAGGAAGGAGGGAAGGATGGAGGGAAGGATGGAGGGAAGGATGGAGGGAAGGACGGAGGGAAGGACGGAGGGGAGCACGGGGGGATCACGGGGGGAGGAAGGAGGGAAGGATGGAGGGAAGGATGGAGGGAAGGAAGGAGGGAAGGATGCAGGGAAGGAAGGAGGGAAGGACTGAGGGAAGGATGGAGGGAAGGATGGAGGGAAGGACGGAGGGAAGGACGGAGGGAAGGAAGGACGGACGATGGAGGGAAGGATGGAGGGAAGGATGGAGGGAAGGACTGAGGGAAGGGTGGAGGGAAGGATGGAGGGAAGGATGGAGGGAAGGATGGAGGGAAGGGTGGAGGGAAGGATGGAGGGAAGGAAGGAGGGAAGGATGCAGGGAAGGAAGGGGAGAAGGATGCAGGGGAGGACGGAGGGACAGATGGAGAGAACCACCATATTGGTTATTTTTCCACATTGTCTCTTTATTTCTCAACATTAAGTCAATATACATTTGATTTTAAACCGCCGTGCATTGGAACCACCACGTCCACAGTTAATTCCGAGTGAATCCTATTGAATTTTTGCTTGGATTTAAGCAGGGAGGGAGACGGACGTAGCTCAGACGGTAGTGTGTCCAGCTATGTAGGTGTGGGGCATCCGATCGATCCTGCTCAGTGGACCCATTAGCAGTTTGGGCTATTTTCCATTCCAACCAGTGGTCCACAACACTGGTTCGTCAAGGGATGTGTTATGTACTCTCCTGTCTGCGGGAAAGTGCATATAAAAGACTCTTTGCTGCTTATAGGAATGAGTAGCCTATGTAGCGGCATCAGGTTTCCTCTAAAGAAATGTATCAGAATGACCAAATGTTTGACATCCAATAGCCGATGATACAAATCAATGTGCTCTAGAGGCATCATTAAATAAAACAAACTTTTTTGGATTTAAGCAGGGTTGTCGTTCACCTCTCCACTGGATAGCGGTGAATCTTTTATCTAGGGAGATTCCAGGAAGGTGCTTGGCTCCATATTTAATACTGCTTAACCCTGCCCCTTCCCACCTGCGCACACCGGAAGTCGTGGGTGAAAGTGGCGCCATCTATAGGTTCAAATTAGCACTTTCTCGCACACATCCTCACATTTACTATATAACCCTTCCGAGCACATCGCTATTCCTTAAATTCATTTCTCATTCTCATCACGACCAGACGTGAATCAGTAAGAGTGCTGGTTTTCAGTGCAGAATGGAAGGTTGAGATCTTGAATCGCGGCCGAGTCAAACTATTGAAATTGATATTTGTCGCTACCTTGCTTGGCACTCGATTACTAGGATAGGATATTGACTGGTTAGCTCAGTATCAGGATAGAGTGAATGAGTTGCAAATCGAGTAATGGCGGCCCAGCAACCCAGTGAGGCAGCACTGTAAAATTGCCATGAGTGTGCACTGTCACGAGTTGGTATCGTGCTGATTTGACCTTAGATGATGGATGACATAACCCCCAACAAACAAACATTCTCATCACTGTGCCTATATTAAATATTGAAAAATTGTAGGATCCCCATCCAGGATTCTCGTGCATGCAGGTTTGGTGGTGACCAGCACCATGACCCGATATCCCACTCAGTCACATTATCCTGACATTGAGCCAACCAATCCTTGCCATATCCTAATAATGCCGAATGCCTGGCTAGGAAACGACAAGTATAATTTTTTAAGTCATTGGTTTGACTAGACCAGACTGATTTTCCCATGGGGCAGCACTATGAGTGTGCACTGTCACAAGTCGGTACCCGTCCTGATATGACATTAGATTTTGCCAGGACGTCATCATCATCATCACGATGCTGTCGGTCATGATGCGACAAAGACTGCTTTCATTACTTGACTGCCGCTCTCCATTTAGCTCTCTGCTGTGAGAGTTGCGTCCATGAGTCGGTCTTAATGTCTCTCAGCTTCAGGTTTCTCTTGATCATTTCATGAAAGCTGCCTGCAAAAGTGTTGAAGTGCTGCTGGCTTTTGCAAGTTACCAGCCGCACTCTCTCGGGGAACAAATAGAGGTTTCACACCGGCAAGAACATGTCAAGACAGGCGCAAAACTATTTGTCCCTGCAGTCGCTGGTCGGGAGATGTTGGGAGTTCTATACATCAACCTCCCTTAATGCTGCCACAGTGACATGGTTTTCTGTTTAGGGTTTGCTCCCTTAGCCTTTGGTTCTGTCAAGAACCTGTACCACAAGGCAGTGGTTTACAACTCTGCAGGGCAGGGGTGTTAAACTCCCTGAGGTATTGCAATACCTGTAGCCGCGACAACCAACCAAGCAATCTGATAAATGACAGAAATAACATGGTGCCATTTCTCCGTGGCATGCTCACATTGCCATTCCGGATTCATGACATACTGCTATTCTCGAGACAGCGTGAGGGAACTGATCTACCGTCCATAAGCTTCAATCCCCCTCCCACCCATCCCCCACCCCCACCCCCATTGCGTCAGGCATGCCCCTCCCTCCACACATCCCATATAAGGCACTGGTGTGACAGCCAATGGGCGCTTCGCATGCCATCCGCGCCTTCAGATTTAAGGAAACAATCGGTATTTCCATGGAATGATTGCAGTTGTTACACACATATGAGACTATCTCAAAAGGTTCTAAGCAATATGGGGCAAATCTTTGTCCATTGTAACGAGCAACATACTATCTACTTATGCATTTGCTCAGGATAAACTGATTTGTTTTTTACATGGTGTTTCATAATCCCAATAGAATACATATTGATTTGAAGCAAATATCCTTGTCTTTTCAGTGTAACCGTTTCTGTGCTGTTTTGTGTCAATCGTTGCAATGGACAACAAAAACGAAGAGTTAGCACCCTTTGAGACAGGCTCATATATATGAGTCGGCCTCACGAAAATGGGCCAATTGGTGGTCAATTTAAGATGTCGGCATCGCAATTCTTAAAGTGTAGTGAAATTCTTTGTTTCATATTAAATTATCCTAGAAACAAATAGGGATGTGTCTGATGAATTATATCATTTATATGTATGTGATAAATTGTAAATATATATATATAGTACTATACAGTAAAACCTCTCTAAATCGACTGACCATGGGACCAACTTTAAGTGTTCCATTTATGGAGGTGGTCGGTTTAGGGAATAAGAATATCCTTACAATGGTATTATTGGGACCCAAATAAAATGATCGATATAGGTGAGTGGTTAATTATAGAGGTTTTACTGTATATATATACATATATACATAGTGTACAGCCTATCGTGATTCGGTCCACTCTAAACTGACCCTCGGCGGATCCGCGAACTATACGCATCTACAGTGGCGCCAAAGCCCCCCTACCGGCTAAGCCTCGCACTATCCTGACCATCCCTGAGAGAGGTTGCCTGAACACCCTTCATCCTACAGCTGCATTCATGAGATGTATGCACGTTATATATGCGGGTGATAGATTACAAATATATATAAAACTATGAACCTATTTATGTTATTAATGGTATATATAATCTAATATATATCATGATTTATATATATATATTTATTATTTATTTATTTATTATTTATAATATATTTATAATTTAAATAGGTATATCATTTATCTATTTCTTTAATTTATATATTTACAATGCATTACATAGATATTAATTATATCACTCATCATCATATATATATAAAAAATATATATATATGTGCGAAATAAATTATAAATACATACAAAATAAACGTATATATGTATGAGATCAATTATAAATATATTTGAAAACATAGGGATAAAAGAATCTCGAACCCTTCTATGAAGTATTCTTGAACCCTTCTATGGAGTATTCTTGAACCCTTCTATGGAGTATTCTTGAACACTTCTATGGAGTATTCTTGAACCCTTCTATGGAGTATTCTTGAACACTTCTATGGAGTATTCTTGAACCCTTCTATGGAGTATGCTTGAACCCTTCTATGGAGTATTCTTGAACCCTTCTATGGAGTATTCTTGAACCCTTCTATGGAGTATTCTTGAACCCTTCTATGGAGTATTCGTGAACACTTCTATGGAGTATTCTTGAACCCTTCTATGGCGTATTCTTGAACCCTTCTATGGGATATTCTTGAACCCTTCTATGGAGTATTCTTGAACCCTTCTATGGGGTATTATTGAACCCTTCTATGGGGTATTCTTAAACCCTTCTATGGAGTGTTCTTGAACCCTTCTATGGAGTATTCTTGAACCCTTCTATGGAGTATTCTTGAATCCTTCTATGGGGTATTAATGAACCCTTCTATGGGGTATTCTTAAACCCTTCTATGGAGTGTTCTTGAACCCTTCTATGGAGTATTCTTGAACCCTTCTATGGGGTATTCTTAAACCCTTCTATGGAGTATTCTTGAACCCTTCTATGGAGTGTTCTTGAACACTTCTATGGAGTATTCTTGAACCCTTCTATGGAGTATTTTTTAAGAATCATAGATTGCATCAGAGACCGTGAATATAAGAACGTTCTCTGAACCTTCCTATGAGGTATTCGTGAAGCATCCTACGTGGTATTCTCGAACCATCATGGATGGTATCCCATACTGATATGACAATAGATGTTGCTAGGACTTCAAACCCCAACAAAGAATAAGTAGAAGATCCTAGGTGGTATTTTCTAACCTTCCTATTGCGTATTCGTGAACTAGATGGTATCCTTGAACCATCTCTCGAGCCATTGTATGGAGTGTTCTGAAGCCGTGCCAAGTGGTATTCTTGAAACATTCTAGCTGGTATTCTTGAACTATCTGATGTGATTGATATTCTTGAATCATCCTATGTGGTATTGTTGAACAATCCTTGGTAGTATGCTTATACTAGGTAATATTCTTGAACTATCCCAGGCTGTCTTCTTGAACCACCCTAGGTGCTATTCCTGAAACAACCTAGGTGGTATTCTTGAATTATCATACAGAATATTTTAAAACTATCCTAGATGGTATTTTTGGGCCACTCTAGGTAGTATTCTTGATCCAGCCTAGGTGGTATTCTTGAACCTCCCTATGTGGTATTGTTGAAGCATCATTACTAAATTACTTTAAACTACTGAAATGTAGATAATAAATGGGATTCGAACTCCCACGTTCGAACCCTGGCCGAGTCAAACCAGTGACGTAAAAATGTATACTTGGCGCTACCTAGCCTGGCGCTCGGCATTTAATACTAGGATAGAGCCAGGAGCAGTGGAATGAGGAAGACCAATTGTCTGTGATTGAATTTTTCTCTGCTTAATCAACTAATATGCCCGGAAAAATTACCAACCTGCTATATTTATTTTTAATTTTGTTTTGTGCGTGGCAGAAGCTGAAGACGATCGGGCTATTGAAATTTACTTGCGTGCCAGTATTACAATAATGTCCTTGTGATTGTAACTTTATATTTTATCTGTGAGTAGAATAATTCCTCTCCGACGCAAGTTATTGAATATGCACGCCAGTGTCACATCTGGCGCCCCATAATGGACGAGGTGGCGCCACCAGTGGCCGCAGATCAAACCAGCTGGACATAAAGCCATGAATAACGGAACGCTGCCCGAGTGATATGTCACACAAGGTTGGTTGGTTGGTTGTTGGAGTTTAACGTCATGGCAACATCTAAGGTCATATCAGGACAGGTACCGGCTTGTTGGTTGGTTGTTGGAGTTTTACGTTCAGGCAACATCTAAGGGCGTATCAGGATGGGTACTAGATAAAAGATTCACCCTATACTTGTAGTACACGGGTGAACGACAACGTAGTGTAAATACGGGCGAAAATAGCTTTAGTATGGGACAGGAACTAGAAACTGTGGTTCCAGGATCAAATGGGTACATATATTGGCACAGATTTGGTGAAATGGGAGAGAATGCAAAAAGACAAGATGGTGGCCAGAGAACGCTGTCGATTTCACTTTTAAATCTTATTAAACTAGATGTTTTATTATATTTTTCAACTCAAAGTAGCGGGGAAATATGAACACATACACAAAGACTAAATGTTGCTTCTTAGATTGTGAAATTAGGCTCTCATTTCATTTCCCCGCATTTTCGACAGATTTTATATAGGGTTGGTATTCACCTGTGTACTGCGAGTGCGAGTACAGGGTGAATCCTTTATCTAGATGGGTACCGGCTTGTTGGTTGGTTGTTTGTTTGAGTTTTACGTCCTGGCAACATCTAAGGTAATATCAGCATGGGTACTGACTTCTGACTGTGCACTCATGGCGACTTTATAATGCTGCCACACTGGGAGACTAGGCCGCCAGTACCATGACCAGATATCCCACTCAGTCACAACACTGAGCCAATCAGTCCTTTCCCTATCCGAGTAATACACAGTGCCAAGCTAGGAAGCAACAAGTTTAAAATGTGTACGTCATTGGTTTGACTGGAGCGGGAATCGAACTTCAGATCTCCCGCACGGAAAGCCTGCGCTCTACCGATTCGACCACCGCGTCCGGTAAAACAGATTCAGGCTTGTCCGTGAATTGAACCCGGGACCTCGCGCACCAGAAGAGCGAATCATACCCCTCGACCAACATCCCAACACCCTATAGACTGCATCACGGTTCCGACTGCGCATGCGCTGAAAACGGCCGTGGGAGCAAAGCAAAGGCGTACGGCCATTGACTTTGCCTATACGCGCATTGAAAAATGTCAGTTATATTCAAAATTAATAGAAATCCAAAACCCTAACCTTATAAATCTAATATAATCTTTTTGTTAAACATGTTTTCTATATGTGTTCCAAGCGGTTTGTCTCTAGGTGGTGTGGTTTTATCAATATTTTACTTTTTCTGTATGGAGCTTGCTCACTGCCATTGACAATGCATTGAGTACTCTGGCTATGGCTCTAACACTAGTCTGAGTGCCTAGATTTTTCTAAATCTAAGTGCACATGGCATAAGATGTGCTGATTATATTGATGTAAATGCAATGCTGGATAAAAGATTAATATCTTAATTTATTATATATATTTTTTTAGTTAGTATTCTATGTTTCAAACAAGAGCTGAGATGAGCTGAAACTAGCACATTTCATAGCTGCACCCAGTGTATTAGCATGTGCCATGTGCTTTTGGGGGGGTTGTTTTGCTCTGATGCATCCCACAATGCACCGCGCCGCTGGAACCATGATGTAGTCTATTCTGCTGGATGTTGATAAAGAAAATGTTTTTTTTGTTTTTTTTGGTAAATGATCATTTTATTCAGCGAATAAAGATATTTTTTCAATGCCATGGCACTGGTCTTCCGGCCATATTATGTTAGATTCATTCACGTTTATAATAGTCTAAAATCAACAAGATGTTGATGCAAAGATTATTGCATTATTTCTATTGTATTGTATATAGTGTATTATATCTATTGTATTATATCTAGTGGATTGAATCTAATGTATTATATATATATATTGTATTATATCTAGTGGATTGAATCTAATCTATTATATCCATTGTATTATATCTAGTGGATTGAATCTAATGTATTATATCTATTGTATTATATCTAGTGGATTGAATCTAATGTATTATATATATTGTATTATATCTAGTGGATTGAATCTAATGTATTATATATATATTGTATTATATCTAGTGGATTGAATCTAATGTATTATATATATTGTATTATATCTAGTGGATTGAATCTAATGTATTAATATATATTGTATTATATCTAGTGGATTGAATCTAATGTATTATATCTATTGTATTATATCTAGCGGATGTTATCTAATGCATTTTACATATTGTATTACTATTAGATCTAGTTATTATATCTAGTGTATTATATCTAATACATTATATGTATTGTCACAATTTTATTATAGACGAATTCTCTTCGTTCCAGTAAGCAAAGGAGATTAGTGGCTATCAACGGTTGATATAGCATTTCGGGGGTGGGGGTGGGGTGGGGGGGTGATGCAAAGATTTATCCACAGATGAGACAGTGATATCTATTCAATAATAATTAATATGATCTGAATTGTACTTAATGTAAGCTGCTTTGTCTGCCGGCATGTACATGTCATTTCTATAGGTGTAACCCCCTCGGGTGGATTACTTTGAGTGAAGTCATGGCGCTTCTTTTGGTGCCATCCATGACTTTCTATGATGTAGCGCAAGGGGAGCGCGAGCCCATTATATATGTTTTCAGAGTCGTTTTCATTTACACCAATGATGAAGGAATATTCACTAAATACACTCATCATACACATGAATTTTACTTAATTAGAAACTTATTACATATTCACTCCAACAGCAAGATCAGATAGAACATATGTTGATCTTTTGAGTGAATCACAATCAAACACATACAGGGATAGTTATGAACCTGTGAATATTAATCTTGGAGCCAGTGACAGTTGCTACGATCGACCACATCTGAAGAACTGTCTCCATTTCTATTAATTAAGAGCGGCTAACAGGTCCAAGGCCTATTACAGCTGTATCCTATTGATTGATTGATTGATTGATTGATTGAATGAAAAAAGCACCATTGCATGATTTCTTCATGGCGCTTTCGGGACCTACTTTGAGTGCTAAATCGTGCATTCTTTAAAGCTGCATAGTCCGATGAAATATCAAATTTTCAAAAACAAACCAATTATCTAGATTTTATTGAACATATCTAACTTCGATACTGATGCACTTATTAAGCATTTGTTTCTGCGTAGAAGGCAATACTGAGTCAATTTAACAGAACCTGTTACTGCAGAAGTCTATGGTGTCAGAGTTTTGGCAAGCTTGCCAAAACTAGTTTTCCATGTTTGCACTCAAAATATCTCAAAAGTTTACCATTTAAAATAAAGGTAACTTTGAACTAATGTAAAGTAGATACTAGTCATCGATCTAATAATATATTTATCTCAGAAAAAATACAGAAATCAAAACCATCGGGCTATGCAACTTTAAAATATCACTGCTGAAGCATTGACTGGTCTTCTAACCATAGATACTAACACTTAGGCATTGCTTACACAAAGTATATAATAACATGTATCTATGTGTACTTGCATGCATAGAGATATGTACATACACAAACATAATTTAATTTTCCTAAATATGTAGATATAAATACATTATACATATAAATATATTTAGTGTAATATATATACATGTATACATATATATTATATACACATGATACATGCATATATATTACATATGTACAAATGTGCACATGTGTATATGTGCTTAATATTATGTACATATGTACATATATGTATACATATATGCATAGATATGTATGTATACACATATACATTGTGTACATATGAACACATGAATATATGCCTATAGATATATACCTATATGCACATATATAGACAAATATATTTGTATACGCATATGTAATTTATGTTTCTATATGTGGATATACAGTAAAACCTCTCTAAATTGACTGACCTTGGCACCGACTTTGAGTGGTCCATTTAGGGAGGTGGTCAGTTCAGGGAGTTCAAATATGGTTACAATGGTATTGTTGGGACCCAAATAAAGCGATCAATATAAGGGAGTGGTCGATTTATGGATGTGATCGGTTAGAGAGGTTTTACTGTATTTCTAAATACATCTAAGTAATCTAAAACAACCAAATAATTTAAATACATATAAATACACATAATACAACATGGGTACATATAGAAACATAATTATGCATACGCATATAAGTACATATACATTTGTACATATGTATATATGCATACGTATGTATCATGTGTATGTATCATTATATGTATATATATATATATATATATACATACATACATACATACATACATACATACATACATGCATGTATGTGTATCTGTATATGTATATGTATATATATGTATATGTCTATGTATATGTACATGTGTATGTGTATATGTATATGTATATGTATATGTATATGTATATGTACATGTACATGTATGTCGTGGCATCTATGGATAGTATGTCGTGGCATCTATGGATAGTATATATATATATACATATACATATACATATACATGTACATGTACATGTACATGTACATGTACATGTACATGTACATGTATATATATATATATATACTATCCATAGATGCCACGACATACATGCCAAAGTAGCCGCTAAGCTGTCTTTCCTGAAATTGCCTTAGATGTTGCTAGGAGGTAACACCCCCAAAACAAATATTAGCGCATGCTTATCTCAAAATCCAAATGTACAAATACAGTTAAAGATACCCCACCTAAAAATAATTTTCGGGCTTGTCCGGGAATTGAACCCGGGACCTCGCGCACCCGAAGCGCGAATCATACCCCTAGACCAACAAGCCGACATGTACGTTATCTAACTAAATGAACGAGAGATGTCGATGGGGAACTCGGCTGGTACTTACTTTCGGTTTCGTTGTTGTCACGAGAGTCTTTCTGTTCAAGTTGTCTTGTGTCATAAAATCAGCAAATTTTCAAAAGTAAAATATTTATTTGGATTTTATTATATTTATTTAATTTATATACTGCCACACTTGTTAAGCTTTTATTAGTTTGTTGGTTTTTTTTGTTACATAAAAGGGGATATTAAGTGAATTAATACAACATATTACCAAGGATACTAGTTTACTACTATATTATATATACAGTAAAACCTCTCTAACCGACCACTTCCACAAATCGACCACTCTCCTATATCGATCACTTTATTTGGGTCCCAACAATACCATTTTAACCATATTCTAACTCCATAAATTGACCACCTCCTTCAATGGACCACATAAAGTCAGTCCCAAGGTCGTTCAATTTATGCCAAGTACACACCTACCGTATAGGATTCGCGCACTAAAACTCGCGACGACCTTACGACTGAAAACGGGCTGATTCATTTTTCGAATCGCGAATCGTAATCGCAAGCAAGCAGTTTTAGCCCTGAAACTGAGTTTTAAGTCACGAATCGCAATCGGTAGATGTGCTAGGGTATCGCACACCTACCGACTTTTGGGCAGTTTTAGATCGTAAACGGTAGGTGGGTGCGGATAAACGGTAGGTGTGTACCTGGCATTAGAGAGGTTTTACTGTAGTATATTTGCTGTTGCTGCCGAACCCCATGGTGTCAGACCTTTGACGTGCTTATCAAAGTTAATTTTGCATGTTTTCACTTCAAACATTAACGAGGGAAAAGCTGCACAGTCCGATGAAGCATCAAATTTTCAAAACCGAGACAATTATCCAGAATTGATTCTACATATTTAACTTAGATACCGATTCACATATTAACCATTTGTTGCCACATAGAATGGAAAACTGAGACAATTTAATAGAACCTGTTGCGGTTGAAAAGCTTATGGTGTGTTTGCCAAAACTAATTGTATATGTTTGCACTTTAAATGTCTCCAAATTTAGCCATTTTACATCAACGTTACTTCAAACCAAAGTAATGTAGGTCACAACTATCAATTTAATATATTTATCTATAAAAGAAATGACAAAAACTCAAAACCATCGGACTCTGCAACTTTAAACCAATTTTACTTCAAACTAAACTAAAGTAGATCAAATTTATAATGACCAATCTAATATGGATTTATCTAAAAAAAATGACAGAAACCCAAAACCATCGGATTATGCAACTTTAATGTATGCGACTTTGTGGTTGTAGACCCCGTCCTGATATGACCTTAGATGTTGCCAGGACGTAAAACTCCAACAATCAATCAATCAATGGTGGTTGTAGAGGATGTATGCGGCAAAACTTAGAGTTGCATAGTCCGATAGTTTTGAGTTTCTGTCATTTTTCTGTGATAACTATATTGAATTTATCGTTATGACCTACCTTACTTTAGTTTGAAATTTTGAGTTCTGAGGTATTCGAAGTGCAAGCATGTCAAATTAATTTTGAAAGGGCATGCCAAAACTCTTACACCATAGGCTTTAGCACAAACAGGTTCTATTATAGTATTAAAATGCCTCTGTATTCCCATCTATTTGGCAACAAATGTTTAATAAGTGCATCAGTATCTAACTTAAATCTGTACAATCAATTTTAGATAATGGACAATGCAGCTTTAATTAATAATGATAGCGTGTGGCCACTCATCACAACTCTCTTTTCTCAGTCACGTCAGATCCTTGTGTCACCATTCAACTTTTATTTACCGGACATATTGGTAGGGTTCGTATCCGGAGATTTATTCAAGCTGCGCACAGGCTGCATTAAAAAAAAAAGGTTTCTTGTGCATTTAAACTGATCGCGCAATACTTGTTTTTCTTTACTTTTGAATTTGTATATATGTCTTTCTTATATATGTATAAAACATATCATATGTGTCATATATATGCCTGGTATATAATATATATATATATATTATGTACTATATATGGGTGCTATGCACATATATATATATATATATTACATGTGTGATATATATTCCTTTTGTATATATATATATATACATTAAAACCTCTCTAACCGACCACCTCCACAGATCGACCACTCCCCTATATCGATCGCTTTATATGGGCTCCAACAATACCATTGTAAGGATATTCTAACTCTCTAAGCCGACCTCTAACTCTCTAAATCAATTTAAAGAGGTTTTGCTGTATGTATATGCAGTAAAACCTCTCTAAATCGACTGACCATGGTACCAGCTTTATGTGGTCCCTATAGGGAGGTGGTCGGCTTAGGGAGTTAGAATATCCTTGCAATTGTACTGTTGGGACCCAACTAAAGCGATCGATAGAGGGGAGTTGACGATTTGTTGATGTCGTTGGTTAGAGAGGTTTTACTGTAAATATAATATGTGTTATTTATACTAATAGTATTTATTTATTGAAGATGTATACTGCCTGTCATGGATAAGTGTTAATAGTCTTGTCTTCACCATTAGACAGTTGCTCGGAATATGAATTATAATCATGTGTTATATACCCTAAATGTATTGTATCACGTGTTATATATGCGTGATATATATTGTATCATGTGTTATATATGTGTGATATATATTGTATCACGTGTTATACATGCGTGATATATATTGTATCACGTGTTATATATGCGTGATATATATTGTATCACGTGTTACATATTGCTTATGTATATGTATATATAATGTGCTGTGTATACGAATAATATATATAAATTATATGTGTTTTAAACCCGAAATATATCCAAAATAAAATGAAAAACAAAAGATGAGGGCTTGACCGGGATTTGAACCCGGGACCTCTCGCACCCTAAGCGAGAATCATGCCCCTAGACCATCAAGCCACCTGCATGATGTCGCCCACGCACATGTTGACATAGGTGGTTGACTTACTTTGCTTTAGTAAATTTTTGTGGGGGAGGTCCGGGGGGGGGGGGGGGGGGGGGGGAAGGGGTTAATGAATTTGATTCATGTCACTGTTCTGATTGACTTTAACTCTTTCCTCTGTCACCATCATACCTTATCCTTGAACTTACATTTATTCGGCAAATCAGTGTCGGTATTTATTAGATACCAGCCTATTAATTGTGATTTAATCCGCTGATTTGCATATTTACTATCTATATGTATTTGAAAATATGTGTATATATTTTGCTTTAGAAAAATAGGAAAGAATGAAAAAATGCTTAAAGAAAATACTAGGACCATGAAATACCATATGCCTGAATGCATGATAGTTTTCTTGAACTGGAATTGTACACAATTACTACTACAGCTGATCTTTTATTTATAATATGGATAATACTTTTAGTATCAAACAAGATGTGCATGCAGTTACTACTACAACTCAATTCAATTCAATTATTTTATTTTAACTCTCTGTAAGGTATGTTTACAATAAACTGAGGTGATACAATAAATACGTACAAATTCCTTACTGACAGAAAGGATCCCAGAAAAGCGATGCTTATCTCACTGGTCTCCATGATGTGAATGAACTAGTGATGAAAATAACAGATGATTAAACTTAAGCTACATTTTTAACTAAGGATTATAACAACTGATAGTGATAGTTTCACTTATGTATCAAGGAATTGTACTGTACGGCCGAAAGACCAGTGCTCTGGTGCTGACAAGAGATATTATTCGATGAATAAAATACATTTTAGTAAAATATTGTGCTGGTCTTCTGGCCATAGTGGAACAGTTATTTACAGAACCCTTTTCTAAGAGAAATAATAAGAAAGTAAAGCTTGTTTTATTTAAAAGATGCCTCTAGAGCACATTGATGTTTTATCATTGGGTAGTGGACATCAACAATAATGGTCATTCTGACTAATTTCTTTTGAGGAAACGGGCTGCCGCCACATAGGCTACTCTTTCCAATAAGCAGCAAGGGTTCTTTTATATGCACTTTCCCACAGACAGGACTAAAAGCATAATTATGATGAACATCAGTTTAGGATTTCAACTCTTTAACGTTTCTTTTTCTTTCTTTCTTTCTCCCTTGTTGGATGTTGGACTTTTAAGTTTTACGTCTTGCCAACATCTAAGGAACTGACAACATTCAGTTCGATTAGATTCGGCAGATAAATTAAATTCGATAAAACCATCGGGCTTGTCCGGGATTTGAACCCGGGACCTCGCGCACCCGAAGCGCGAATCATACCCCTAGACCAACAAGCCGACATGTCTAATCTCATCCCAGACGACCGCTACCCTCGCTTTGGCTCGTCACTCCAAGGTGGAATTAACCATGTGTACACTGTTTTATTGGTCTAAATCTAATTTTGTTTGGGTGATTGGACAAATAGTTTGTTTAGATATAAGTTCTGCATCTGAAACTGAAAATATATCAGAAACTCAGCGTTCCAGTTTGGGCCTTCGTGCATTATTATACAGTATACCTTACTTGTCTTTGTATGAGCCGCCACTACACCCGGCAGAAAGCTGATGCAACCCACCACACACAACCACGTAGACATTTCCCTGACTGCCCATAATTTCACATGCTATATCCCCGTAAAGAATACTTGGAAAAATAATAAAATGCTTGATTATATTTAGATATTCATATCGCAACAGGCATCAAGCTCTTATCCTTGGAATGTAAAAAAAAAAAAAAGAGACAACTATGTTGTATTTTTCTTCTGGGTTTCACCGCCCCTCTCTTCATGTGGATTATGCCCCACCTTAAAGTTGCATAGTCCGATGGTTTCGAGTTTCTGACATTTTCTGAGAAAAACATATTAGGTTGTTCATTATAATCTACCTTACTTTAGTTTGAAGTAACTTTTATTTTAAATCACTAACTTTTGAGATATTTGAAATGGAATCATGCTAAATTAATTTTGGCAAGCTTGCCAAAACTCTAACACCATAGGCTTCTGCAGTAACAGGTTCTATTAATTGACTCAGTATCTGCTTATATGTGATGGCAAATGTTTAATAAGTGCACCAGCATCTAAGTTAGATATGTAGAATCAAATCTAGATAATTATTTTGTTTTTGAAAATGTTATGTTTTCATCGGACTATGCAGCTTTAAGCCAGTTACATCTATCGGCAGAATCTGGAACTACTCTAGTCAGGTCGCATCAATTTCATAGCAGCGGGTGGTTGGTTGGTTGCTGGAGTTTTACGTCCTGGCAACATCTAAGGTCATATCAGGACAGGTACTGACTTGTGACAGTGCACACCCATCGCAACTTTATAGAATTGCCCCATTGGGAGACCAAGCCACCAGCACCATGACTTGATATCCTACTCAGTCACATTATCCTAACACTGAGCTAACCAGTCCTTGCCCTATCCTAATAATGCCGAGCGCCTAGCTAGGAATCGACCATCATCCATTTTTAAGTCATTGGTTTGACTCGACCAGGGTTCATAGCTTTTCAAGTCAAATCTACACCACCCAGTGGACTCCATATTGGTTTTTGCGCATTCCCTCCCAGTTCATCTACTCTGCACCAATATAGATCAACACTGCACCCTGGAACCAAAGCCTCCAGGTTTTGCTCGTTTTTAGACATTAACATTATTCACCCAGTACTATTCCATTTCTACAGCGAGCCAACTATGCATAAGTCGTTTTGTTAATTTAAGCAAATAATTAGCGCATAATTGGAGATACCCATGGCCGACCACAAAGATGTCAGTCAGTTTCATTAGTTAATAGCTCTCATCTGTGCATGATGAAGTCGAGTAGTGTGGTCGGCTAACACAAGGGGGCTGACCTCGCTTGGACCTCACCTTTTCGTCTTGTCTTGTCTTGTCTTATCTGGTCTTGTCTAGTCTGGTCTGGTCTTGTCTTGCCTGGTCTGGTGTGGAATGGAATGGCGTGGCCTGGTCTGGTGTGGTCTGGTATGGTGTGGTCTGGTGTGATCTGGCCTGGTCTGGTCTGGTCTGGTCTGGTCTGGTCTGGCCTGATCTGGTCTGGTCTTGCCTGGCCTGGCCTGCCTGTCCTGGCCTGGCTTTGTCTGGTCTGGCCTGGTATGGTCTGGTCTGATTTTGTCTAGTCTGGTCTGGTCTGGTCTGGTCTGGTTTTGTCTTGTCTTGTTTTGTCTTGCCTGGTCTGGGCTAGTCTGGTCTGGTCTGGTCTGGTCTGGTCTGGTTTTGTCTTGTCTTGTTTTGTCTTGTTTTGTCTGGCCTGGTCAGGGCTAGTCTGGTCTGGTCTGGTCTGGTCTGGCCTGGTCTGGTCTGGTCTGGGCTGGCCTAGTTTGTTCTTGTCTTGTCTGGTTTTGTCTTGTATTGTCATGTCTGGTCTGCTCTGGCCTAGTTTGTTCTTGTCTTGTCTGGTTTTGTCTTGTATTGTCTTGTCTGGTCTGGTCTGGCCTAGTTTGTTCTTGTTGTGTCTTATTTTTTCTTGTCTTGTATTGTCTGGTTTGACCTGGTCTGTTTTTGTCTTGTCTGGTTTTGCCTGGTCTTGTCTGGTTTTGTCTTATCTTGTCTGCCCTGGCCTGGTCTGATGTGGTCTGGTCTTGTGTGGTCTGGTCTGGTCTGGTGCACGTGCGTTCACTTGCATCCGCGCGTGTGCACTGTGAAATGTCACGTGACGCAAAGACCCGCGTATAATTGGTTCTGTTTGGTGAGCCGGAAGTGCGTCTGTGAGTCAAGGCCTGTGACGGCGCATGCATGACAATGGACGGTGGCAGCGTGACCATCAGCAATTGTAGATGGGTGGCCTTTGTGCGCTGGAGACTGCATGCACATCATGAGAGTGGCGCTGCATATTGTGAGAGTGGCACTGCACATTGTGAGCATGGCACTGCATATTGTGTGAGTGGCACTGCATATTGTGCGAGTGGTACTGGACAGGGTGTGAGTGGTACTGGGCATTGTGTGAGTGGCACTGCATGTTGTGAGAGTGGTCCTGGATATTGTGTGAGTGGCACTGCATATTGTGTGAGTGGAAGTACACATTGTGAGAGTGGCAGAACACATTGTGACAGTGGAACTGCACATTGTGTGAGTGGTACCAGGTATTGTGTGAGTGGTACTAGACATTGTATGAGTGGAAGTACACGTTGTGACACACTACACATTGTGAGAATGATGCTTCAGATTGTGAGAGTGGCACTACACATTGTGAGAGTGACGCTACACATAAGGAGAGTGGTACTATGCATTTTGAGACTGACGTTGCACATTGTGACAGTAATGCTACACATTGTTAAGGGGTCACTAGTATACTGTCACTACACATTGTGGTTGTGGTGCTGCACATTGTCAGACTGGCCTCCACATTGTGAGAAAGGTGTTTCACATTGTGAGAGTATTCTACACATTGTGAGAGTGGTGCTGCAGATTGTTAGAGTATCATATACATTGTGAGAGTGGTGCTGCACATTGTGAGCGTTTCCTACACATTGTGAGAGTGGTGTTGCACATTGTGAGAGTATCCTACACATTGTGAGAGTGGTGCTGCACATTGTGAGAGTATCCTACATATAATAAGAGTGGTGTTGCACTTTGAAAGAGTATCCTACCCATTGTGAGAGTGGTGCTGCACATCGTGAGAGTATCCTACTCATTGTGAGAGTGGTGATGTACATTGTGAGAATATCCGACACATTTTGAGAGTATCCTACACATTGTGAGAGTGGTGCTGCACATCATGACTGTATCTGACACATTGTGAGAGTATCCTACACATTGTGAGAGTATCCTACACATTGTGAGAGTGGTGCTGCACATTGTGAGAGTATCCTACACAGTGTGAGGGTGGTGCTGCACATTCTGAGAGTATCCTACACATTGTGAGGGTGGTGCTACACATTGTGAGAGTATCCTACACATTGTGAGAGTGGTGCTGCACATTGTGTTGATGCTGATGAGGCGCTTGAGCCTGTGCTTGGAGAGATGTGTATAGTGAATTGCCTTGTCTGGGAACACAGGTGTGATAGATTAGTTATTAACCCACAACTAGCAGGATTTACCTCCTATTACCCGAGACAAATTAAGCAACACAATACTCCATCAGGCTGTGTAAGACGCCATCGGCAAGTCACTTTAGAACTACAGTACAACCTCTCTAACCGACCACCTCCACAGATCGACCACTCCTGTATATTGATCTCTTTATTTGGCTCCAAACGATCGCCCATACAATACCATTGTAATGATAAGAAAAACTCCCTAAACCGACCACCTCCCTAAATGGACCATTTAAAGTCGGTCCCATGGTCGGTCGACTTACAGAGGTTTTACTGTAATTGGCTATGTTCCGGTTTTGCGACACCTCCTAAATATGCACACATTCTAACTATGAACTCATGAATAATTCCCGTTATCTGAAAACATATCAGGTACTTGAGTGCTTCACTATATATAGTTCGTTTCTTTGTTGTCGTTTTATGTCCTAGCAACATCTAAGGTCATATCAGGATCAGTCCCGACTTGTGACAGTGTGAACTCATGGTAACATTATAGTGCTGCACCACTGGGAGACCAGGCCACTGGCACCATGACCTGATCTCATGGTCTCACACAGTCACATTATCCTGACACTGAGTTAACCAGTCCTTGTCCTTTCCTATTAATGCCAAGCGCCCAAGCTAGGTAGTGACAAGTATACATTTTGTAAGTCATTGGTTTGACTCGGCTGGGATTCGAAACCTTCAACATGGGAAGCCTGTGCGATTCGGCCACCAGGCACCACGGCTGCAAGAGACGCCAGCTTTTGGGTCCACCCTACTCTTTCACACACACCATTCGTCACTGTCCAATTAATAGGCATTTTCCCCACTATAACTATAAGGCAATTTAGTGCAGGTTTTCCATTTACGACGAAGCGATCTGTCAATATGACATCCATGGGAGTCGCTGCCAGAATCAGGACAGGTTTTTATCTATTTACTTCCATGAAGAGAAAGACGATAACCAGACGGGATGGCCGAATGAGTTGAGTGTCCATCTCCCATTTTGGTAGATCATGGGACCCACTGGTTTGAACCCTGTTTGAGCGAAATCAATGACTTAGCAATTTCTACTTGTCGCTTCCTAGCTATGCACTCGACATTATTAGGAAAGGGCAAGGACTGGTTGGCTCAGTGTCAGCATCATGTGACTGAGTAGGTCATGGTGCTGGCGGTCTGGTCTGACAGTGGAGCAGCACTATTAAGTTGCCATGAGTGTGCACTGTCACAATTCAGTACCCATTCTGATATGACCCATTCTGTAAAACTCCAACAACCAACCAATCCATGGGAGTCCCTACCAAGATCAGGGCAGATTTTTTTCTATTTACTTCAATGAACAGACATTTCATATGCCTTCCAGGGAGTTTATGTTTATACTAATATACATAGGCGGAAGGTAGAATGTCGATGAAATATATTTCTAGATCTGACTAATAATTAAGCGAATTGGGTGTGATCCCCCGGCTCGCTGCGAGATCACTTCAGAAGATGGCATTTGTATGTGGTTAACCGGCCACTCCACCGCGGCAGGTAATCAGTGAAGTTTTGTGCTTGCGCAAAACTTTCAACGTGCGACAACGCACGGGTGCCAATGTTATGGCAACGTTAGGGGCACGTCGAGATACGTTAAATGCGCTGGAAGATCGTTATGCGAACGGTAAGCAAATGCCGCGTGCGCCTGAGGCTCGTTACCACACGTTGCGCCAAAATGTTGCTTTTTGTTGTTTTCTGTCCTACCAACATCTAAGGTCATATCAGGACAGCGCGCCAAACTTTTACAACAATGTCGGCCGCGTGCTACCAATACATTGTGCTGACGCTGAAAAGTTTGACGTCTCTCGACGATTAAAAGTGATTTTGCGCATTGGCGGCACGCCGGCGAGATACGGTGTAGTGTGGCAGGGCTACTACATGTTCTAAAATATACCTGTAGTAAGTACAGAATACAGCATACAGTATTATGGAGACGAATAACTAATGGTGGTAATGCCCTTGTTTATATTCCAATAATATATTATAGCCCCCATATCGGTGCACCCTATTCTATCTAATGTGGTACTAGAGACCCCACCGAACACGGTGGCTGAATCGATAGAGCGCAGGCCCCAGGGGCGGAAGGTTCAATTCCCAGTCGAGTCAAACCAATGACTTACAAAATTGATATGTGTTGCTTCCTAGCCGGGCGCTCGGCATTATTAGGAGAAGGCAAGGACTAGTTGGCTCAGTGTCAGGATAATGTAACTGAGTGGGATATCACGTCATCGTGCTGGCAGTCTGGTCTCTGAGTGGGTCAGTACTATAAAGTCACCATGAGTGCGCACTTTCACAAGTTGGTACTCGTCCTGATATGACCTTAGATGTTGCCAAGACGTAAAACTCAAACAACCAACCAACCAAGCAGAGACCCAACAGGTTCCTAGCTATAGCTAATGAAGTCTCTAAACAGGCGGCCACAATTAACTTGTTATTAAGACTCAAGTATTAAAAACGCACGGTCCCCATACTCAGAAGACTTAAGCCGTGTTTACACGGGCGAGTTAAAATGCCTCAAATAAAGCGCCTTGCCTAGTTTGCCTCACATTCGCTGTGTAAACCCGACTCTGAGGCAGATTAGGGCTGATTATCTCGAGGTAGTTTATATGAAGCGAACTAGCTTAAGTCGGCCCATATCGCCTGTGTAAATGGTAGCGGTTTAGATACGGCGGATTAAGGACGTCACAGTCGAGACCTGAGTGTGTTGACTTTCCGGTAAATTTGTTCTATGTAACTGCTAGCTGTGCACAGATATTTTTTTCATCATTTATTTTTAGGGTTTCACTGCCCAGCAGAAGTTTTGACCATTCCAAAACAATACGATTCAGTGAAAACAGATCTAGGTTGAACCCACACTCTCTCATGGCGACGTCGACTAACCGAAACTGGCGCTGGTTTGTATGGACTTGCTCATGCGCAGATATCGATTTCCGCCTTCAAACTGGGTGTGTGTAAACGCGCCACTACTTCGCTTCATATAAATCACTTTGTCGAATTCGCTTTACAATTGCCCGTGTAAACACGGCTATAGACTATAAGCCACACCTTGTATATATAAACCACACCTTAATTCATGAGACCGTTGGTAGTCATGGACTTGTCATACATGAGATTTGCCATTGACATTTTACACCAATGTCCATTAATTTTCTACTTCCGGTCTGCAGGACATGAATCAGCCATCAGTGAGCCCCTTTTACAAGCCCTCCGTCGACCATTTTCGACAAATACAGCAGTCAGACTACTTTCTCCATTGGACAACTCAGGTCCTTAAATGGTTGGTTGTTTGGTGGAGTTTTATGTCCTTGCAACATCCAAGGTCATAACAGGACGGGGAGGTCCTTAAAACTCGATAGCCCGATGAAAGCATCAAATAAAGAGTTTAGACGGGATGGCCAAATGAGTTAGAGCATCCGTCTCCCGTGTTGGTAGATCATGGCGCAAATCCTGGTCGAGTCAAACCAATGACTTAAAAATGTATACTTGTCGCTTCCTAGCCAGGTGCTCGGCATTATTAGGATAGGGCAAGGAGCAGTGGAATGAGGAAGACCAGTGGAATGAGGAAGACCAGTGGTCTGCGACTGAAATTTCCCCTGCTTAAACAACTAATGTACCGCCCCCCAAAAAAAGAAAGCTTAGGGTAAAAAAAAAGCGACAAACGGCATTCATGCCAAAATGAAACCATGACTACTAGGTTTGAGCTGAAGCTGCCATCATTTGGATAATCAAATCTCTTTTTTTCATAGAAACCAACTCATCCCTTATGTAATAATGTATTGCCTAATATGAAAGTTATAGACTTTACATGTAAAGCACAACAACAAATTGTCTTTTGCAGACAACAACTAAAATGGATCGGTTGGTTTTTGCGTGCGAACTCTTCAAAGGTTCAGTATCAAAACACTTTTCTACATATGTAACTTAGATACTGGCACATACATTCAACGTTATTGCAGAGAAGGTATACTAAAGCCGTGTTTACACGGGAGAGTTAAATCGCTTCATATAAATCGCCTTGCCTAGTTCGCCTCACATTCGCCGTGTAAACGCGACTCTGAGGTGGATTAGGGCTGATTCACTTCATATGATTCACTTTATGTAAACCACCTTGCGAGGTGGTTTATTATATGAAGCGATTCAGCTGGTTCCTGGGCGGCGACTAAACAAATAGCAGTACTCGCCGGCTACAGGCTCACTAAGGCTGCTGGTTCCCGGCGCCGACACACTTTCAAACTCAGTCCGTGTAAACGCGCCACTACATCGCTTCATATAAATAGATTTGCCTAAATCGCTTCACAATTTCCCACGTAAACACGGCTTTAGTCACTGTTGAAGCCTATGATGTCCACCATTTCGTGTGCATCAAAATGATTTTGCACATTTTCATTTCAAATATCTCCAAGGAGTAGTGTCTCCAGCTGTGAAGGTGTGGGACATCCGATTGATCCTGCTCAGTGGACACATTTGCAGTTTAGGCTATTTTCCGTTCCAACCAGTGGTCCACACCTGGTTCATCAAAGGCTGGGTGTGGTATGTGCTATTCTGTCTGTGGGAACGTACATATAAAAGACCCCTTCGCTGCTTATTGGAAAGAGTAGCCAATGTGGCAGCAGCAGGTTTCCTCTGGAGAAATGTGTCAGAATGACCAAAAGTTTGACGTTCAATAGCCGATGATAAAAATCCATGTGCTCTAGAGATGGCATTAACTAAAACAAACTTTCCTTTCAAATATCTCTAATGGTAGCACTTTAAAGATAAAGTTGTGTTAAACTAAAATAAATTGGATAATATACAGATCAATAGAACATATTTATCTAAAAGAAGAAAAGGCGAGGGGGAGGGTAGAATATGGCAGGTATTCAAACCCATCGGATTATGCAACTTTAATTTTCTTAACTGTTTTCACTGGCTTGTATCTTTGAATTAAAGTTGCATAGTCTGATGGTTCTGAATTTCTGTATTTTCTCTGAGATAAATATATTAAATCGATCACTAGTATCTACTTTACGTTAGTTCAAAGTTACTTTTAATTTAAATGGTAAACTTTTGAGATATTTTGAGTGCAAACATGGAAAATTAGTTTTGGCAAGCTTGCCAAAACTCTGACACCATAGACTTCTGCAGTAACAGGTTCTGTTAAATTGACTCAGTATTGCCTTCTACACAGAAACAAATGCTTAATAAGTGCATCAGTATCTAAATTAGATATGTAAAATCAAATCTAGATCATTCCTTTGGTTTTGAAAATGTGATATTTCATCGGACTATGCAGCTTTAAGACTACCCTCATTACACCTATAGGGGGTTGGTTTAAAGCTACATACTCCAATAAAAGCATCACATTTTCAAGACATTTCCAAAGCATATTTTGTTTGTTTGTTCTTTTTCGTCCTAGCACCATCTAAGGTCATATCAGGGCGGGCAAAACACTGAGTTAGATTTAATACTATATATCTTACATAGTGGATGAAGTAAAAGAAAAAGTGAGAGATGTGGCCTCAAAATGAATGTAAAGAAGACAAAATCCATGGTTGTCAGCAGAAAGGAATACAAACCAAGAGCAGAGATAAAAGTTAATGGTGTAATCTTGGAGCAGGTAGAGTCATTTGTGTATCTGGGCCATTTAATAACTAGTGATGGCGGATGTGAAAGAGAGATTAAACGAAGAATAAACATTGCCAAAACAACATTTCTAAAGATGCAGAAAGTACTAACATCTAGAGACATAAATATAAAAACAAGACTCCGACTGCTAAAATGCTATGTGTGGTCTACACTTTTATATTGCTGCGAGACATGGACTTTGAAGAAAGCAATAACAACAAAGCTTGAGGCATTTGAAATGTGGCAATAGAGAAGAATGTTAAAAATTCCATGGACAGCAATGATAAGCAACGTGGAGGTCCTAACAAGAATGAAAATAAAGAGACAGATAATACAAACGATCAAAAACAGAAAAATTAAATACTTTGGCCACATGATACGACTCCAGGAATCACAGAGAAGAATACTGGAAGGGAAGATAGAAGGGAAAAGACCAAGAGGGAGAAGGAGAACTACATGGATGGACAACATCACTGAGTGGACAGCAATGAGCTATGCGGAATGCGTGAGAGGAACGAATGACAGGAAGAAATGCAGGTCCATTGCAGCCAACCTTCTTCGAGAAGACGGCACCCATTGATGATGATCTGACATAGGTACTGGTATTGAGTATAAATTTGCTTCTACTTAGAAGGGAATAATAATTTAATAGAACTACTGGAGACAATAATGTCAGAATTGTAATGTGCATGCAAATCTTAGTGTTACATGGCTTCACTTCAGGACAGCTGGACTGTACCACCTCATGTAGTTTACTTAATAGATTCTATCAATTATTAATAAAACTTTTCTTTTTCTATGGGAATTTGTTTCCCTTGACCACAAATATATGATTGTGAGCTTTCTAATATAATTAGTGTCTATTGGCACATGGTTGATTGTCTGCTTTTACATGTAAAAGCGATTGTTTGAACAAAAAACAAACATTTCTCGTCGTGAATATGGCCTATGCTGCCGACACGGCGTAAAGCAACCACCAATCAATCAATCAATCAAGTTTCACTTCAAATATATCTCCATAGTTGGCCATTTAAGTTTAAGTCACCGCATCAAATGAAACTAAAGTAATGTAGCTTACACCGCTGAACTTACCAAATCTATCAATAAAACAAAATGGTAGAAACTCAAAAACCATCAGATGATTCAACTTTAAACTTTATCCCAACTTTCCTATATATAACTGAAGGTGTGGGTCATCTGATCGAGACCGGGCGCGGTAGCCGAATCGGTAGAGTACAGGCCTCGCATGCGGAAGATCGGGAGTTCGCGAGTTCGGTTCCCGGTCGAGTCAAACCAATGACTTAAAAATTGATACTTGTCGCTTCCTAGCCTGGTGCTTGGCATTATTAGGATAGGGCGAGGGCTGGTTAGCTCAGTGTCAGGATAATATGACTGAGTGGGATATTGGGTCATGGTGCCAGCGGCCTGATTTCCCAGTGGGGCAGCACTATAAAATCACCATGAGTGCATACTGTCACAAGTCGGTACACATCCTGATATGACCTTAGATGTTGCTAGGATGTAAAACAACAACAAACAAACATCTGATCGATCCTGCTCAGTGGACCCATTTGCAGTTTGTGATATTTTCCGTTCCAACCAGTGGTCCACAAGTGGTTCATCAAAGGATGTGTTATGTGCTGTCCTGTCTGTGGGAAAGTGCATATAAAAGACCCTTTGCAGCTTATGGGAAAGAGCAGCCTATGTGGTGGCAGAGGGTTTCCTCCAAAGAAATACATCAGAATGACCATATGTTTTACATCCAATAGCCGATGATAAAAACCAATGTGCTCTCGAGGCGTCCTTAAATAAAACAAGCTTTATTTGTTTACCTTTCCAATATAAATTAATGTTAATGGTCGGCAATTCCTTGATGGAGAGGGCCCCTTGGTATTTTTAGAGAGGGCTGGTAAGATCTCAAGTGTCTACTGGGGTGTGCTGTGGCATTGTTTTCAGACGCTCGTGTGTCAGACTGCCGTTATTATACAAGTCAACAGTGAAGTGGGCCCGATTCACTACAAAACCAATCGACCAATAATGCTTGCTAACCACAATAATATCAAATTTTCAAATAAACAGACAGGACGGCCGCATGAGTTGAGCGTCCATTTCCCATTTTGGTAGATCATGGAAACCTGGTTTTGTCAAACCGATGAATCTAAAAGTTATACTTGTCGCTTCCTAGCCAGGCGCTTGGCATTATTAGGACTGGACAAGGACTGGTTGGCTCAGTGTCAGGATAATGGGACTGGATGGGATATCAGGTCATGGCACTGGTGGCCTGGTTTCCCAGTGATTGCTGCACTATAAAGTCATCATGAGTGCGCACTGTCACAAGTCGGTACCCATGTGACCATAGATGTTGCGAAGCTGTAAATCTCCAACATCAATCAAATTTTCAAAACGAAAGCACTTATTTAGATTTGATTATATCTAACTTAGATACTGGTGCACTTATTACGTACACATTTGTGACTGCATAGACGGGAACGCTAGGTAATTTTAATTAGAACCCGTTACTGCTAAAGCCTATGGTATCAGAGGTTTACTCTGCTTGCCAAAATTAACTTTGCCTGTTTGCACTTCAAATATCTCAATAAATAGCCATTTAAAATAGAAGTTACTTCAAATTAAACTAAGGTTGATTATAACAAACAATCTAATATATGTCTCTAAATAAAAGTATAGAAGCTCAAATCTTAGGAACTTTAACTGATGTTGTCATGGGTTTTTTTTCTTTAGTTTTTTTTCTCGGAGTAAATAGACCTATTCGGTAGAACATGCACAATGAACAACTACCCACAAAATTGTGTTTGCTTGTGTTTTACATCCTGGCAACAGCTAAGGTCATATCAACATGGATTCCAACTTGTGACAGTACACACTCATGGCGACTTCATAGCACTATCAGACCATGCCACCAGCGCTATGACCCAATATCCTACTCAGTCACATTATCCTGACACTGAGCTAATCGGTCCTTGCCCTATCCTAGTAATGCCGAGGGCCAGGCTAGGTAGTGACAATTATCAATTGTGTAAGTCATTGGTTTGACTCGGCCGGGTTTCGCACTCCCAACCTTCCGCACGGTACGTGTACATGATATAAGTCGCTGATTTGACTCAGCCTGTGATTGAACCCATGACCAGGTGCCCGACACGTCCAGTCACCCGGTGGAAAGAAGAGCCCCTCCTTCTGTAAATCATGTGGAAAATGTGTTAGCCCTCCGGGTGAAGAACCTGATTGATGTAATTGAGTAATGGAGTAATTGAGTAATGGAGTAACGGAGTAATAGAGTAACGGAGTAATGAAGTGATGGTGTGATGGTGTGATGGAGTGATGGAGTGATGGAGTGATGGAGTGATGGAGTGATGGAGTGACAGAGTGATGGAGGGATGGAGTGATGGAGTGATGGAGTGACGGAGTGACGGAGTGACGTAGTGACGGAGTGACGGAGTGACGGAGTGACGTAGTGACGGAGTGACGGAGTGACGGAGTGATGGGGTGATGGGGTGATGGGGTGATGGGGTGATGGAGTGATCAATCAATCAATCAATAGGATACAGCTATAAGAGGCCTTGGACCTGTTAGCCGCTCTTAATTAATAGAAATGGAGACAGTTCTTCAGATGTGGTGGATCGTAGTAACTGTCACTGGCTCCAAGATATATGTAATGCTTGACCAGTATGCATCCAGTCGGGACTTGAAACAGTTCACCGACTTTGCTGCTACGACACTCTCCGACAGGTCATTCCACAGGGCAACCACCCAAACGCCGAAAAAGTTGTGTCACAGGTCCAGTCTGGAGTACCACTTCCTCAGCTTCAGGGAGTGCCCTCTGGTCCTGGTGTTGGAGTCTCTGATAAGGGGGCTGCCTGTCTTGTAGATACCATGGAGATATTTGAATACTTCAATCATATCCCCCCGGGCCCGTCTGTAGTACATGCTTGGGATCTTCAAATGACGCATACGTTGTTCATAGGGTATTGCATCGAATCCATGTACAAGCTTCGTTGCCCTTCTTTGGATCCTCTCAATTGACTCAGCATCCTTCCTGTAGAGTGGTGACCACACAACATTTCCATATTCCAAAAGTGGACGTGCAAGGGATGTGTACAGTCTGCGTACAACATCCTCGTCTAGGTATGTGTACGATCTTCGAATGATGGCCCCAGTATTCCATTAGCTCTGTTGGCGGCTTCCTGGATGTGGTCGCTGAATGTCAGGTTGTTGTCCACCTTGACACCCAAGTCCTTTTCTATTATTGTTTCGGAGAGCTGAACATTATTCACACCATCGTTCATTACATAGATGTGCTTGCTGTTTTTGCCCCCTAAATGCATCACTTTGCATTTTGAAGCATTAAACTTCAGCTACCAATCACTTGACAACTTCTGCATGTTGTTGAGGTCCTTCTGCAAGTCCCGTGAGTCACTACCTTTCTCCATACGGTGGAATACTTTGGTATCATCAGCAAACATTTGGACCATAGAATGTACAACCTCTGGTAAGTCATTGATATATATCACAAATAAGACTGGTCCAAGCACGCTGCCCTGAGGTATTCCGCTTTTCATCGAGCACCATTCTGATGGTTTGCCATTTACAATGACTCGCTATCTTCTGTGGCTCAGAAAATCCTTTGTCCAGTGTAGGACATCTCCTCTTATGCCATAGCCATGCAGTTTTTTTAGCACTCGCTGGTGTGGAATAGTGTTGAATGCTTTTTGGAAATCTAGATAAATAGCATCCAGATTTCCAAAGTAGATCTCCAAAGTCATTAATAACGCGGGTCCACTCATGGACCGAGTGATGGAGTGATGGAGTGATGGAGTGATGGAGTGATGGAGTGATGGAGTGATGGAGTGATGGAGTGATGGAGTGATGGAGTGATGGAGTGATGGAGTGATGGAGTGATGGAGTGATGGAGTAACGGAGTGATGGGGTAATGAAGTGACTGACGGTCTAGGATGGAATTGGATGAGATTGAATGGAATATCCGGAATCAATAACGACGGGAAAACAAAACCGCAACAACGACTACTAATGCAAGAGTCGGTTTGTGTTATTGGTCGTGGTGGTGGGTGTGTGGGGAGCGGATGGGGGAGTGGGGAGGGAGGGGGAGGGGCTGGGAGAGGAAGAGGTGGGGAATAGGTGGGAAGTGAGTGGGGGAAGGCGGAAGGAGGGGGTAGGGAGGTGGAAGGTAGTGAGTGGGGAGTGGTGGGGAGGGGGTGGGGAGTGGGTGGGAGGGGGTGGGTTGGGGATTGGAGGTGGTGGGGAGTGAGGTTGGCAGTGGCAAGGATGAGGTTGGCAGTGGGTGGGGAGGGGGTGTTCAGTGGGTGGGCAGGGGTCTGGGAGGTTGAAGGGAGTGGGTGGGGAGGTGTGGGGAGGGGGGATGGAGGGGTGGCTACTTTCACACAGGACTATATCAACCGTATTTTCACATCCACGTATTTTAGACAGATCCACGTGCAGATTTTTATGTTGTTGTTTTTCTCTCCATTTTTTATAGTCTCATTTTGGTTTGTTTGTTGTTGTTTTACGTCGTAGCAACATCTAAGGTCATATCAGGATGGAAAACATGAGACGGACGCTCTACTCATTCGGCCACCCAATCTGGTGTACCTTTTTGGTATTGACCTTTAAAAATGTATTGCATTTGTTCATTAAGCATGGCAAATTTTCAATCACATACAATTGGTCTTCCTCATTCCACTGCTCCATGCCCTATCCTAGTAATGCAAAGAGCCAATCTAGGTAGCGACAAGTAGTAATTGTTAAGTGATTGGTTTGACGTGGCTGGGGTTCAAGCCAAATATTAGTTCTTTCACTACCACCAGACGGCGCGTTGGTGGTGGAAATACTATATAAGAGGCTTTGTATATACAGTAAAACCTCTCTAAATCGACCCACCATGGGACCAACTTTAAGTGGTCCATTTAGGGAGGTGGTTGGTTTAGAGAGGTAGAACATCCTTACAATTGTATTTTTGGGACAGAAATAAAGCGATCGATATAGGTGAGTGGTCGATATGTGGAGGGGTCGGTATAGAGAGGTTTTTCAGAATGAGTTGCTACCCACAATGTTAGTTCTTTCACTGCCACCAGAGGGCGGGTTAGTGGTAGAAATCTCCTGTAAGAGGTTTTACATAAAGTATCTATTTTAGTTGCTATATTGTTTATTTCACTGCCATCAGATGGCGGGTTGGTGGTGGAATTTCTCTATTACATAATACCTATTCCACACAGAGAACCAGACAGCTGCAATTCATCCATGATTCGGGGTCAAAAACATTCCACGATTGCTCCATTAAGGACAAGGCAGTTGCTATTTGGCCTGGTGGGGGGAGGGGAGGGGTCGCGAGTAGGTGGAGGAGCGGGGTGTACTTTGATGATTGGCTACTCTACGATCACTTGCTATCCGGACCGCACTATGTCAACACCTCTCTCTATCACCTCTCCGCTGGCCTTGCTCCTCCTTGATATGTCTGAAAAGCGTTCCAGGAGGGGAGCCCGCCGGCATTTCACTTTCTACTCTTACTCTGTCCGTGTCTATGGCTCGCTGCATGGTCACCACAGAGCAAATAGACACGGTCCTTTGACTCAACTCTGCTCATCTCTCTTTCCTAGACTTTGCCCTTTCGATTTCTCCCAGGCATACTTCTTCCCCTGACCAGGGTAGTTATGTTCTTGGGTGGGGCCCTTCACCTTTACGATTCTCTGTCTTGTTCTCATTGCTGGAACCACCTTTGCACCCATCTTTACCCGCCTTCCTCGAATCCCTTGGCGCTGACTGGATACAAGTGCTCAACTCCATCTACCGCTCAACTACCGCCAGACCGAAGAGATTCGCTGCCACCCCAACGCCTCGCCGTTACAATGTTGTAAAGATGTCCCCAGCTTCTACAACACTCCCTACTGAAGTTAAGTCTTCAACCAAAGATTGGGCCGATTTATCGGAGCCTCTCTATTAATGTTTCAGTTCTGCAACCAGTAACCGTCGTAAGGTTACAAACAACCCCAGAATCGAAAATACTCTAAGATCTGAGACCCTACAGTTGATAAATGAGCACACATTAGACTAAGTCCTTGATGATTGGTTGGTTCTCGGGGTTTTACGTACTGGCATCATCAAAAGTCATATCAGGATAGGTACCGACTTGTGACAGTGCACACTCATGGTGATCTTATAGTGCTGCCCCACTGGGAGACCAGGCCACCAGCACCATGTCTGATATCCCACTCAGTCACATTATCCTGACACTGAGCCAACCAGTCCTTGCCCTATTCCAATAATGTCAAACACCTGGCAAGGAAGCGACAAGCATCAATCTTTAAGTCATTGGTTTGATTCGATCAGGGTTCCAACCCGTGAGTTAAGGGGCTGTCACATTACGATGCATCGTTGCAACATACGCCGACGTATGTGATTTTTGGCCGCTACGTCGGGATATGTCGTTATGCATTATGCATGCATTAGGCGCTCATTGGTATACGTCAATGTACTTCGACATTCGTCAAGATACGGCGTCGCACTTCAGCGGATCGGCAAAGTTTTGTGGATGCACAAAACTTTCGATATATGACAACGTTCAACAACGTGTGGATTTTACTTCCGCCGTACTTGTATGCGTTAGGCGTATGTCGATGTACGTTAGCTGTACGTTAGACAAACGTTGTTCACTATGTTACACTATGTTGACCTACATTAAAGGCAGTAGGAAAGTACAGGCCGCATACTGATGATGCATGGATAACGTATGCCTAACATACGTCTAACACACATTTAGCATTTCTCCAACGTGTCTTGATGTATGTAACATATGAGACATAGTTCTGGCGATCGACTAATGCATATAACATTCACTGGAGTTCTGTGAACGTACCGTGAGCATAGTTTGAGCATTTTTCACCGGCAGGTACATTAGCCATAAGTTGGTCATACGTTGGCCATATGCTATGTATATGGTATGTATACGTCCAACTTTACCCCCCACGGTGAAAAGTTTGACACTTCTCAATGTAAAAAAGTGATTTTAAGCGTTAGCCGTGCGCTTGCGAGATGTGTCGTAATGTGACAGGGCCTTTAGAATCCCACGATCTACCAAAGCAGGAGAAAGGACGCTCAACTCATTCGGCCGTCCCGTCTGGTCCGAGGGTGCGGTGGCTCTCCTAAAGATCGACAACTGAGACGCAGTAGTCCCACAACAATAACTCGGTGGCCATATTTCAGAAGCTAAGCAGGAAACATTTCCAAGTACACTCTAGGCGCGGTCAGTCAGGGTGGAGCAACGCCCAAAATAACAAAGCAGGCTTACTAATCGAAAATTGAAATACAAGTTGGCCCTTTCCAACAACAAAATAATTACCAGTCAACGTCGTATCTCTTCTCCACGAAAAGCCTAATTAGGCCACAATATTTGTTTTTAAAGGAAATTCTCAGATAATTTCAGGTTTTTGTGGTTATTTTCATTTTTAAATTAGAATTATTATTGCGTGCCAAAGGAGTGTAGATTTCGATCGCTTTATTTTCGAGGTTTTCGGTGAGTGAATTGTTACAAAACCGCCAGCTATAATTGTTTAGCTGTGCTGCTGGACAGGAACCATTGACACTTGCACAGATTAGAATGTTGTTCAGTTGGCTTTCTATGTTTGTTGGTTTGGTTTTATTTATATATTTATGGTTGGTTGTTGGAGTTTTACGTCCTGGCAACATCTAAGGTCATACCACGATGGGTACCGACTTGTGACAGTGCACACTCATGGCAAAATTATAGTGCTGCCCCACGGGGAGACCAGGTCTGATAACCCACTCAGTCACAGTATCCTGACACTGAGCCATCCAGTCCTTACTTGATCCTAATAATGCCCAGCACCTGGATAGGAAGCGACAAGTATCAATTTTTTAAGTCATTGGCTTGAGTCGCCTAGGGTTCGAACCCGTGGGTTTGAATCGCACGATCTACCAAAAGGGGAGATGGACGCTCAACTCATCATTCGGCCTTCACTTCTGGGGTGTTTGTAACCTTACGACGGTTAGCGGCTGCAGAACAGCAGCAATATAGAGAGGCACTGATAAATCAGTCCAATCTTTGGTTGAAGATTAATCTTCTGGTGGGACGGTTGTAGAAGCTGGGGGATGTCCTTACAACAATTAAACAATGAGCCATTGGGGTGGCCCCAAATCACTCTGGTCTGGCTGTAGCACAGTACTTGTATCCAGTCGACAGCAGCAGGGGTTTAGGAGGAAGGGACGGGTAAAGGTGGGTCCAGCGGTTCCAGCAACAAGAACAAACCGAGAGAAACGATAAGGTAAAGGGCCCCACCCAAGCAAACAACTCCCTTGATCAGTGGGAGAACTAAGCCTGGGAGGGGAAAAAAAGGGTAGAGTATAGGAAAGAGAAATGAGGAGAGTTGAGTCAAAGGACCGTGTCTATTTGCTCTATGGTGACCAGCTGGCGAGCCAAAGACACGGACAGAGTAAGAGTAGAAAGTGAAATGCTGGTGGGCTCCCCCTCCTGGAACTCTTTTCAGACATAATCAAGGAGGAGCATGGCCAGCAGAAGAGAGGAGAGAGAGAGAAGTGTGGATGAAGTGCAGTCTGGATAGCAAGTGTCGTTCGGCTATCCCATCTGGTCTATTTATGGGAGGTGGGGTGATGTGGCTAGTGGGGGGGGGGACCCAGGAATTGGCTAGGGTGATTTTCCAAATATGGATCGAAACTACCTCTATTTTAGGGTACTTTTTTCACATGGGTTGGTGGAACAACACCCATTTTAGGGCAATATTTTACATGGTTTTCTGGTGCAACAACCCACATTTTGGTGCAATTTTTCACATAAGCTTAATTTCTTTTGTGTGTGTGTGGGGGGGGGGGGTCCGGGCAACCAGGAAACCCCCCTGGGTGCGCCCCTGGGGGTTGCTAATTTGGAAGTCCCATTCTTAGACCTAATCAGGAAATCCACTAAATACGGTGGTATGCCCCGAGCTACAATGCTAACGTAGCAATTTAAAATATATTTGTTGTTGTTCTGGTACATTAATTGATTAGAGAGGAGAAATTCCCATTGTTGACAATTAGTCTTCCTCATTCCACTGCCCCTTACCCTTTCCTAGTAATGCCAAGTGCCAGGGTAGGTAGCGACAAGAATCACTTCTTTATTAAGTCATTAGTTTGACTCGGCCAGGGTTTGAAGTGGGGGTTCAAGTGAATGCTAGGGCAAGGACTGGTTGGCTCAGTGTCAGGATAATTGAATAACGCAAGAGAGTAATCATATAAAGTGGCATTTATTCTTTCTATTTTAGCTTGTTAGAGTTAGGTTTGTGATGGTATTTTGTTTAGAGTTGAGGATTTCAGGCACTTAACCCTATCGATCTATGTTATTAGTTGGGTGGGTGGGACGGCAAATCTGCGCTAAGGAAGCACGTCTGATCGGTTGAAAGTTCTGGTCGAAGTGTCGAGATTCGCTAACTGCGTCATAGCCGTTGCCGGGAATTTACAGTAAGTAGGTGGTGGCACATTGATCGGCGGCCATTTATTAGTTCAAAAGGACAATGTAGATGGTGCCAGTAGTCACCTTAAAATCTACTGCGGATATACAGTCTCGCTCTCAATTACCCATGTTGTGCACATCATGGACAATGTGACTGAGTTGGTTAAACCAAAGTCGGTTAATCCAAATTATCAGTTAATCCAAACAAAATTGTTGGACCCCAGGTCACTTCGGTATGGTTAAACGAATCATTCATGTAGTTGGTTTTAAGGTCATCTGAGAACCCACCATATTTTGATTACGATAAATGGTAGTATTTTGCCGGGCCGCCAAAAAAGGTTTGGGTTAACCGATCATTTGGTTTAACGGAGCTTGGTTTAACAGGGTTATACTGTATATATATAAAAAAAAACAATAATCAAAGTGTCCACATACATTGTATATTACATGTGCAGTACATGTTTACTCAAAATCAAAGTCAAAGCCAAAGGTCGGTTAAACCAATGATCGCTTAATCCAAACAAATTTCTAGGGTCCCTTCAAGTTTGGTTTAACGGGGTTATACCGTATATAGTTGCATAATCTTCTTGGTTGTCTCATTGGTTGAGATGATGACATCAACTCATGTGTTTACAGGAAGTAGTGTTCTATTTAATACAGATTAGTTGTTAGCGCAATTTCGCCATGATCTATGTTATAAACAAATTAATGTAGTGCAAGAATCTTACTGAGTTTGATCATTATGAACCAGGTGTTAATACCTGGGAGGAGTGTCTTTGACTACATGAATTAATTCGAGTAAGTGCGTTGTTAGTAATGAAAGGATACCCTAGATTTGATGGATTGTAAATGTCAGGCTGGTACAGTAGTAGTGGTAGATATTTGGCATGGATATGTTAATAGCAATGTATGTAGACCAACATGCAGGCTATGAAGGGCATTTTGTGACGTCAGTGAACAAATAATTTGATAGATGGATAATATCGGGGGAGTGGCAGGGAATGTTTCTAAATGATCACCTACAGAAGTGTGTAGAGGTCATTGTACTAAACGCTAATTCACAAAGGCACAGCACAGTTTGAAACTCATCGTATATATCATAACCTAAGCAAAAGTGTCAGAAGAGGAAAGATCATCTTCTTCACCCATCAGACTCTCCGACTGCAGCTGCACACACATGTCCAATGTGCCACCGCACATTCTGAGCACAAATTGGACTCATTGTTCATCGATGAGTTCACAACAAATGATGAGTTGCTGTCATCATCGCTAACAATGGACAACCAAGAAGAAGGAGAAGCATTATGTGGGGCTTTCAGAGCGGTGGAGGGACGCTATTAGAAATAGCCCAAATAAGCGTGACCTAGATCATGCACGCCCCCTTGCGGCAAGCCAAATGTGCAAGGCGCATAATCCTGCCGGCTCACCCTCGCTGTTGGCTGCCTGCCTCACTTACGCAGTGTCATATGCATGGTGTTGATAATCGCACAATGCCTGGTGTCAACAGGTCCGATTTGACCCGACTGAATCCAATGCGAATATTAGTATAGTCGTCATGGAAACATGTTGACGCCATTTTCCATATACATATATATATAGTAAAACCTCTCTAAATCGACCGACCTTGGGACCGAATTTAAGTGGTCGGTTTAGGGAGGTGGTCGGCATAGAGAGGTTTTACTGTATATATATATATATATATATATATATATATATATATATATATTTATCAAAAATCCTCCGGTGCGACTGACACTGGTCTACATCCGGTGGAGGCGAGGAGGGAGGTGGAGCCACTGGTACAGTGTTGGTCTTACAGCGTATAACAAATAATAATATTAATTAACCCCTATGTATCTTTATACTCGCATAATTCGTTATACATCACATATATTGCAGATATAAATGTTATAGTTTAAAGTTTGATATGAGAGGCGGGAGACCGTTGGAGTTGGTTCCCAGGCGGCAGGAAGCAGAGAGTGCCCCATTAGGGACTATTCTTTATTTATATTCACATAAAAAATTATGTAGCACATATATTGCATAGAGAAAACATGAAGTTCGAATCCCGTTGCTCTAAGTTTCCAGAGAATATTACGTGAATTACGGGTACTGACATGTGACAGAATGCACTCATGACTACTTTATAGTGCTGTCCCACTGGGAAATCAGGCTGCGAACACCATGACCCAATATCCCACTCATTCACATTATCCTGACACTGAGCTAACCAGTCCTTGCCCTATCCTATTAATGCCAAGCGCCAGGCTTGGAAGCAACAAGTATCAATTTTAAAAGTCATTGGTTTGACTCGACCGGGAACTGAACTGCAGACCTTCTGCATGTGAGGCCCGTGGTCTAGCGATTAGGCCATGTCAGTTGCAGTGGTGAAATTTGTTAACTGACATATATATATATATATATATATATATATATATATATATATATATATATATATATGTAAGAAGGAAGGCTAGGAGTCATGTATAGCAATTTAGCGTAAGGGCGACATCATTTATTTACACAGCAATGATATAGCTTAGATCATCAGCCTGGCAGGCAAGATCCTGGATGTACCAATCATCCATAACTTTCAATAACCAATGTGATACACCAGAACACATAGCAATTAAATCATACAGTAATCATATCAATCATAAATGATATCTGGCTGGGCCACTGCCCTACCGAAAGGAAAAAAAAAAAAAAAACACGATGTTGATCGGGGTGCGGTTGACAAGCAAGTGTCGAGTCCTGTGCACCTCTGGCCTGGATGTGCGTGCGCCGACAGTGGCGCCGCGAGTCCCCTGGCGTTGAACCCAGGAACCACAATGGTGGTTGTTTATCAAAGAAGTAGTATAGCCGGATTCCTTCTAGTTACACCTGCATACAGAGGGTCTGTATACGCGCTGTAAGAAGGAAGGCTAGGAGTCATGTATAGCAATTTAGCGTAAGGGCGACATCATTTATTTACACAGCAATGATATAGCTTAGATCATCAGCCTGGCAGGCAAGATCCTGGATGTACCAATCATCCATAACTTTCAATAACCAATGTGATACACCAGAACACATAGCAATTAAATCATACAGTAATCATATCAATCATAAATGATATCTGGCTGGGCCACTGCCAAGGGCCACCGCCCGAACCCAGCCAAGTGGAAGAGAAAAAAGGAAGAGAGAGAGAAAAAAAATATATATAAATATATATATATATATAATCAAGAAAGAACATTCTTAAGTATTAACTGTCTAATTACAAACATATATCAATTGAGGCAGCTGCTCGAATATCATTAAGTATCCGATCTGAAATCGGTAAGGTGATGTATTTATACACACAATCTGACTTCCAATCACCTCGGGCTCTAATCTCCTCTATAGACGCACCTTCCATATGTAGAAAGGTGCACCCACCCCTTCTCAGTGAATGGCAAGAGTAATCATCCGGGTTAAGCCCTGTTCGCACACACAAATACTTAATCGTTGATTGAAGCACTGCATAAGTCAATGGCTTATAGCCGTGAGCAGACTGAACCTGAAATGCTAACGCGTCCTTGGACATAGGCACCTGCTTAAAGTGTAGTTTCGTCCAATAGACCGCACATAATGATTTATTTTTTAACTCCGCTACCGGAATAAGTAATTTACGTTCACAAAATTGAATCGTTTTTGATCTCCTGACGGAAATAATCATTCCCCAGGAAAAAAATTCAAAATCGCACCTTCTCAAGGTTGAATCCGACTGAGTCAACTGACACTTGCGTAACAGTCCCCTGAAACCTGTGAGTATAGCAGCTCTAGTCGCAACATGTCCATAGGAATCTGTTAACCAATCAAACATATTCAATAAATCCCTAGGTAATAGAGGCTTTGCAGCCTTAACCTCGCACCCAAGAATCCGCTTCACACCCCCAAGGGTAGTTTTTACGGTATGATCTGTATAATCAATAGGACTTGCATTTTGAGATTTCAAGAAAAAATTTAAAGCAGAGAGATAATTAGTTATAGAGCTGTATTTCAAACTATGTGAAAGCCAAGTTATATATATTGCTACCTGGTTGGACGGACACGGCAACGGCACCAATAGACCTTGGAATTGGTCAATGAATGTAAAGTACTTCCTTATTTGCATTGAACGCGTAGCGCGACTATTGGGTGCATAATACTGCATTGCAATTGCCTTCGCCTCCTTCTGCAGCGTTGCCAGACCTACAAATGCAACTTGAACAAATGAGAACAACACAACACCATTGAACTATCCACCTCTGATATCCTTCCTAGCTGTTTTGGGCTATCCCATCTACTCAAGCTATCACTAATCACATTGTAATGGGTTTTTATATGCACGGCTGTTATACTGAAATTATAACGAACGGACACCCAAAATATCCGCTTTATCATGTCCATTATAATTTGATTCTTTGTCACACCTTTCACCAAAGCAGCCCTAACTGTGTTATTATCAGTGACGAATACTATATTTTTATTTGTCCATTGCATACACCATCTATCAACAGCTGCTACCACCGCCCACATCTCTTTAATATTTATGTGTGCACGAACTACTTCAATAGGCGTTACAACCCTATGGTGAGACAACGCGTGAATTGGCCGGTCCTCTTCAAAAAACCCGACACACCAGTCCAAACCATGCAGCGCGCCATAGCCTTGCTGTGACGCGTCAGTATACACTGATAAACTCCCCTGCTGGCCTATCAATATTTTTTGCTCACCATTAAACTGGTCTACATATTCTAGCCACCAATCTATCTCCTCACGGAAGGAACTGTTTATCCTGTACTTATAATATGGAAGCTTAAGGGTACTCACCGCCCTATGAATTTGAGCAGAAAAAGACCTACCGCCGCGCACTACTACAGAACAGTGCGATAGCCGACCACCTAACTGTTCCAACTCTTTCCTAGTAGCTTTCTTTTTACCAACAAACTCGCTTAGATGATTTTTTAATTTCAATAACTTATCATCCGGCAGCTTAACCTTCATAGCTATACTATCTATTATTATTCCCAGGAACCTAGCTTCCGTAGAAGGCGATATCATCTTTGAGAAATTTATATAAAATCCCAATCTTCTTAGAATAGAAATTAATTGCTGCTGAATCAAACGACAATCCTCATAGTCATATCCCAACACAGCAAAATCATCTAAATAGTTAACTATACGGTTATTACCCTGCCTGACTGCACAACGATAAATAAAATCTGATATTTTACTAAAAATATAAGGGCTAGAAGATAACCCCATTGACAACCTATTGTCAACAAAATATTTAACCTGACCATTAATATCCCACCTCAAACCTTGTTTAACTCTATCATAAGGGTGAACGCTAACAGCTCGATAAGCATCCTGGATGTCAACTACCGCAATATAATCTCCCTGTACAAGTAACTTCAATAATGTATCAACATTTTTATAACGAAATTTACAGCATGTATCAGACACAAAATTGTTTACCGATTTCCCATAAGGTTTACTACAATCAACTATTACCCTGTAACCTGAATTAGCTTTAGGAATACAGAACATATTATGAGAGCAAGTAGGAAGAATCTCCGTTGGAGAAATATATCCTTTTTCAACCTCGGTTTGCAATTTAGTTTGTATGAAAATATTATGCTTACTGTCATCCTTACTCGTGTATGTGCTATTATAAGAATAAGGAAATTGTTCATTAATTATTTTAAATCCAAAAATAACACCATGTAATATATAGTCCCAGTCTGGGTCGGTATCACCACGGAAAAAAACCTCTGCAAATACTCGACAGGGTTTAAGCTGGACTGCGACACCTGCAATTTTATGTGTGCAAGCACAATAACCATGAACACAGCTGGGGAAAACTGGAAAATTACATTTAAGCTCACCATTAGTATATTTATCAGTAGCTGTAACACTGTAACCGTCCACTGTATTACACCCTTGTAACCAAGATGTATTAATGGGTATCATAAAGGGAAGTTGATTAACCGTACTGTCTACAGTGCCACTATGCACCGGTACATGCTCGGCTATTTTAAGCAGAGTCGGAGAAGCACACCCCTCCCCTTTCATTACTACAACTGTATCAATTCCCTTATGCTTATTCTTAGTCGTTAATTTTGAAGTAGACTCCAATGAACTATTTAACTTAATTCTTGAATAAGTAGCATTATCCCCATCACGTGTAACTTTAATTTTTCAATCCCTACGGCATTTTACGCGTTTATGACTCCGACTCCCACACCGTGAACACCAATGACCATAATCACATGTCATACTATCACGTGAACAGCCCTGCTCACCATTATGCGCAAAACAAGGTTTCTTTCCATCCCGAGCATATAGACGGTTTGAAGCGTTAGACGAACTAGCTCCGTTGGTCTTCTTATTGTCTTTTAAATTTTCAAATGCATAGTGCCGCAACGCTAAGTCATTATTACCAGCTTGAAATGCCTCAAACCCTTGTTTCTGCGCTAATTTACGAATACCGGCATCATAAGCTACATGCGCCGAATTATTGAAATTATTGAATTTAGCATTAGCACTCAAGAAGCTTATGTGGTTTAACATAGCATGACATGCACTCATGTCCTCGTAGGCACTACTGTCCTGGAACCAAGCGCACGTGGCCTCAATAATTTCATATGTATTTAATTTTTTTACTTGCTTTCTGTCCGCCGTGTGGTGTTTCAAAGACCACTTACGCTGCCGCCGCCTCTCAGTGCTGGGCGTCCGACTTCCCGAGCTAGAAGAGGACGACCTCCTACGACGCCGGTGACCACCGCGCGCGTGACCCGACTTGCTCCGCCCCCTTTTTTCCGACACGTCTTCCGACACCTCTAACGCACTCAGCTCCTCCTCCACTAGCTTACGCTGCTTCTTCAACGCCGCCACACGCCGCTTCCTCTCCAAAACGTCCACTTCCCGTGTTAAAGCCGCCTCTTCTTCCAGCAAATTGTCGCTCAACACACCTCCGGTCGCGCCACGCACCTCACTTTTCACGTCAGTATTCATTTCGCGTGTCTGTTCAACCGGTTGTAAGGCTTCAGGGTGCGCTCGTGTTGCTCTCTTTTTAGTTGCTGATAACCGCATTGGACACAGCTCGTTGACTGGTAACATGTGTTTCTGGCCGCACGGACCACAGTAGTCGGACATCTGTTGCCTATGTCTGGGAACGCCCCCTGCTATGCCGGTGTCAAACACCGCTCGGAAAAAAAATACATCACCTTACCGATTTCAGATCGGATACTTGTTGATCGGGGTGCGGTTGACAAGCAAGTGTCGAGTCCTGTGCACCTCTGGCCTGGATGTGCGTGCGCCGACAGTGGCGCCGCGAGTCCCCTGGCGTCGAACCCAGGAACCACAATGGTGGTTGTTTATCAAAGAAGTAGTATAGCCGGATTCCTTCTAGTTACACCTGCATACAGAGGGTCTGTATACGCGCTATATATGTGTGTGTGTCTGTATACTAGTTTGAATATAAAATAGATAATGTCAACATCCTTCCGTCATGATATAAATATATCTATATATAACGCTACCATCACTTAAGATTTATTGCTGGATATAAGAAATATTAACTAATTAAGTCAATTGAATAGAATCTGTCACTGCTGCAGATCATACGAGACTATAATGATCAGCATTTCTGTGTGCACACCGTAGGGAGGGAGTGGGAGGAAGAGAGGGAATCGAGGAGTGATAGGGAAAGGGATGGTTGGAGGGAGCGGAACGAAGAGGAATATACGGGTATGGAGGAGGAGAGGGAAGGTGGAGAGGGAGGGGTGGGGATGGGAAGGGGGGAGAAGGAGAATCGGGGAGGTGATGGGGAGAGGGAGGGCAAGGGGAGAGGGGGGGTGAAGGGTGGGGAGGGGAGCGCAGAGGCAGATGGGGATAGAGGGAGGGGTGGGGATGGGGAAGGGGAAAGAAGGAGAAGAGGGAAGGTGGGGGAGGGGAGAGACGGAGGGTGAAGGGGGCGGGGAAGGGAGGGGGTAAGGGACGGCGGGGAAGTGGGGAGGGGTGAAGGCGGTGAGGGGAGAGGAGAGGGAGGAGGAGGGGATGGGAGGGGGACGTGAGGGGGGTGGGGGTGGACGGGACGGGGACGGGAGGGGGCGGTAGCGGGCGGGAGGGAGACGGGAGGGGGACGGGAGGGGTGCGGGTGGGACGGAAGGGGGACGGAAGGGGGATGGGAGGGGTACGGGAGGGGGATGGGAGGGGGATGGGAGGGGGACGGGGGGACGGGAGGAGGGGACGGGGGGGGAGAGGGACGGGAAGGGGCGGGATGGGACGGGAGGGGGCGGTAAGGGGCGGGAGGGAGACGGGAGGGGGACGGGAGGGGGCGGGAGGGCGGCGGGAGAGGGGACGGGAGGGGGACGGGAGGGGGACGGGAGAGGGACGTGAGGTCTACCGGAGGGGGGCGGGAAGGGGACGGGGGGGACGGGAGGGAACGGGAGGGGGACGGAAGGAGGCGGGAGGGGGACGGGAGGGGGTGGGAGGGGAACAGGAGGGAGACGGGATGGTGGAGAGGAGGAGGAGGGGATGGGGAATGGTGGTGGAGAGGGGGGGGGGGATAAGGAGAGGGAGCTGGGGTGGGGATTCCATGCGCTGTCCTACAGTGGTGTATTGATTACACAGCATACGTTGGCAGCCTTGACACCACTGTATTAGGAACGACTCCAACCCATGATGAAGTAATGTGAGTGGGAGGCATGACGGCAGTGCACGATTCACACACAAGTAGTAGACAGGGGGGCCGGCTGATGTGTCCAATATAGCCTGGTGGCCTCAGGAAATGTCAAAAGAGAAGAGTGGGTTTCTTGGGGGTGGGGGGAGGGGTTACAACCTATCAACAAGACCAGACGGGATGAATGGCTGAATGAGTTGAGTGTCCATCCCCGTTTTGGTAGATCATGTGGTTCGAACCTGCGCGTTCGAACCCTAGTCGAGTCAAACCGATGGCAATGAAGTTTATAATTGTCACTTCTTAGACAGGCGCTCGGCATTATTAGGATAGGGAGGATAAGGACTGGTTGGCTCAGTGTCAGGATAATTTGACTGAGTGGTGCCGGTGGTGTGGTCTCCCAGTGGGGCAGCACTAGGAAAGTTGCCCTGAGTGTGCAGTGTCACAAGTCGCTACCCGTCCTGATATGACCTTTGGTGTTGCCAGGACATAAAACTCCAACAACTAACCAACCAATCCTATGTGACAGGTTGTGGGATTCAAACCCCGGTTCTAATGAATGACTTAAACAGTGGTAAACTTCGATACTTGTAGCTACTTATCCTGGTAAGCCGCATTACTGGGACATGGAAAGGAGCAGTGGAATGACAAAGGCTAATAGACGAGATCACCGTTCCGACTGCGCATGTGCTGAAAGCGGCATTGGCAGCAAAGCAAAAGAGCATGGCCATTGAGTTTGCCGATATGCGTAGGGCAAAACTTTCATTTTATTCAAAATTAATAGAAATACATAAAAATTTGGCATAAACATGTATGCACACATGCAATATAATGATCTGATGAATAGACCTAACACAAAACTAGCCATAGCTAAACATTTTGAGCTTAGAAACATACAATTCCACACAAAACAATCAGTCACTTTATCCACATCACTATTATTAATTCTTGTTCTAAATATTAAAATGCCAAATGTGTCAACAGACACTTGTTTAAGAGAAATATATAACCAATATCTGATTAACCCTACTCATTTTCTAGTTCTACATATGTCATTAACCATAAGATATAAATAAAAAGATGAATAAAATAAGTAAAACTGACTCTGGCTATGGCTCTACCACTAGTCTGAGTTCCCAGATTTGCCTAAATCTAAATGCACATGGCATAAGATGTGCTGATTATATTGATGTAAATGCAATGTTAGATAAAAGATTAACATCTTAATTTATTATATATATTTTTTTAGTTGGAAATTCTATGTTTCAAACAGGGCTGAGCTGAGCTGAAACTAGCACATTTCATAGCTGCACCCAGTGTCTTAGCATTGGCCATGTCCTTCGCAGAGGTTTGTTTATTTTCCATGCATCCTACAATGCACTGTGCGGCTGGAATGGCGATGTAGTCTATTGTTTGCAAATGAGATTTGTCCTGATGTATTTTCACTAGATGTAAAAGGGGGAAAACCTTGTTTCTCATTATTTTATGCCTTTGTTTGTAGTTCCATTCTGATATGATCTTAGATGTTGCCAGGACGGAAAACTACAACAAGCATACTTGTTTGTAGATTTGTTTTCTAGAATTTCAATGCGCATCAACCTGACCCCCCTTTCTACTACTACTACTACTGATTATAGCATGGCGAGATAGGCGAGATATGCATTAATGATATGGCTAACATGTTGGCTTGTCTACGGCGTTGGAGTCGGAAAACAATATGCACTAATCAACAACAGAAGGATTGGATGGTTGTTGGAGTTTTAAGTCCTGGCAACATCTACAGTCATGTTACGACGGGTACCGACTTGTGACAGTGCGCACTCATGGTGACTTTATAGTACTGCCCCACTGGGAGACCAGGCTGCCGGCTACCCTAACCTGGTATCCCACTCAGTCACATTATCCTGACACTGAGCCAACCAGTCCTTGCCCTCTCCTAATAATGCCAAGCGCCAGGATAACAAGTGACAAGGCATGCGCTCTACCCATTCAGCCACCGCGCCTGGTCTGGTGATTAATTCTTTGGTGATTGGTGATTGCTTAACGTCATGTCGGCAGCAAGGGCCATCCATATTCATGGTGAAAAGTAAGTGATGTTTATTCAGTCAGTATTGTTAATCACATTTATGTTTACATTTTAATTTATACCCAACGAAAATCTTAAATGGTCAGATTTGTGTCGAATGACAGCAGAATTGCAACTTTGACGTGGTTAATGTTGTATCAAATGACATCAAAATTTAACTCGCAACGCATTGCTAAATTTTCAGGTGACAATACAATCCGGTTGTTCTTGGGAACTCTCAAATTTGTTTGTGTTTTGCACTGGTAAAGCCATCTTGCATGTTACTGATATTCAAACATTGTTGTTGAAAGGTCTATGATATCTACACATTCAAGTAGAATGTGGCAGAGTGTGAGTGGATAATAACGGAATAACCACATAATAAAATAGCTGCTACAGACAACTTCCACTATGTAAAGCTTGTTTTATTTAATGACACCTCTAGAGCGCATTGATTTTTGTATCATTGGCTATTGGACGTCAAACATATGGTCATTCTGACATATTTCTTTGGAAGAAACCCGCTGCCACAACATACACTCCTCTTTCTGATAAGTAGCAAGGGGTCCTTTTATATGCACTTTCCCACAGACAGGACAGCACATACCACAGCCTTTGATGAATCAGTTGTGGACCACTGGTTCGGACGGAAAATAGCCCAAACTGCAAATGGGTCCACTGAGCAGGATCGATCGGATGATTGACACCTTCACAGGTGGACACGCTACTGCCTGAGCTACGTCACGCTCCCCTTCCACTCTTTACACTTGCACAGAAGTCCTAATAAGTCGCATATATACTCGCATATATAGTAATCAATATGGGGTTGCATAATGAGTTGAGCACCCTTTTTGATTTGGGAACTGTTTTGATTGATATATCAATGCAATACAAGATGTTAGTAAGGATCCAACCATGTCCCATATGTCATGATAGAAATGGCTGACTGTAAAATGGTGTGTTTTTTTACAAAAACACTTCATAACTAAAAGGACCAAAGTTGCACACAGTTTATTTTATTTCGCTTATTTCTTACATCAAATCTGAACATGAATATGAAAAGTATAAGGACAAAAATAAGTAGAAAGTTTTTTTATTGACGTTTTAAAATCCCTCCAATGCTGACCAGTTTTCATGAGAGTGACCCATATATATGTATATGTATATATATATATCCATGAGTATATATTTGGGAAGTAAGACGAGAAAGCATTGTATGCTGCTTACAGAGGTTCAAGGACACCATAGTGTCTTGTACAAATAGCAATCATGTAGACAACCTGTTAGGGTATACCCTCCACCACAGTAAAGACATGTTCACCGGCGCCTGTTTGGGTTTAGTAAAGCAAATAACAAAGCATGCGAAGGAGGAAGGAGATCTGGGTAAGCAACCTTTGTCAGTGATGTTGACTGTGTCGTGTATGTCCTAGCAACATATGTGGTCATATTAGGTTGAATGGTTGGTTGGTTGGTTGGTTGGTTGTTGATGTTTTAAGTCCTGGCATATCACGATGTGTACCGACTTGTGACAGTGCGCATTCATGGTGACTTTATAATGTTGCCCCACGAGTGCTGCCCTACCAGGCTGTCAGCCTATCATGACCTGATATCCCACTCAGTCACATTATCCTGACACTGAACCAACCAGTCCTTGCCTTATCCTAATAAGCCAAGCACCTGGTTAGGAAGCGACAGGTATCAATCTTTAAGTAATTGGTTTGACTGGACCAAGGTTCGAACTCATGGGTTCGAATCTCACGATCTACCAAAAACGGAAGACGGGCGCTAAACTCATTCGACCATCCCATCTGGTCCGCTTAGTCTTAGGTCATATTCGGACGGGTATCGACTTGACCCCCACTAGCTGATGTCGATTTGACCCCCAAAAGCTGATGTCTACTTTGATACAAACAAAGGTATCGACTTGTAACCGTGCACACTCATTGTGACAAAATAGTGCAGCCCCACTGGGAGACCAGGTCACTGGGGCCATAACCTGATATCCCACTCAGTCACCGTATCATGATACTAAGCTAACCAGTCCTTGCCCATTCCTATTAATACTGAGCATCAGGCTAGGTAGTGACAAGTATCAATTTGGTAAGTCATCAGTTTGACTCGTCTCAGATTTTAATCTGTGATTGTCCACATGGGAAGCCATAGATAAAGGATTCACCCAGTACTCACATTACACGGGTGAATACCAGCCCTATATAAAAACGGGCGAAAAAGCGGGGAAATGAAATGAGAGCCTAATTTCACAATCTAAGAAGCAACATTTATTCTTTGTATATGTCTTCATATTTCCCCGCTAATAAAATATCGATGGCGTTCTATGGCTGCCATCTTGTCTTTTTGCATTCTCTCTCATTTCACCAACTCTGTGCCTATATAAGTATCCATTTGATACTGGAGGCAGACATTCTACTTCCTGTTCTATACTAAAGCTATTTTCACCCGTATTTACACTACGTTTTCATTTGCCCGTGTACTACAAGTACCGGGTGAATCTTTTATCAAGGGAAGCCAGTCCTCATACCAATTCGTCCAGCACGTCCAGCTTATGGCATGAACACAATAAGCAATGTATCTGTGTTATTTTTAAATGGGGAAAGCAACTCATAAGTATTGTACTTCTGCTTTCTCCTGTTTCATGTGAAAAAATCACGGATATAAATATCAACTTGTGTGTACATTGATCATGTCGAAATAAATATTGTATTATTATTACAATAACAAAATAGACTGTAACTATCAGATTTAGATATATCACTGAGGTTTACTGTGCACATTAGGGATTAGAGGATAGCTTGACAATTTGTAATAATTTATTTTGGATTGAATATTGAAACTTCCGTCCTGATATGACATTAGATGTTACCTGGACGTAAAACAACAACAACTGAAACTGAAAGTAACAAAATAAGGGGAACCACGGGACTATTACTGTCTAGTGGCGAAAAGAAGTCATTACACTTCACCGCTAAGGGAAACTAAAGCCGTGTTCACACACACAACTTGAGGCGAACTATGGGTGAAAGTGAGTCGTCTTCACACATGCAGTATTTGGGGCGGTTTAAGGCGGAAATCGATATCTGCGCATGAGCAAGTCCATACTACCCAGCACCAGTTTTGGTTAGTCGACGTCACCATGAGAGAGTGTGGGTTCGACCTAGATATGTATCGACTGAATCGTATTGTTTTGGAACGGTCAAAACTTCTGCTGGGCAGTGAAAACCTAAAAATAAATTATGAAAACAATATCTGTGCACAGCTAGCAGTTTCATAGACCAAATTATATAATATGCGCTTTTGATCGACCGGAAAATCAACAAACTCAGGTCTCGACTGCGCATGCGTGTGACGTGCTTAAGCCGCCTCAAGTAAACCGCTACTGTCCAGTTCACACAAGCAAGATGGGCCGACTTAAGCTAGCTCACTTCATATAAACCACCTCGCGACGCGGTCTACTTGAGGCGAACTAGTTGAGTCGCCTCAGCCCTAATCCGCCTCAGCGTCGTGTTCACACTGCCAATGTGAGTCGACTTAGATGAGGCGATTTAGTTGAGGTGACTTAACGCCCAGGTGTGAACACGGCTATAAATAGACCATCACCAAAAGATAAATAAATACATTTATTGAATGATGTCAAGGACTATTCCTTCTCCCTTTCTGTTATTGCTTCTAGTCAGCAATTAGGCTACATTGAAAGTATTACCGGTCAGATGGTATGAGTACCATTTGGAGAGAATGAGTGACCACCTCATACGGTACCAGTAAGGGCACCATTACGCCTTAGTGGTGTACACATCACCATTTCATCACAGCGGACGCGGTGGCCGAATTGGTAGAGCGCAGGCCTCCCGTGCGGGAGTCGAGAATTCGGTTCCCGGTTGAGTGAAACTTATCAAATTGATACTTGTCGCTTCCTAGCCAGATGCTCGGCATTAGTAGGATAGGGCAAGGACTGGTTAACTCAGTGTCAGGATAATGTGACTGAGTGGGATAGTGGATCATGGTGCTGGCGGCCTGATTTCCCGGTTGGGCAGCACTATAACGTTACTATGGGTGTGCACCGTCACCGTCCTGATATGACCTTAGATGTTGCCAGGACATCAAATTCCAACAACCAACCAACCAGCCATTTCATCACAAGGCATGGCAATGATTTATTTTATATCAATATTTTATTAACCCATAAAAGTCGCACAATGCAAACGTTCCCACGATCTAATTCAATTTAGATAAATCACTGACTTTTACTGAGTTTTTCTTGTCGTATTTGTTAGTGTTTTGACTAAAATATATTATCCAATAGTCTTCATTAAAACTGCCTAATTTGAGGAAAGCATCCAATTTTGGAAATCAAAATGGCGAGGTGGGATGGCCGAATGAGTTGAACGTCCATCTCCCGTTTTGGTAGATCGTGGGATTCGAACCCACGGATTCGAAGCATGCTCGAGTCAAACCAATGATTTAAAAATGTATAGTTGTCGCTTCCTACCCAGACGCTTGGTATTATTAGGATAGGACAAATACTGGTTGGCTCAATGTCAGGATAATGTGACTGAGTGGGATATTGTGTCATGGTGCTGGTGTCCTGATTTCCCAGTCAGACAGCACTATAAAGTCGCAATGAATGTGCACTGTCAGAAGTCGGTACCCATCCTGATATGACCTTAGATGTTCCATCAATGATTAAAAAATTGATTGTTGTCACATCCTAGCCAGGCGCTCGACATTATTCAGATAGGGCAAGGACTGGTTGGCTCCGGGTCAGGATAATGTGACTGAGTGTGATATTGGGTCATTATGCTGGCAGTCAGGTCTCCCAGTGGGGCAGCACTATAAAGTCACCATGAGGGTGCACTGTCACAAGTCGGTACCCGTCCTTATATGACCTTAGACATAAAACTCCAACAACCAACCGACTAAAATCAAAACTCTTGCCTAGAATTGATCCTACGTGTATAACTTACATCTATATGCACATTGAACCGTGGATGAGACGACGGCTGGAACCGGAAATACAGGGTTAAACAAGCCCCAGGCTGGTACAGGCTCGATACCAACGGATGTGCTGCTAGGGGGTCACTCAACGCTGTACTATGTTCAGTAAATGGCAGTAAATACCGTTATCGTGCATTTACAAAGTCCATTAGTTGTTCCACTTTTACGTCCTGGCAACATCTAAGGTCAAATCAGAACGCGTATCACTTGTGATATTTCACACTCATGGTGACTTTATAGTGCCGCCCCACTGGGAACTCAGGCTGCCAGCACCATGACCCGATATTCCACTGAGTCACATTATCCTGACACTGTGTCAGCCAATCCTTGCCCTATCCTAATAATGCTGAACACCTGGTTAGGAAGCGACAAATATAAATTCTTAAGTCCTTTTTTTTTTTTTTACTCAACTAGGGTTCGAACATGCGGGTTCGAATCCCACGATCTACCAAAATGGCAGACGGAGGCTCAACTCATTCGGCTACCCCGTCTGGTCCGCTGATTGATGTATGTCTTACGTGCGTAATCGATTAATCAACTCGGGTCACCCGAGCCACTTTTTGGCGCATGCGCACATCCTACAGACTCGGATTTAATAAACGAATACGCTCGCGGTGGACAAAATAGTGGCTTAATCTAAAACTTAATATTTTTTTTCAATAACCGATATATGTACAGCAAAATAGGATTTAAAGTGTTTTATGATTGTAGAAGCTGACAATCTGGGTTATTAAAAAAAAAGAGCATTAAAACAACATGTCGGAGTTGTACTGGTAGCTGTTATCCTACAGGTACCAGCACAGATGTGACGTCATCGCTCCTAGCAAACCCCAGCCAAGAGGTGGGTTACTGGGGTCGGGTTGTTTTGCGCCCGGCACATGTATTTATTTACTCCACTCGCAGTGTTCGATTTGACATTCTGACGACTCGGGTGACCCGAGTCGCCCGAGTCGTGTTAATCTATTACGTCCACGATGTTTGCGACAATCGTTGATTGCAATAATACCCAATTCATTTATAAAAACAAAAACGAATAGATATGGATCCCAATTTAAGATCCAATTAAAATGGCATCCAGAATGATTGCTCTAAACGCTGTCTAAAGCTTCTTCTTTGTGTGAATGATTAGCATTTCACGTCCTCGCAACTTCTGGTGTCAGACCTCAGTTGTGACCGGATGCGGTGGCCGAATCGGTAGAGCCCAGGCCTCCCGTACGGAAGGTCGGGAGTTCAATTCCCAGTCGAGTTAAACCAAGAACTTACCAAATTGATACTTGCCGCTTCCTAGCCAGGCGCTCGGCATTATTACGATAGGGCAAAGACCGATTGCCTCGGTGTCCGCATAATGTGATTGAGTGGGATATCAGGTCATTGTGCTCACAGCCCAGTCTCCCAATGGGGCAGCACTATAAAGTCGCCATGAGCGTGCACTGTCAAAAGTTGGTACCCGTCCTGATATGCCCTTAGGTGTTGCCAGGACGTTAAACTCCAACAACCAACCAGCTCTCTGTTGTTCGAGGTGCGAGATTAATTTGGCAAAATGCCTCGGGAGCAGGGAGGCGATGTTCAACCAAAAGTGATATAAAGCACACACTTAATACCAATAAATAAATAAGTAAATAAATAAATAAAATGGGCCATATTTAATGGCATCCCGACATCAGTCGTACCAGGAGGTACAATACCACTTCAAAGAAAACTATGCTTGAAGCAAATCAATAACTAGGTATTGTCCGGAGAGAACGCGCGTTAGAAGTGTAATTAATGATGCTCGTCGTGATATCAAATGGAGCCCTTCACATCTGGCTTTAAACGAGGCTGAGTCAGCGATCCCACTTACTAACAGTTTGCTGACCAGTCCCACCAAGCTGAAGTCACCCGGAAGTTCAATGTACAGTAAAAACCTCTCCAACCGACCACCTCCCCAGATCGACCACTCCCCTCGATCGATCGCTTTATTTGGGTCCCAAGAATACCATTGTAACTATATGCTAACTCCCTAAACCGACCACCTCCCTAAATAGACCACTTATAGTTATAGTCAGTCCCAAGATTGGTCAATTTCGAGAAGTTTTACTGTGTAGGATGTTTGTTTGGGGTTTTACATCCTGGCAACATCTAAGGTCATATCAGGATGTGTTCTGATGTGTGCTTCTGAGAGTGCGCACTCATGGTGACTTTATAGTGATGCCCCATTGGAAGATTGGAATATTGGCATGACTTGATATCCTGCTCACATTGGCATGACTTGATATCCTGCTCACATAAATTATCCTGTACTCAAGGCACTCATTGTCCTATCCTATTAATGCCGAGTGCCATTCTCGGTCGGTAGTGACAAGTATTCATTTTGGAAGCCATTGGTTTGACTCAGCCTAGGTTCAAACACACAACCTCCCCCACAGGAAGCCAGCCAGTGCTCATACTGATTCGGCTATCGCGTCTATGGCATACTAAATGGTTGAAGTCCCATGTTGGAATTGTGAGTTATTGGAACATCATGTAGAATGGAATTGGAACAACAAGCTATTGGTTGGTTACTTGGTTGTTGGAGTTTTATGTCCTGGCAACATCTAAGTGTCATATCTGGGCAGGTACCAACTTGTGACAATTCGCACTCATGGCAACTGTATAGTGCTTCCCCACTAAAAAATCAGGCCGCTGGCACCATGACCCAATATCCCACTCAGTCACATTATCCTGATGCTGAGCTAACCAGTCCTTGCCCTATGATATTAATGCTGAGCACCAGGCTACGAAGCAACAAGTATCAATTTTATAAGTCATTGGTTTGACTCGGCTGGGACCGAACTTGCGACCTTTCGCATGCGAGGACCGATTCGGCAACCGCGCCTTGTATAAGATATTGAAGCTCCATACAGGGTGGCATAGAAGCAACAAAACATTGAATACCTATACAGGATGGCCAAATGAGTTGAGTGAATAATTTGAAAGGCACAACTTCTCCTCTCTACAAAGTTTATTGCCATTCAACCTAGTTTTTAGATTATAGTAGTTTGCATTGATTGATCTGACAGGCAAGGAACCACAAAGACATAAATTGGGTGTGGATTGAGTGATTGCATCAGGGAGCGAACACAGTCTAATGGCTAGGACATTGGCCCCGGATTGGAAAGAGATGCGGGTTCGAATCCTGCTCTAGGCCCAATAGTTCCGATTTGCATCACCTATATTACACAGGGCACCGGTTTGCTCAGAGTCAGGATAATGTGACTGAGTGGGATATCGGGCCATGGTGTTGGCGGCCTGGTCTCCCCGTGGGGCAGCACTATAAAGTCGTATTGAGTGTGCACTGTCACAAGTCGACACCTGTCCTGATATGGCCTTAGATGTTGATAGGTCGTAAAACCTCAATAGCCAACCAAGCATTACACAAGTATCTATCCAGGTCATCGGTGATCGCGGATAGAAAAATATAGATGTGTGTAAATTGTATGGCGGGCTTTAAGTGATAATTTGTTATGTGTAAGGAGGGATGTCTACTAATATGTAAAACTCCAGAGCACCCCTCAGTCATCTCCCGACAGAAAAGCACCTCCCTTTGCTTCCATATATATATACATATATATATATATTACAGTAAAAGTATGAGTTCAATATACCGTACATTGTTGGAAGGGAAGGTAAATGGCAGCAGAGGGAGAGGGAGACCAAGAACATCATGGTTTACAAATATTTCATAGTGGACAGGCTTGAATTATTCACAGTCTATCAGAACAGCACAACATCGGGACAAGTGGAGAACCATTGCATCCAACCCTCGACTAGAGGACGGAACTATTGATTGATTGAACAGTATGCATATATATACGTATATACAAGTATATACAAGTATATACGCAGTATATACGTATATATGTATATACGTATATATGTATATATATATATATATATATATGTTCCAGTACGATTGTGCAATTAGGGATTTCACGAAATCCCTAAGATTTCAGGGATTTTGCGACATCCCTGTTTCACTTAGGGATTTCATGAAATCCCTCAAATCTCTAGGAATTTCGCGTAATCACTGAAAAAAACAGTGCTATTTTACACAACATTACTGGTCACATTTCAGGGAGACTGAAATATCAGTGCTTCTTTTGATGATTCTTTGATAGGCATTTAAACTTGTAAATGATTTTACTCTCTTTAATTATTTATAAATTGCAATTACATGGTTTTGTGACGAATAATTCAAGCTTAACCAAAAGCTCTTGCTTGTTTTGATCTATATTTGAACAGTTGTAGTAGCCAGTTAGGTCTCAGTCACACTATGGCCTGCAACCAGTGGGACATCACTATAAAGTCGCCATGAGTGCGCACTGTCACAAGGGATGCCTTGTACCCGTCCTGATATGACCTTAGATGTTGCCAAGACGCAAAACTCCAACAACCAACCAAACATTTAGGTGATTTCCGCTATGTGAGCTGTGAACGGCTGATTGGTATTTCTGGTGGGGATCAGGTGCTGCTGCTGGCACGGCTGTGATGTATGACTGTTCTTTTAACCAGTGTCCATGTAAATGCTAATTTAAAATGCGCCCAGGGCCATCGTAAGTTATGGCGGCCACACAGCATTACACTCTCTATATATGTCCTTCTCTAACCTCATACCTTTAGCGCACTAAAGACTTGCATATTATACCCCAGTCACACGAGGCCTGTGTTTGCTTACGATCAATTTGCGACATCAAAACGTCCTACTAACGTCCTTCTTATGCCCTCCTTACACACTGGCCCCGTGAGGTTGCCAACCTCCCGGTGTCCATTTCGGAAATTTTGGGCACAAGGAGGTTGCAGATGCTGCACTTGCAACCTCCTTGCGACCAGTCCGGTCGGCGCCATTCAAAAATGGTTGGTGACCTGGCACCGACTTGGCACCATCAGCTAACCGACCTCTTTGTTGGCGAGTTGGCGCCGACCTGGTGCCGACATGGTGTCGATCTGGCGCCGTCCTGGTGGCACCAACTCATGCAATGCCGTGCTCGCTGTGTGGTTGGCACGACCCGGCGCCGCTCCGGTGCTGACTTGGTGCCGACCCGGTGCCATCTTGGTGCTGACCCGCTGCTGCCTTGGTGATGACCCGGCACCGCCCCGGCACTGACTTGCTGCCAACCCGGCGCAATCTTGGTGCTGACCCGCTGCCGCCTTGGCACCGACCATGGTTTTGAATCAATGGATCGAGTGGGACGCTGGGTGGTTGGCAACCTTTTGGGAATAAGGAGGTTGGCGGCGAACGCAGGCTCTCGTATGACTGGGGTATAAGTAAGGTACCGGGGAGTACTTAGAAAACACTGAAGATCATGGTAAATGGCTAGTTTTTAAATACTCCTATCTGGGTGCATATTTAAATTTAAAATACCAGAAATTAATATGAATGAACGAAATCAATACTCGTTGTTTTGATACCAAGATTATTTGGGCTGTATATTAAGATAACACACCCAAAGGCACTTTAATACAGGCATTTTTGCAAATTAGCATATTCTCTTCCATCACATTCATGACAACACATACCAAAGCATACAGTTTTGTTTTGCTCGGTGCTGAATCACCATTCGATACACAGGTTATTAATTGATCTTATTAGAAAGACCTCTAAATGAGCTTTAATTTGCTATATGCTATATGATAGATATTAGCAAATTATGTGAAACAAATAGAAAACACATGTTTCATTTCGTGTTAAAGGCAAATTTTGTTGAAGTAAATCAACAAAATCTTAAAATGTGAATATCTTGAAAAGTAAACACAATAGAACCTTTCTGGTTTGTTTGCGTTATTCTGTATTTAACTAGGACTGCGTTATTAACCTTAAATAAACTGCCCGGTTTAAAGATCTACAGATAGTTTCAGATTTTATTACCAGCTTATTGTTGAATAAATTGTTAGTATTACAGTTATAAATAACTAATAAATACTTTAAAACCAATAAATATATGCAACTCATTAAACAACGTTATATCTTTTGATGCAACAATGTTGCTATTGAGTCCAGTCATAATTACAATTACTTAACTCAAATAACAAAGAAGTCATGTCCACAAAGAATGCAACTCTGAACAGCTTTCCTATACCAGCTGGCGGTAAATGTGACGCGTGTATAAGTGCAGCTGCTTCTGAGAACTTTATTTATTTAACAAATAAATTCGACTTAACCGTGAGTTTTTACGGTACTATACCTTTGAGTTCAGTTGGCTTTGTGTGTGATTTTTTGTCTGTATATTAGCCGTTTCCGTTCCTCCAAGCACTACCTATACAACATTTACATATACAGTACAACCCCGTTAAACCAAGCTCGGTTAAACCAAACGATCGGTTAATCCAAACTTTTTTCGGCGGCCCGGCAAAATACTACCATTTATTATATAAAAAGATTTGGTCAAACCAAAGTATTGGTTAATCCAAACAGAATTGACTGCCCCAGACTACTTCCGGTACAGTTAAACCAAACTTTCATCTGGTTTTTAGGTCATCTGAGACTTTTTTTATATGATAAATGGTAGTATTTTGACAGGTCGCTGAAAAAAGTTTGGATTAAACGATCGTTTGATTTGACCGAGGTTAGTTTAATGGGGTTAAACTGTATATACATAAAAAAAACAATAATCATAGTGTCCACATACATTGTACATTCATAATGCACCCCCGTGTTTGCCAAAGCCAAGTCAAAGTCAAAGCTCGGTTAAACCAAACAATCCAAACAAATTTCTAGGGTCCCTTCAAGTTTGGTTTAACGGGGTTATACTGTACTGTGTTCCCCCCCCCCGCCCCCCACCATCAGGTTAGTTAGTTGGTTAGTTATGGTTGCTTAGCGCCAAGCCGGCAGCAAAGGCCATAATCACAGTGAGAAGTGTTCAACTTGAATTCTGTCGCATTATTATTTGGCCATTGCTTTTACACACAACGTAAAAGCACACAATCAATTATGTGGCCAAATAAAAGTAGGGATTTTTCTGGATATATTTCATTATTTACGTTTGTGTCGCAGTGCGTTATCGATGTTTGGTTGATTGGTTGTTGGAGTTTTCCATCCTGGTAACATCTAAGGTCACATCAGGACGGGTACCGACTTGTGACAGTGTGCACTCATGGCAGCTTTATAGTGCTGTCCCACTGGGAAACCAGGCTGCCAGCACCATGACCTGGTATCCCACTCAGTCACATTATCCTGACACTGAGCACACCAGTCCTTGCCCTGTCCTAATAGTGCCGAGCGCCTGGCTAGGAAGCGACAAGTATCAATTTTTAAGTCATTGGTTTGACTCGACCAGGGTTAGAACCCACGACCCCACGATCTACCAGCACGGGAGACGGACGCTCTAACTCATTCGGCCATCCCGTCTGGTCCCCATAATCACAGTGAGAAGTGTTCAACTTGAATTCTGTCGCATTATTACTTGGCCATTGCTTCTAGACACAACGTAAAAGCACACAATCAAGTATGTGTCCAAATAAAAGTGTGTTTTTTTCTAGATATATTTCATTATTTACGTTTGTGTCGCAGTGCGTTATCGATGGTTGGTTGATTGGTTGATTAGATGTTACCATCCTGGTAACATCTAAGGTCATATCAGGACTGGTACTGAATTGTAGCAGTGCAAACTCATGACAACTTTATAGGCTGCCCCATTGGGAGACCAGGCTGCCAACACCATGACCTGATGATATTCCACTCAGTCACATTGTCCTGACACTGAGCCAACCAGTCCTTGCCCTATCCTAATAATGCCAAGGGCCTGGCTAGGAAGCGACAAGTATCAATTTTTAAGTTATCGCTTTGACTTGACAAGGGTTTTGAATCCCATGATCTACCAAAATGGGAGATGGACACTCAACTCATTTGGCCATCCCGTCTGGTCTGTGTTTGTGTGTGTGCACCATGCTGCATGCACCGTGTGTACCTTACAACTCAACCAAGGTGAACGGGGTCTTTGATCTGCAAGCAACAAATGTGGGCGAGCCTTGTGTCAGACGAAACCAGGTCTGTGGAAAATACTGGACAGAAAGCTTTAACGACGGCTCTAGAGCACATTGATTTTTATCATTGGATATTGCACATCAAACATATGGTCATTCTGACATATTTCTTTGGCGGAAACCTGCTGCCTCCACATAGGGATACTCTTTCGGATAAGCAGCAAGGGGTCTTTTAAGTTTTATATGCACTTTCCCACATACAGGACAGACATAACACATCCTTTGATGAACCAGTTGTGGACGACTGGTTGGAACAGAAAATAGCCCAAACTGCAAATGGGTCCACTGAGCAGGATTGATCAGATGACCTACACCTTCACAGGTGGACACTCTATCGCCTGAGCTATGTCCCGCTCCCCTGCAAGCCAGAGATGCCGGGGTGCCTTGTCTCCCACGAAACCAGGTCTGCAGAAAATAATCCACGACGACAGCACGAGACAGAAAATAGCAGAAATACAAGATAAATATTTGATAACATGGCGTGGTTGTTTGTGGGCGGAATAAAGGCCCCCATGTTGATGTTTATTAAGATAGCGTCTGTACCGATATCTGCGATACTCACTGGTCACAAATAATATGTTCCCACGGTCGCGCTACAAGAACAGACACACTGAGATAAATATATTTGGTGGATCATTGTGTTCATTTTGAGTAACTTTGATTTAAAACCAGACACGATGGACGAATGAGTTGAGCATCTGCCTCCCGCTCTGCTAGGTCGTGGGATTCGAACTCCTGGGTTCGAACCCTGACCGAGTCAAACCAATGACTTAAAAAATTGATACTTGTCGCTACCTAGCCTGGCACTCGGCATTACTAGGATAGGGCAAGGAACAGTGGAATGAGGAAGACAAATTGTCCGTGATTTAAATGTTGACTGCTTAATTAACTAATGCACATAAAAAGAGGCTAAACATGGCTTTTGAAGTGTAACCATGTTGAAATTAATTTCGGGGTGATTCTCAAACATCTGACCCCGCAGGCTTCAGCAGAAACATTTTCTAAAAACTTGTATTAAATTGACGGCATGTTCCTTTCTATGCAGGAACACATAATTAGAGCTGCATAGTCCAATGATGCATCAACATTTCAAAGCCAAAGTAATTATCTGGATTTTATTCTACATATTTAACGTAGATACTGGTTCACTTATTAGATTGTTTGTTTGTTGTTTTACATCCTAGCAACAGCTAAGATCATATCAGGACGGGTACCGACTTGTGACAGTGCACACTAGTGGCAACTTTATAGTGCTGTCCCACTGGAAGACCAGGCCGCCAGCACCATGACCTGATATCCCACTCAGTCACATTATCCTGACACTGAGCCAACCAGTCCTTGCCCTATCCTAATCATGCCGAGCACCAGGCTAGGAAGCGACAAGTATCAATTTTTAAGTCATTGGTTTGACTCGACCAGGGTTCGAACCCACGACCACACGATCTACTAACACGGGAGACGGACGCTATAACTCATTCGGCTATCCCGTGTTAGATGTGTTAATTTAATCAGAGGAACCTGCTACTGCATAAGCCGTTGGCGGCAGAGTTTTGGCAAGCTTGCCAAAATTAATGTTGCATGTCTGCACTTCAAATATTTCAAAAGTTAGCCCTTTCAAATAACTGCTACTTCAAACTAAAGTAATGTAGATCATAGCAATTAAATTAATATATTTATCTCAAGGGGGGGGGGGGGGAAGACAAACTCATAACAATGGGTCGATGCAACTTTAAGAGGTGCACGAGGAGTGCTCGTGAAGCTCGTAGTAAAACTGTCCCAGGTGTGCTATAACGAGGGCATTGTGCTATATCCTACCATGACCCCCATCTCCTTTCGCCACTACACCGCTCCATCACAGCCCCGCTTCACTGGGCGGGGTGATCGAGGCGGTCAGAGGTCTGGTATGGCTGCTGCTTGTGGGTTCGGAGCCCGACCGAGTCAAATTAATGACTTGCAAATTTCATACTTGTCCTTATCTACTATGGTTCCAGTACTACCACCACCTCACCACACCACCACCTCACCATACCACCACATCACCACACCACCAAATCACCATACCACTACCTTACCACACCACTACATCACCACACCACCCCTCCACCACACCACCAGCTCACAACCTCATCACACCACCACATCACCACCTTGCAACACCACCACACCACCACATTACCACACCATCACATGACCACACCACCACACCAACAAGCAGACAACCACACCACCACATCACCATACCACCACCTCACCACACCACCCCGCCACTACATTGCCACACCATCACACCACCACACCACCACCTCACCACCTCACCACACCACCACACCACTACACCACCACACCTCCACACCACCATACCACCACCTCACCAGACCACCACAGCACTACATGACCACACCACCACCTCACCACACCACCACATGACCACACCACCACACCACCAAGCAGACAACCACACCACCACACCACCACATCACCACCCCACCACATCACCACATCACCACCATACCACCACCATGCAACCACGCCACCACACAAATACACCACCTTACCACCACACCAAGAAACCACCACAAAACCACATCACCACCACACTGCACTACCGTATCACCATACCACATCACTACCACACCACACCACCAGCACACCACCACCACATTACCACATTACCACACAACCACACCACCTTCCACAACCGTTCACGATGTGCTCACCCTAACGTTCCTGAAACTACAACCCTGACACCTGCTCCTGTTAGTTTTTGTCTTCTACCCTCACCCCACACCCACACCCACACCCACACCCACACCCCACCCTCACCCACACCCACACCCACACCCACACCCAAACCCACACCCACACCCACAACCACAACCACACTCACACCCACACCCACAACACACCCTCACCCAACCCACACCCACACCCACACCCACACCCACACCCACACCCACACCCACACCCACACCCACACCCACACTCACAACCACAACCACACTCACAACCACACCCACACCCACACCCACACCCACACCCTCACCCTCACCCACACCCACACCCACACCCACACCCACACCCACCCACACCCACACCCACACCCACACCCACACCCACACCCACACCACACCCCACACCCACACCCACACCCACACCCACACCCACACCCACACCCACACCCACAACCACACCCACAACCACACCCACACCCACACCCACACCCACACCCACACCCACACCCACACCCTCACCCACACCCACACCCACACCCACACCCACACCCACACCCACACTCACACCCACACCCACACCCACACCCACACCCACACCCACACCCACACCCACACCCACACCCACACCCACACCCACACCCCACACCCATACCCACACCCACACACACCCACACACACCCACACCCACACCCACACCCACACCCACACCCACACCCACACCCACACCCACACCCACACCCACACCCACACACCCACACCCACACCCACACCCACACCCACACCCACACCCACACCCACACCCACACCCACACCCACACACACCCACACCCACACCCACACACACATCCACACACACCCACACCCACACACACACCCTCACCCTCACCCACACCCACGTCTCACCCTAGTCGTGTTAAGAACTCTTAATGGCGGGTCCTTTTATCATACCGGACGTGGCCGACACTGACTGCCTCTCGGTGGCCGACACTTCAAGACCTGCCACACCAAGTGGCAGGTCTCATCTCTGCCACATAATGACCAGATTCGCCGTTCCATCGCCTGGTGACACTTGGCCGACATTTCAAGACATACTACACCAAGTCGCATATGTCACATTATGACCAGATTCCCCAGTCCCAGTGCATGGTGAAAAATCCCATACCATGTCGCAGATGTCACAGGATGACCAGGTACCCCCATCTTAGTACCCTGTGAAATGTGCCTGACATTTCAAGACATGCCACACCACGTCATCCATGTCATATTATAACCAGATTCCCCCAGTCCTATCACGGGAAGGTGTGCGTCATCCGATCGATCCTGCTCAGTGGACCCATTTGCAGCTTGGGCTATTTTCCCTTCCAACCAATGGTCCACAACTGGTTCATCAAAGGCTGTGGTATGTGCTGTCCTGTCTGTGGGAAAGTGCATATAAAAGACCCCTTGCTGCTTATCGGAAAGAGTAGCGTATATGGCGGCGGCAGGTTTTCTCCAAAGAAATATGTCAGAATGACCATATGTTTGACATCCAATAGCCGATGATAAAAATCAATGTGCTCTTGAGGCGTCATTAAATAAAACAAGCTTTACTTTTCCCGTCCTATCACCCGATGAAATGTGGCAGACATTTCAAGACACAACACCCCAACTCGCAGATATCTATCTCATTATGACCAGGTTTCCCGCCCCAGCGTCTGTTGAAATGTGGCCATATTTCAAAACACGCCACATCAATTAACACATGTCACATTATGACCAGATTCCTCCATCCTAGCACCCCAGTGAAATATGACTGACATTTCAAGACACACCACACCACGTTGCAGATGTCAGATTAGGACCAGATTCCCGCATTCTCACGTCCATTGAAATGTGGTGGACATTTCAACTAAACAGAAGCAGCAGCAGAGAGGAAATATTGTCTCCTTCACCCACCAGACTCTCCAACTGCAGCTACACACACATGTCCAATGTGCCACCGCATGTTCCAAGCACAAATTGGACTCATCAATCATTGATGAGTTCACAATAAATGAGTTGCTGTCATCATCACCACCACTGGACAACCAAGCATGGTTTCACTAGAAAGTTAACCGCTTGGGAAAAAACCTTGACATTTAACTAAAAGAAAGTAGTGTGACCATGTTAGTTCTGCCTATTTGAAACTGGAAATTGAAGGAAAGAAAGACACAAACACTGGAATGTCGGTAACGACTTTTATTCTACCCGAGAGATCCGGACCTGAGACTAATAAAGTTATATAGTCCGATGGTTTTGAGTTTCTGTCATTTCCTGAGGTAAATATATTAAAGCTGCATAGTCCGATGAAGTATCAGATTTTCAAAACCAAAATGATTAAATAGATTTGACTCTACATATCTAACTTAGATATTGATGCACATATTAAGCATTTATTGCCACATAGAAGGGAACACTGAGACAATTTGAATTTGATAGAACCTGTTACTGTTGAAGCCTATGGTGTCAGAGTTTTTGTGTGCTTGCCAAAACTAAGTTTGCATGTTCAAATTTCAAATATCTCAAAACTTATCCATTTAAAATCAAAGTAACTTTAACCTGAAATAAGGTAGATTATAACGATCAATTTAATATATTTATCTCAGAAAACTGACCAAAATGCAAAAGCATCGGACTATGCAACTTTAAGCTGATCATTAAAATTTACCATATGATATATAGGCTATATACAGGGTGACATATAGGCTATATACAGCTTATATATCAAGTGATATATATAGGGTATATACCGGGTGACATATAGGCTATATATAGGTTATATACCGGGTGATATATAGGCTATATATAGGTTATATACCAGGTGATATAGATAGGCTATATACCAGGTGATATATAGGTTATATATAGGTTATATACCAGGTGATATATATTGGCTAAGTACCATGTGATATATAGGCTATATATATATATATAGGTTATGTACCATGGGATATATATATATATATATGCAGTATACCGCAAGGGAGGCAGTGGGGGCACCTCTGTGTCGAGGCGCTAGGTAGTGGTTGCTTGATCTGCCAGCCGGCGCCACCCAGTAGGTTCGGGTTCGATCCGCCAGGGGGTGCTGCAGCTGGCTGCCGCCATTGTGGATCAGGCAAGTGGGCATCACTGCCTACTCGACCCGCACCATGAACACCTCGGTGCCGCTATTGTTTTTCTTGTTGTTGGGAATGTCCCAGAAGTTCTGTTGGGAATGTCCCAGAAGTTCTGTGGCCCTTGCGGTGCGATACATGATGTGCCATTGATAAGTTGTGCTGTAGAAAAGTAGCTACTAGGAGCTCTGCACGTATACAAGCCATGGCAAGTGTACCAGGTGGGTCGACGGCAGTCAAAACCGAGGGGACTGCAACAAGTGTTGCATGTACCGGTGCTGACACTGTCAGTGATATCTCGGAAGACGAGAGGGCTCTGTTGAGGTCGGTGAAGAAGCTGGAGAAGAAAAGGAAGTGTGTCGCTGAGTTGCAGGCCAAGAAGACGGTGCTGGTGGAGGATATGGCGAGCTTGAGCTTGAAGCCTGCCCCATCTCGCAGGTCTTCGGGCAGCAGGAGCCGGTCACGGGACCATTGAAGCGGGTCACAGGACTGTTGCCATCGCCAGCACCGGCACTACTCAAGCTCCGCCGAAGGTCAAACTTCTAGTCGTGAGAGACGGAAACGAAGTAAGTGGGCTATTAAAAGATATATAGAGGACCATAAAAGTGTAAAGAAGATTAACGCCCATGAAATCATTGAAGCTTCTTGCGGATGGGTCGCCGACCAAAAAGACTTAACGGTAGAGGGCTTGCTTCAGTTTATAAGCCACATAGGCTATATATCCGGGAAAGCCAAAGCAGGTTAATATGTTGATGCAGCTCATGCGAAATACGACTTGGGAGTTCGCAAGCTAGCTAGCTGCCAAGACAGGCTTTGACGCCTTCGTTTGTGGAAACCAGGACCGCTTTGACAGTGTGGGCAATGCCACCTTCACAGTTACCAGCCTGTGTATTCTGGGTCGGTGCAATTGAGTGCACCAGGTAGGTGGGTGTGCTGTACAATTAAAGCCTTGTCCGCTATTTAGTGAATGTTTCTTCTGGGGTGAAACGAACCCAGACTGGGAGTTCATTATGCATGGCTCAATTTTTGGCTATACGGTAATAAACCCTTCACTTAAAGGTGCATACAATGCTCCATTCAAGCCCTCCAGGAAAGAGGAGCATAAATTATTTGTCTCAGGTAAATTAGCCAATGAGATCAAATTAGATGGAATTACGCCAGTGAGTGAGCGCCCTGCCTGTGTCCATAACATGTTTTTTGTCCCAAAGTCTGGGGGGCGGCTTCTGGGGGATTGTGGACTGCAGTAAGCCCCTGGGTTCATCGGTGAACAGTTATATTAACGAAGTTTCTTGTAAATTTCAGTATAAGGGTGTTGATGACTTGGTAAAAGAGCTTTGCCAAGGGGACTACATCTCAGTCGTTGACATAAAAGATGCATACCAGGCAGTTCACATCCACCCCGGGGACCGTGCCAGACAGGGTATTGTATGGGATTCAGCTATTTATGGGGGCTATCATCCAGCCCTTATATCTTCAGTAAGATATCCAATTTTATAACCCGCTGTGCCGAGAGGGAGGGTGTCTAGAGAATGACCAATTACCTTGATGATTTTGCCATTATTGAAGGGAGTTTTGGTGAATGCTGTTTTAGCCAAAATATTCTAATCGCTTTACTGCGTCGGTTATGCTTCAACATAAATTTCACAAAATTGAGTTCCCATCTAAGTGTAAAAGGTTCTTGGGCATCAAAATAAACTCCATGACATTACAGCTTCGGCTCCCTACGGACAAGGTCGAAAAGTTGAAGGCTCATCTTGCATTGTTTGTTAAAAAGAGCAAGGCGAGCAGAAAAGAGCTGGAATGTCTGGGTGGGCGCTTGGCGCATTGTTCTACAGTCGTCCGTGGGGGTCGCTCCTTATGCGATACGAATGCTGAAGAAACCTTTCTATCAATTTTGTCTAAATACTGACTTTTGCAACAAAATTAACTGGTGGTTACAGTTCATGGACCGTTTTAACGAATATGCCAAGATACTATGGCACCATTCACCGTCAGTTTCAGTTTATTCAGATGCATCAAATGAGGGGTTTGGAGCGATCCACGTGGATGAGTGGTGTGCAGGTTTTTTTTTAAAAGACAGAAAGGGCTCGATAGGGACTCTACTGGGCCACCATCTGGCCAGCTCTAATGATATGTGCATTGACGGTCACATAAATTTACACAAAATGTGGGTGGTAGTCAGTGTGGCGGAATGATGGGTCCACTTGTTCAGGGATACTTCCGTTGTGTTTGTCATGGATAACACCACTTTTTGTGCCACACTGGCCGCAGGCCGCTGTAACAACAAGGATATTATGACCTGGGTGAAGCAGTTCTTCTGGCTGTCATGTGAGTTTAATTTTGCAATTAACTCTGCGTACATTGCTGTTAAGAATAATACTATATGTGACGCCTTGAGCAGGTGCGGGGAGGTTGGTAGCATGCAACACATACGAGATGCAGACGTGTCAGGACATCTATGCTGTAAACATATCTTTTCTGAGAAATGTTAATTGTTTCCGCTTGCAGAAATGGCAGAGCTTGAGGTCGAGACCCTGGCCCTAGCGGCGCAGTACTATGCGCCTAACTCAAGGGATACACGCTCCATGCAATTGTGATGGTATTTCCAGTTTATTGAGATGTGCTCCGTCTCAAACGGCTTCATACATTACTTAGTTGTCACGTTCTCTGACATATTCGTCAATCACTAACTACCTGAGTGCGCTTAATTTTTGTTTAAGATCAGAGGGCGCGGAACCCATCGACTACAAGTGCCATGAGGTGAAAACCGTGCTGGGTGGGGCCAAACGTGTTCTAAGGTGTGCGGTAAAATCAGCCGCCCCTATATTATCTAATGAGCTATTGCGTATGTTTGAGTGTATGAGTAACAGTTTGGGCCATACTAGTATATGTGCTGCCTTGTTAACTGGGTTCCGTGGCCTGCTGCGGAAAAGTCAGGTGACTAACTGCAATTCAGTACTATTGAGATCCAGCTTCACTTTCTACACCTGGGGCATGGTGATTTCAATTAAGCAATCCAAGACTATTCCGTTCTCGCAGAAGGAATTGCTTATTCCGATCGCCGCGCTAAAAAACACCAGTCTATGTGCGGTCCACTGGGTGAGGAAACACTTTACGGAGACTCACGTGGCGAGTCACGACCCGGCTTTTGAGGTGCCGGCCCTGGGCAGAGGTTGCATACCATTAGAATACAGTATTATGCAAGCAGCTATAAAGCACTTTGCGTCCTGTGCCAGTCTGGATCATAAGCATCTCTCTTCTCAATCTCTTAGAAAAGGGGGGGGGGGGCGGCGGGCGCTACCTTTCTAGCAATGCAGGGAGCGAGCATAGAGAGATAAAGTATTGTGGTGATTGGTCGTCTGACACAGTCTTCCGTTATATTACGACGCTGTTGTCAGATCATATATTAAACGACATCAGAGTGGCTACAGCACTCGAGGCCTATCTTTAATGGGTTGGCATCTGCACGTCTGTGGTTAGATGACCATCCCTTTACTAAGTTATGCATTAATTATCCTAAAGATTTGACAAAATTGTTATTATGAATGCATAAACATTGATGTGGTTGGATCAGTTGATACAACAATAAATACTATCGGCCAGTCTACCATTGTTTGCTTCATTACAGGCTATATATATAGGTTATATACCAGGTGATATATATAGGTTAAATACCGGGTGATATATAGGTTATGTAAGATGGGCACGAAGCAAACTCGGATGGTAGATATATTTATTTCAGCATTAAATAGTACATGCAGTGTATATATAAATAATCTGGCAGTGCCGACTGGAGCGAACTAGCGCGAACCCCGGCTCTGGTTTGTATATATAGGCACCTGGCGCCCCGAGCGGGCCGTCCATGCCTAGCAGACGAGTGTCCGCGCACCACGCGAGAGGAGCAGTGCGGATCTTACACGCGCATATACGCTGGCGTATATACGTGGCTATATAGGTTATATACCAGCTGATATATATTGGCTATAAACCACTAGGCAATAAGGTTAGACAAAGCAGAGTTGGGCTGAGTTCTTTATTAGTTCTCTGGCTGGGACTAATATGCCCTACCAAAAAGAAAAATGCGAGCGAAGTGACAGTGGTTTGAATCATTTCCGCACCAAACAGTTGGCGCCCCAATCGTGCGTCCATAGAGGGGTGGGTGAGCGAATCCGAATACACGCAAATAATCGTACAATGAAATATGATATCAATATCGGAATTGCTCCATTCCTTTATATTATTATAATACATTATAATACACATATATCGGGTTTTATATAGACTATATATAGGACATATACCAGGTGATATAAATAGGTTATATATTGGGTGACATATAGGCTATATATAGGTTATATTCCAGGTGAGTTAAATATTAAATAGGCTATATACTGGTATAGGTTATATACCAGGTGATATATAGGCTATATACCGGGTGATATATAGGCTATATATAGGGTATATACCAGGTGATATACATTGGCTACATTCCGGGCCATCTGTTAATGTCCCAAAGCATTAAGATGAGTGGCCAGCTTTGATGCAGACCACCAGATGCCACCCAATCTACTCAGATAGCTGGTGATATCCCCCAGGTGTTGGGTTATAGCGGCCACCCCCTATCCACCTTCTACCTGGACATTTGCCACTAGAGGAATGATGGGAAGGCAGCAGCAGGGAAGTCCACTTAAAACTTCATAAGCCACTGAAAGCATTGACTATTTCAAACCAAAACACTTACCTATATTTGAAGACTTCAGGCACCAAACCACGTAAGCGCCAATCCAAAAATGTAGTTTAAATAAAAGATTTCTATCTGAAAATAATTTTAATTCTCACTAATTCCCATTTTCACATGATCACATCCTCATGGAGCAATGAACAGAAGGGTAGGAATATAACAAAATAAACTCTTTGAAGGTTTGATTCCAATGTTTATCTCCATTTTTGGATTGCCGTTTACATGGTTTTGCGCCTGAACTCTTCATATTTTGATCATAAATACCCAATGTAGACTCTTGTGCACTCATTCAAGATGTATCGAAGTTTGGTGTTCCGGTGCTCTTCGGCTGTGCTTAAAGGAAAGACATAAACAAACCCAAGTTCAACGTTTCAACATGCACACCAACATTAATTGTGCCTGTTTCCACTTCAAATATCTCTTCAAAATTAGTCCTCTTAAATACAAATGTAATTTCAGTATTAAAATTGATATTTTCATTGTGATTGCATTACTAGCATGGTAAAAGTATTTTGCAATATATATATACATATATATATATATATATATACATATATATATGTGTATATATATGTGGTTGAACAGCTTTATTCCATTAATAAGCATATCCTATTTGCGGCATTGCAATAGATGGCTACATGTTCTGGTGATATCATTATGGGGGGAAAAATCCCTTACTTTGCCTGGCGTTCATCATAATTAGGCTTCCTAAAGCATATTTGACCGGATGCAGTAGCCGAATTAGTAGAGCGCAGGCGGCCCAAGCAGAAGGTTGAGAGTTTGAAATCCGGCCAAGTCAAACAAATAACTTACAGAATTTATACTTGTTGCTACCTAGCTTGGTGCTCAGCATTAATAGGATAGAGCAGGCACTATTCAACTTAGTGTCAGGATAATGTGACTGAGTGGGAAACCAGGTCATGATGCCGGTGGATTGATCTTCCAGAGGGTCAGCCCAACATGAAGTCGCTATGAGCAGGCACTGTCATAAGTCAGTGCCCGTCATGATATGACCTTAGATGTTGACATGATTTTAAACCCCAACAAACAAACTGACCGAACGATTTTTATGTAACATTTTTACTGCTATGTGTGCACACACCGAGCCACAACCAGATGGGATGGCCAAATGAGTTGAGCATCCGTCTCACGTTTTGGTAGATCAGAGACTAGTCGAGTCAAACCAATGACTTAAAAAGTTATACTTATTACTTCCTAGCCAGGCGCTCAGCATTATTAGGATAGGGCAAGGACTGGTCAGGATAATGTGATTGAGTAGGATATCAGGTCATGGTGCTGGTGGCCTGGTCTCCCAGAGGGGTAGTACTATGAAGTCACCATGAGTGTACACTGTCAGAAATCGGTATCCATCCTGATATGACCTTAGATGTTGCCAGGACGTAAAACTCCAACTCCAACAACCATCCACCGAGCCGCGAGACATGACAAAAATAGGGTGTTTTGTCTCCGATGGCTGGGAGAATGTCACTTCCCACAACACACAGGAGGATAATACTCAACCAAGGGTGGGGGGAGGAGCATGGCAGCACACAGCCACACAGCCACACAGCCACACAGCCACACAGCCACACAGCCACACAGCCACACAGCCACACAGCCACACAGCCACACAGCCACACAGCCACACAGCCACACAGCCACACAGCCACACAGCCACACAGCCACACAGCCACACAGCCACACAGCCACACAGCCACACAGCCACACAGCCACACAGCCACACAGCCACACAGCCACACAGACACACACACAGCCACACAGCCACACAGCCACACAGCCACACAGCCACACACACAGCCACACAGCCACACAGCCACACAGCCACACAGCCACACAGCCACACAGCCACACAGCCACACAGCCACACAGCCACACAGCCACACAGCCACACAGCCACACAGCCACACAGCCACACAGCCACACAGCCACACAGCCACACAGCCACACAGCCACACAGCCACACAGCCACACAGCCACACACAAGCACAGCCACACAGCCACACAGCCACACAGCCACACAGCCACACAGCCACACAGCCACACAGCCACACAGCCACACAGCCACACAGCCACACAGCCACACAGCCACACAGCCACACAGCCACACAGCCACACAGCCGCACAGCCACACAGCCACACAGCCACACAGCCACACAGCCACACAGCCACACAGCCACACAGCCACACAGCCACACAGCCACACAGCCGCACAGCCACACAGCCACACAGCCGCACAGCCGCACAGCCACACAGCCACACAACCACACAGCCACACAGCCACACAGCCACACAGCCACACAGCCACACAGCCACACAGCCACACAGCCACACAGCCACACAGCCACACAGCCACACAGCCACACAGCCACACAGCCACACAGCCACACAGCCACACAGCCACACAGCCACACAGCCACACAGCCACACAGCCACACAGCCACAACAACAAACACACAGCCACACAGCCACACAGCCACACAGCCACACAGCCACACAGCCACACAGCCACACAGCCACACAGCCACACAGCCACACAGCCACACAGCCACACAGCCACACAGCCACACAGCCACACAGCCACACAGCCACACAGCCACACAGCCACACAGCCACACAGCCACACAGCCACACAGCCACACAGCCACACAGCCACACAGCCACACAGCCACACAGCCACACAACCATACAAACACACAAATACACAAACACACAGCCACACAGCCACACAGCCACACAGCCGCACAGCCACACAACCACACAGCCACACAGCCACACAGCCACACAGCCACACAGCCACACAGCCACACAGCCACACAGCCACACAGCCACACAGCCACACAGCCACACAGCCACACAGCCACACAGCCACACAAACACACAAATACACAAACACACAGCCACACAACCACACAACCACACAGCCGCATGGCCACACGGCCACACAACCACACAGCCACACAGCCACACAGCCACACAGCCACACAGCCACACAGCCACACAGCCACACAGCCACACAGCCACACAGCCACACATTGTCATGACAGCCAGAGTGATGGTGGCAGTGTGTTTGTGGGAGGGGGAGAAGGAAGATGGGTCATGTTATGTCTGGGATGGTGCTGAGGATGGGGGGTGGGGGTGGGGGTGGGGTGGGCGGTGGGGGAGAGGGGTACATGAAAGAGGCTGGGATGAAGGAGGGAGGGATGCATATCAAGCTTGCATAAGTACTCATAAGTAGGTCAAATGGGGGTGTTTGTTTTGGTGTTTTTTTGCATTCTAGCAGCATCAAAGATCATACTAGGACTTGTGACCAGTGCGCACTTGTGATGACCTTATAGTACTGTCCCACTGGTAGACCAGGCCACCAGCACCATGATCCGATAGCCCTCTCAGTCACATTGTCCTGATACTGAACAAACCAGTTCTATATAATATATATAATATATAAATATAATATTTATAAACTATATCATATATGATGTATATATAATATAGGACTATATATAATATATTATATGCATTATATATATTATATATGAAGAGTTCAAGTGCAAAACCACATAAACGCCAATCCAAAAATGTAGTCTAAATACAAAATATTTACATGAAAATAATTTAAATTCGCACTAATTCCACGTTTCATGTGATCATATGGGCATGGAGCAATGAACAAATAAAATAGGAATATACAAAAATAAAATTTCTGTAGGTTTGATTACAATGTTTATCTCCATTTTTGGATTGGCGTTTACATGGTTTTGCGCCTAAACTCTTCATATATTATATATATATATATATTATATATGTTATATATGTTATATATGTTATATATGTTATATATGTTATATATGTTATATATATATTATATATATTATATATATTATATATATTATATATATTATATATATTATATATTATTATATATATATTATATATATTATATATCTATTATATATATATTATATATATAATTTATATTATATATATTATATATATTATATATATATTGTATATTATATATACATCATGTAGTATATAGTTTATATATATTATATATATTATATATATTATAATATTATATATATTATATATATATTATATATATTATATATATTATATAAATTATATTTATTATATATATTATACTTATTATGGATAACATGTCATTATTTTAAGGTGGGGGGGCTAAATTATGTAGAATTGGTCTTCCCCCTTCCCTGGATACATATGGACAACAATACCAGGTTCATGTCTGGTCCTTGTAGAGTATCTATCTGACTACTTAGCACATGCTCACTGTGTGCACCTTGTATAGCAAGGGTTTTGTTGTTGTTGTTTTTAACACAAAAATAAATTCTCGGGGGCGGGGGAGGTATACAAGAAGACCCCAGTGAAGCGCTTACATATAGTAAGAAGCAGCCGTTTTCCCAAACTCACTCATTTCAGTAACATAATTGCGGCGACTAATAGGACGCTGTGGTGAGAGGTGTGCAAAGGTAAGGAGGGGGCGTCAGGGTGATTTATTACCCGCGGACTGAATGGAAAATAGATTGCTGAGTGAGATGGCCAAGGGGTTTAATCCGGGCAGTGATCCGTGATATTGGAGGGGTGGGTGAGCACAACGGACTCTGCTTACCCGGTCTATTATCGCCCATAATGTATTATTGTAAGTACATCCGGGCGCCACCAGGGGGAGGGGGCCACAGGAAATGTAGCCTCGGGCAGGAGGATGTGGGGGGTGGGGGGGGGGGTAGGTTGAAGGGGGGTGGGGAAGGGGGGAGAGGGATGGGGAGAGGGTGGGGGAGGGTGGGGAGAGGGTGTGGAGACGGTGGAGAGAATGTAGGGAGAGGGTGAGAGGAGGGTGGGGACGGGTGGGGAGAGACGACGGAGAGGTGGGGAGGTACGAGGAGGAGTGGGAAGAGGGTGGTGAGGGGTTGAGGAGAAGGTGGGCAGAAGGTGAGTAGAGGGTGGGGAGAGAGTGAGGAGAGGGTGGGGAAGGGTGGGGAGAGGGTGGGGAGAGGGTGAATAGAGGGTGGAGAGAGAGTGAGGAGAGTGTGGGCAGAGGATGGGGAGAGAGTGAGTAGAGGGTGAGCAGAGGGTGAGTAGAGGGTGGGGAGAAAGTGAGGAGAGTGTGGGCAGAGGGTGGGGAGAGGGTTCGGAGTATGTGGGGAGGGATTGAGAGGGGTGGCGAGAGGGTGCGGAGAGGGTGAGGAGAGGGTGGGGAGGAGGGTTAGAGAATATGGGGAGAGGGAGAGGAAAGGTTGAGGAGAGAGGGTGGGGAGAGGGTTCGGAGTATGTGGGGAGGGATGAAGAGGGGTGGCGAGAGAGTGAGGAGAGAGTGGAGAGGGATGAGGAGGGGTGGCGAGAGGGTGGGGAGAGGGTAGGGAGAGGGTGGGAAAGAATGAGGAGTGAATGGGGAGAAGCTGGGGAGAGGGTGGGAAAGAATGAGGAGTGCGTGGGGAGAGGGTGGGGAGAGGGTAGGAAGAGAGTGAGGAGAAAGTGGGGAGGGACGATGAGGGTTGGGGAGAGGGTGGGGAGAGGGTGGGGAGAGGGTGGGGGAGAGGGTGGGGAGAGGGTGGGGAGAGGGTGGGGAGAGAGTGAGGAGAGAGTGGGGAGGGATGAGGAGTGAGTGGCGAGAGGGTATGGAGAGGGTGGGGAGAGGATGGGAAAGAATGAGGAGTGAGTGAGGAGAGGGTGGGGAGGGGGTGGAAGAGAGTGAGGTGTGAGTGGGGAGAGGGTGGGGAGAGGGTGTGAAAAGGTTAAGAGAAAGTGAAAGAGGGGTGGGTAGAGGATGGGGAGAGGTGCAGAAGGGTGGAGAGGTGGCGGGGAGAGAACAGGAAAAGGGTGGTGAGATGTAGGGGACACGGAGGAGCAGCAAAGAGTAGCAATAGAGGGCGAGACACGTGGGGAGAGGGTGGCTAGAGGGTGGGGAGGGAACAGTTCTTGTCCTTTTTTAGTTGGCTGGTTGTTGGAGTTTTACATCCGGGTAACAGCTAAGGTCATATCAGGGTTGGTAGGGACTTGTGACAGTGCGCACTCATGGCGACTTTATTGTGCTGCCCCACTGGGAGACCAGGCCGTCAGCCTAGCATGACCTGATATCCCACTCAGTCACAGTATCCTGACAGTGACACTGAACCAACCAGTCTTTGCCCTATCCTTATAATGCCCAGTGCCTGGCTAGGAAGCGATAAATATACATTTTTAAGTCATCCTTTCTTAGTAATGTCGAGCGGCAGCCCCTGTAACAACAAGTACCAGTTTGGTGAACCCCTGAATTGACTCTGTAGGCGTTGTTCTCATCGCCTTCCACTGGGGAGGCTGTCATTCTACCTACCCTGCCATCCGGTCTGGTCCTAGCAAAGATTGTCAACTTCTTAAGAACAATTCAAACTTCTATTCTATTTGTAACATTCGATTTTAAATCCATAGTATTCCTTGTGTAATGATTCCCTTTATAATAATGATGCATTTTGTCGAAGATATACTACCGATACACAGGTGTTTCTTTTACATAGTATACAACACATATAAAGATACACTTTGTTGAAGATATACTACCAATAAACAGGTGTGTTTTTTTTATAGATATTATACAACACATATAAAGGTACATTTTGTTGAGATATACTAACAATATTGCTGTATCATAACAATCGCAGAAACTCGAAACCATCGGACTATGCAACTGCAAAATGCAAATTATGATGAGTCAGGATCCTAATAACTGTGGATATAAGTAATGCTGTTTTGATGGTGTTACACGCCCTTTAACAGTTCAGGCTAACAGACCCAAATACCAGCACCCACTTACCTACATGCTGGCGTCTCCCATAGCAGCCGCTTCCAGCTAGGAATGCACTGAATCGATATCGTGTTTATCCTTATTCCCCCAGCGGGGCCAGAACCCATGTGGTGTGCCGCCCCAGAGGTGGTCTAGGGCCGGCCAGGTGCACACTAAAAAGGCTGCCTCACACCACGCGATAATCTGACTTTTGTTTTAGTAGATCTATGTGTTTATTCCTCTGAATACATTAAAACCTCTCTAAATCGACCGACCATAGGACCGACTTAAATGGTCCATTTCGGGAGGTGGTCGGTTTAGGGAGTTTTTTGTTTTGTATTGTTACAATGGTATTGTATGGGCGATCGTTTAGGATCCACAATAAAGGGATCGATATAGGAGAGTGGTTGGTCTGTGGAGGTGGGCGGTTTGAGAGGTTTTACTGTATACAATTGGGGCACTGGTCTTCATCTAACCATGACCGTCACTATCGAACAATCGTAGTTGGCTACACACATTGGTAAGAGAGTACAATAAAACCTCTCTACCCGACCACCTGCACAGATCGACCACTCTCCTATATCGATCCCGATCGCTTTCTTTGGGTCGCAACAATACCATTGTAACCATATTTTAGCTCCCTAAACCGACCACCTCTGTAAATGGACCACTTATACTCGGTCCCAAGTCGGTCGTTTTAGAGAGGTTTTACTGTAGTCTGTATTGTATTGTGTGTGTACAGCACTCATCACTCTGTACATTATCGGGAGAGTAGCCCGTGCTGTAATGCAAATTATTCTAAATTTCAAAGTAAAGCTTATTTTATTTGATGACATCTCTAGAGCACATTGATTTTTGTTATCGTATCATCAGCTATTGGACATCAAACATGTGGTCATTCTGACATATTGATACTGATATGACCTTAGATGTTGCCAGGACGTAAAACTCCAGCAACCAAATGCCTTGCTTGCTTGATTATGAGGGGGGAGGGGGTTCGTGACCTAGCGGTCACTGTCTGCAGGACTGCAGCATTGTTTAAACGGCCCGTTGACTTGACTTCTGGGTTGTTTGTAACCTTACGACAGTTACCGGTTGCAGAACTGCAACATTATAGAGAGGCTCCGATAAATCGGCCCAATCTTTGGTTGAAGAATAATCTTCTGGTGGGACGGTTGTAGAAGCTTGGGGATGTCTTTACAATTATTAAACGACGAGTCGTTGGTGCAGTCCAGAATCACTCTGGTCAGGCGGTAGCACAGCACTTGTATCCAGCAGACAGCATCAAGGGTTTCCGAAAAGATGGGTTCAGCGGTGGTTCCAGCAACGAGAACAAAGCGAGAGAAATGTAAAGGTAAAGGGCCCCACCCAAGCAAACAACTCCCCTGGTCAGGGGGACGAAGTATGCCTGGGAGAAGAAAAAAAAGGGTAGGGTCTAGGAAAGAGAAATGAGGAGAGTTGAGTCAAAGGACTGCGTCTATTTGCTCTATGGTGACCATCCAGCAACCCAAAAACACAGACAGAGTAAGAGTAGAAAGTGAAATGCTGGCGGGCTCCCCCTCCTGGAACTCTTTTCAGACATATCAAGGAGGAGCAAGGCCAGCAGAGAGGAGATAGAGAGGGGTGGACGAAGTGTGGTCCAGATAGCAAGTGAACAACCCGTGTTTTGGTAGTCGGTGACTTTACTGTCCTGGCAATATCATTGGATTGGTGTGTGAGGGTGGGGGTGGGTGGGGGGTGGGTGGTAGTAGTGGTGGGGGTCAGGTGGGGTTGAGTGATGACAGTAGCGACAGTCTAATGAAGCTGTCATTGTACATGTTATCATTAACATGGGTAATTCACACACAGAGACTGAACGGCCAATAACATTCACGGTATGACACTGTGCCACCACCTCGTGGCTCCCACCCAAACTAACTATGACCAAAGTGGCCACCACCACTCCGGTGGTGCCACGTGGAGGAACCCGGGTCGTTACCCATATGCACGATAGGTGGCAGAAACCATATAAAATTTCCCGCATTTCGGTCACATGACCCGACAGCCATTTGAACTCCACGCACAACAAATCTCAGCCCCCGCCATCTTTGCACCATCCAGCTTTCTTTGCCCACCCACCCATACCGCTAGATAAAACGTGTCTCTATAGGGTTGAGGGTTTGAGTCCCACCCAATCCAACCATCAGCAGCGGGCCCGAGGAAGCAGACCGACGGCGGTTCCGGTTCTAACAACTCATACCTGCACAGATGACATACCCGATAAAAATAAAAATCCATTGTACCAAATGCTGTCTCGTGTTGTGAATTATGACTGTTGACACCATATAGCATGGCGGGTATAGGCGTATAGCACAATAGCTACTTAACACTTCGCTTGGTGACTGCTATATACAGACATAAATGGCCCCAGTGTAAACCGCTTTACCCATTCATCACTGTCACACAGAGTTCCAGATATGCCAATTGCCTCATGTTGCATAAACCAGTCGGCATGTTGCTATTCTAATAATCGGTCAGCAGTCTGGGAACTTGGTGACTCACTACTAGCAGAGCCGAAAAGTACTTTGACATAGAATTTTTTGTAAGTGTTTTTTTCTTTGTATATTCGTTGATTAAGCATGGACATGTTTGTTGACCTCATCTTTGTTGAACTCATGCTTGTTGACTTCATGTTTGTTGACCTCATGTTTATTGACCTCATGTTTGTTGATATCATGTTTGTTGACATCATGTTTGTTTAGCTTGTGTTTGTTGACCTCATGTTTGTTGGCCTGGTGTTTCTTGTCCTCATATTTCAGGACCTCATGTTCCTTGACCTCGTGTCTCTTGACCTCATATTTGTTGACCTCATGTTTCTTGCCATCATGTTGGTTGACCTCATATTGGTTGACCTCATGATTGTTGACCTCGTGTGTCTTGACCTCATGTTTGTCGACCTCATTTTTTGTGACCTCGTGTTTGTTAACCTCATGTTTGCTGACCTCGTTCTTGTTGACTGCGTGTTTGTTAACCTCGTGTTTGTTGACCTCATGTTTGTTGACTTCATGGTTGTTAACCTTGCATTTGTTGACCTTGTATTTGTTGACCTCATGCATGTTGACCTCATGTTTATTGGTTTCATGTTTGTTGACCTCATGTTTGTTGGCCTCATTCCCGTCATTCCACTACTGCAAATGTTTTGAACACAACACATGCAAATGACATCGTGCAATGACTGCATACCCTACCCTATACCCTGATATACTTCCTTTAATGGCGTCTTTTATCTCTTCTGTATTTCAGGTGAGTGTGAATTGATGTCACTTGAGTTAAAGTGGTTTGCGGTGGGCAGTAAGTATGGATATATGTGACATGGCGAGCACTTTCTCAGTCAGACTTGTCAGGTCTTACACTGGCTTTGGCTTTTGTTTTCCTGTGGTCATCCAGCAAGAAATATCTGATGTTTTGCTTTCCTCTGGAAGCGTTTTTTGTTTTGTTTGTTATTTTACGTCCTAGCAACATCTAAGGTCATATCAGGACGGTACCGACTTGTGACAGTGCACACTCATGGCGACTTTGTAGTGCTGCCCCACTTACAGACCAGGCTGCCAGCACCATGAGCTGATATCCCACTCAGTCACATTATCCTGACACTGAGTGAACCAGTCCTTGCCCTATCCTAATAATGCCGAGCATCTGGCTAGGAAGCAAGAAGTCTAAGTTTTGAAGTCATTGGTTTGACTCGACCAGGATTCTAACCCATGATCCCATGGATTCGGACCTCCGATCTCCCAAAACAGGAGCCGGACGCTCAACTCATTCGGCCATCCCGTCTGGTCCCTCTGGAAGCCAAGACATATAGCCATTGGTCATTCAGCAAGAAATATCTGATGTCGCGCTATCCATTGAACGATATCTGCCGATAAATCCGATATTGCTGTATCCATTGAAACATCCACTGACAAATCAGATATTCCTGTAGCCATTGAAACATCCACTGACAAATCAGATATTCATGTAGCCATTGAAACATCCATTAATAGATCAGATATTGCTGTATCCATGGAAACATCCACTTACAAATTAGGTATAGCCATAGGAATTGAAACATCCATTAATAAATCAGATTTTGCTGTATCCATGGAAACATTCACTGACAAATTAGGTATAGCTGTAGCCATTGAAACATCCATTAATAAATCAAATATTGCTGTATCCATGGAAACATTCACTGACAAATTAGGTATTGCTCTAGCCATTGAAACATCCATGGCCTATGCTGAAACCACCAATCAATCAATCAATCCATTTAAAATCAAATTAACTTCAAATTAATGTGAGGTGGATAATAACAATCAATTTAATATATTTATCCCAGAAAAGCATATGACAGAAACTCAAAATCATCGGACTATGCAACTTTAAGTGGGGGTCATTTCAGTTGAACAGAACTGGTCTACCTCTTTCCACCACCAGACGTGATGGCCGAATTAGTTGAGCGTCAGTCTCCCGTTTTAGTATATCGTCGGACTCGAACCCTGGTCGAGTCATACCAATGACCTAAAAATTTATACTTGCCGCTTCCTAGCCAGGTGCTCGGCATTACTATGATAGAACAAGGACTGGTTGGCTCAGTGTCAGGATAATGTGACTGAGTGGGATATTGGGTCATGGTGCTGGCTGTCTGGTGTCCCAATTGGGTAGCACTATAAAGTTGCATTAAGTGTGTACTGTAACAAGTCGTACCCATCCTGATATGACCTTAGATGTTGCCAGGACGTAAACCAACAACCAACCGACAACCAAACCAAAACAAAACCATCCTCCTTCAACTGTGTGATGTGTGTCTGTGTGCCTGTAAATCTGTCGCGCGCCTGTTGAGTCCTGAGGTACACACAGTACACACAGCGCGCCCTGCTGCGATGAACGAGGCGTTTGTTGCCCGGACATAATCTAGTGATAACACCGGCCCGAAATAGAATGGGCTATCAGTTGTACCAGTAGTATCAGTAGGGGAGGGCAGTCTGACAGAGGACAGGCAGTGATCAGTCAACCGAGCCACTCCAAATAGTCGGCTCGACGACCTATACCCACACACACCCACACCCACACCCAGCCCCAACTCCCGGCCGCACCCACCACCCTACCGCTCACATCGCCCACACCCATTGACTCTCAGTCTCACTGTCACTCATACTAACAGTAACACCCATACTCATTATGATTTAACAATTGATACTTGTCGCTTCCTAACCAGGCGCTCGGCATTACTAGGATAGGGCAAAGAATGGTTGGCTCAGTGTCAGGATAATGTGACTGAGTGGGATATCAGATCATGGTGCTGGCAACCTGGTCTCCCAGTGGGGCAGCACTATAGAGTCACCATGCGTGTGCACTGTCACAAGTCGGTACCTGACCTGATATGACCTTAGATGCTGCTGGGATCTAAAACTCCAACAATCAACCAACCCATAATCATCCTCAGTCACTCACAGTCTTTCTCACACCGCCCACACTCACTCACAGTCACACTCACACGTATTCTAACTCTTTCCGAAAATTCAGGCGCACCACATTCCATTAACCTTACCCCTCCTGGCCTCTTGCCGAACATTCAGGTGCACCACATTCCACTAACTTCCCCCCTTCTCGGCCCCTTTCTGAACCTTCAGGCATACCCTATTCCACTAACCTTCGCCTCCTGCTCCCTTTTCGAACCTTCAGGTGCACCACATTCCACTAACCTCCCCCGTCTCGGCCCCTTTCCGAACCTTCAGGCACCCCACATTCCACTAACCTCCCCCATCTCGGCCCCTTTTCAAACCTTCAGGCACACCACATTCCACTAACCTCCCCCACTTTCCGAACTGTCCCTTTCCGAACCTTCAGGTACCCCATATTACACTAACCTCCCCCGTCACGGCCCCTTTCCGAACCTTCAGGCGCACCACATTCCACTGACCTCCCCCGTCTTGTCACCTTTTTGAACCTTCAGGCGCCCCACATTCCACTAACCTTCCCCATCCTGGTCCCTTTCTCAACCTCCAGGTGCACCACATTCCACTCACCTCCTCATCCTGGTCCCTTTCTCAACCTTCAGTTGCACCACATTCCACTAACCTCCCCATCCCGGCCCCTTTCCGAACGTTCAGGCGCGCCACATTCCAGTTGCCAGTGTTCGCCACTTGTACTTTGTAGCGGGTAATGGGCGCCCATGGGCGGCTCTGCTTTGCACGAATTCGCGCACAGGCGGTGTCCGATTGCAGCTTGTCGTCTGATCCAAGCTGGACGGAGAGCCGCGTTCGTTTGTAGGAGCCGTGGCGGGATATGTTTGGGGTTAGAGTAGTGTTATTGACACGCGCTCTGCATAGTGTCTGCTGATGGAAACTGACAATTTTGGAGTTACCATCGGTGGAGAGATATGTGCACATACATATATAGGACATACATAGATGTGAAGTTGCGCATAGATACATATATATGCATATACCCATATACACATAAACGCATGTACACATGTCCACATGTACACATGTACACATGTCCACATGTCCACATGTACACATGTCCACATGTCCACATATCCACATGTACACATGTACACATGTTCACATGTACACATGTTCACATGGTCACATGCCCACATGCACACATGCACACATGCACACACGCACACACGCGCACACGCACACAGGCACACACACATACATATACGGTAAAACCTCCCTAACCGACCACCTCCACAGATCGACCAGTCCCCTATATCGACCACTTTATTTGGGTCCCAATAATACCATTGTAAGGATATTCTAACTCCCCATACCGACCACCTTCCTAAATGGACCATTCAATGTTGGTCCCAAGGTCGGTCGATTTAGAGAGGTTTTACTGTATACATATATTCTCATATTCACTTATATTGTTATAAGCATATACAACTATACACAAACAGTAAAACCTCTCTAACAGTAAAGGCCCCCTCCACAGATCGACTACTCTATATGGATCACTTTATTTGCGTCCCAACAATACCATTGTAACCATATTCTAACCTGCTAACTCCCTAAACCGACCATCTCCCTAAATCGACCACTTAAAGTCGGTGCCAAGGTCGGTCGATTCAGAGAGGTTTTTACTGTATATACAAGCACCCTGGACTTTTAATGGGCACGGCCGGTACCGACATGTAAACATATACGCAAATACGCAAAAACGTAAATATGCAAATACGCAAATGCGCAAATACGCAAATGTGCATATGCACATATGTGTATATGTGCATAGATGCATATGCACCTGTGCACGCGCATATGTGTGTATGCGCCGATCCGATGATGTGCCTTTTGTGCCTATGCGCATATATATGCGCCTGGTCACCTACTCAAGTATGTACATACCAACATACGCACGTACACATACACGCAGATACACACATATCCCCATAACTCAGTCTGAGACGACCTGTACAGTTATACTTCTATGAAGACACATGCACACACATATATATATTGGGTTCGGATCCCGACCCAGTCAAACGAATGATTTGCAAAATAGAATTTGCCACATACTAGGTAATAAGATAGGACAAGGACCGAAAGCATATATATATATATATAAATATATATATATATATCAGTTATTTAATACAGTTATATAAAGATGTTGTATAAAGCATGCATATAAAGCAGTTATATATACATATATGTATATATACACATATATATATATGTATGCATATATATATATATATATACATATAAATTTATACATATGCATATATAGGTATATATATATTTATATACATGACTTACCCCGACCCACATCTCACATCGCCCGCCCGCCCCGACTCGCCCCGCCCCGACTCGCCCCGCCCCGCCCCGCCCCGCCCCGCCCCGCCCCGCCCCGCCCCGCCCCGCTCCGCCCCGCTCCGCCCCGCTCCGCTCCGCCCCGCTCCGCCCCGCCCCGCCCCGCCCCGCCCCGCCCCGCCCCGCCCCGCTCCGCCCCGCTCCGCCCCGCTCCGCCCCGCTCCGCCCCGCTCCGCCCCGCTCCGCCCCGCTCCGCCCCGCCCCGCCCCGCTCCGCCCCGCTCCGCCCCGCTCCGCCCCGCTCCGCCCCGCCCCGCCCCGCCCCGCTCCGCCCCGCTCCGCCCCGCCCCGCCCCGCTCCGCCCCGCCCCGCCCCGCCCTGCCCCGCCCCGCCCCGCCCCGCCCCGCCCCGCCCCGCCCCGCCCCGCCCCGCCCCGCCCCGCCCCGCCCCGCCCCGCCCCGCCCCGCCCCGCCCACAGTGTTATCGCCTTGGTCGGGATCAGGTCAGGTCCCCCACTTATTCTCAGTCCCCCCCCCCATTCTCCAAACTTACACCCACACCCACACCAACTGCATTCAGGCATGGGTTACCTCGAGATTGGGTTATGACCGGAAACAGTCAGACAGCGCCCTCTATCTGGGCTGGTTCACATTATGACTATATATAGTATAGTGCCTGTGTATGGAGCCTATATATATTTTTTTTTTTTTCATGTATATATAGATATAAATATATATAGAGTAAAACATCTCAAAATCGACCGACCCTGGTACCGACTTCAAGTGGTCTATTTAGGGAAGTGGTCAGCTTAGTGAGTTGGAATATACAGTAAAATCTCTCTAAATCGACTGATCTTGGGACCAACTTTAAGTGGTCGATTTAGGGAGGTCGTCGGTTTAGAGAGCTAGATTATCATTACAATGGTATTGTTGGGACCCAAATAAAAAGATCGATATAGTGGAGTGGTCGATCTGTAGAGGGGTCGGTATAGAGAGGTTTTACTGTATATGGTAAGGTAGATTACGACGATCAATTTAATATATGTATCTATTAAAAAAGAATTCAGAAACTTAAAACCATCGGAGGCATGGCACACTTAAAGTTGCATAATCTGATAAAAGCACTACATTTTCTAAAGCAAACCAGTAATTGTAATTTGGACCTACATATCTAATTTAGATACTGGTGCACTTACTAAGCATTTGTTGTTGTATAGAAGGGAACACTAAGTCAATCTAATAGAACCTGCAACTGCTGAAGCCCCAGTCAGACCTCACCGGATTGAGGAACCAGACAGAAACTGGACACTGTCCGGTGAAATACGGCAATGTACGGTTTATATACGGTTGGCATCTGGTGTGTCCGTTCTGTGTCCGGTGGTGTCCGGAGTGTACAGTAGCAAGTTTTGAACATGCACAGAACTTGTACTGGACACCGTCGGACTGAGGTGTACGGTTGGTGTCCGTTTTGTCCATTTCATGTCCGGTACCCATCCGTTAGGTGTCCGGTTTGTATCCTGAAGAGTCCGTTGACAGTGCTGCGGGAATTTGGTCCGTCGGTTTTTGGCGCATCTGTGAACAGTCCGGTAGGTGTCCGGTTGGTGTCTGGTTGTTGTCCAGTTGGTGTCCAGTTGGTTTCCGGTCCGTCCATTAGACATTCGGTTGTCATCCGGTTATCATCCGGTTATCGTCCGGTGGCTATTCATTAATGTATGTTCCTTGTCTGTTTAGCGTTCGTTTCATCCGGTACATTTCAGTACATTTCGTTATATTTTGACCCCGGACACCAACGAACTAGACAATTCTTTGTCCAGTGGTGTCCGGTACTCAGTCCGGTAAGGTCTGACTGGGCCTTGAAGCATATGGGGGTCAGTGTTTTGACATGCGGCCAAATTTAGCATGTTTACGCTTCAAATATCTCCTAAGTTAGGCATTTTAAATCTAAGTTACTTCAAGCTAAAGTATGGTAGGCTATAACGATCAATCTAATGTATTTATCTTAGAAACTCTAAACCATCGATCGGTTGGTTGTTGGAGCTTTGCCTCCTAGCAACATCTAAGGTCATATCTGGATGGGTACCGACTTATGACAGTGCACACTCAGGGCAACTTTTATAGTGCTGCCCCTCTGAGAGACCAGGCTGCCATCACCGTCACCTGATATCCACTCAGTCATATTATCCTGACATTGAGCCAACCAGTCCTTGCCCTATCCAAATAATACCGAGCGCCTGGCTTGAAGCGACAAGTATCAATTTTTAAGTCATTGGTTTGACTTGACCAGGGTTTGAAGCCATCGGTTCGAACCCCAGGGTCTACCAAAATGGGAGACCGACGCTTAATTCATTCGGTTATCCCGTCTGGTCAAAACCCTCGGACTGTGCGACCTTAACCTAGAATAAATGCTCTCTAATACCTCGAGTGGGTAGCGATATAGGTCACCCCACCAGGACACCGGCTGGTTCGGGCCGACGTCCCACAACTCTGTCAACACTGTGCTGGCTTGCTCTCCCAGCAGGCTGCTGCGATGAAATGGACGCGCAAACAACATAGACTATTAACATCGCGCCAAAGAGATGTGCTTGGACTTGGAGGGTATGGATCATTAATCGGGTAGGATTAGGAGAGGTTGGATCATGAATCTGTTAGGATTAGGAGATCATGGATCATGGGTGATGTATCGTGTAGGATTAGGAGATTTTGAATCATGAATCCGGTAGGAGTCAACTAGGATTAGGAGAGGTTGGAATATGTATTGGGTAGGATTAGGAGAGGTTGGACCATGTATCATGTAGGATTAGGAGAGGTTGGACCATGTCTCATGTAGGATTAGGACAGGTTGGATGGACCATGTATCGGGTAGGATTAGGAGAGGTTGGACCATGTATCATGTAGGATTAGGAGAGGTTGGACCATCTATCGGGTAGGATTAGGAGACGTTGGACCATGTATCACGTAGGATTAGAACAGGTTGGACCAAGTATCGGGTAGGATTAGGACAGGTTGGACCATGTATCGGGTAGGATTAGGGGTGGTTGGACCAAGTATCGGGTAAGATTAGGAGATTTTGAATTATGAATCAGGTAGGAATCTACTAGGATTAGGAGAGGTTGGATCATGCATCGGGTAGAATTAGGAGAGGTTAGACCATGTATCTGGTAGGATTAGGAGAGGTTGGATCATGAACTGGTAGGATTATGCAATTTTGAATCATGTATCGGGTAGGATTAGGAGAGATTGGATCATGCATGGGTCGAATTGGAAAAATTTGATCATGTAGTCAGTAGGAATATATTAGGATTAGGAGAGCATGGATCATGTATCGCATAGGATTAGGAAAGGTTGGATCATGAATCGGGTAGGATTAGCAGAGGTTGGATCATGAATCTGTTAGGATTAAGAGAGGTTGGATCATGAACTGGGTAGGATTAGGAAATTGTGCATCATGAATCGGGCAGGAATCTATTAGGATTAGGAAAGTATGGATCATGTATCAGGTAGGGCTAGGAGAGATTGGATCATGTATCAAGTATGATTAGGAGATATTGGAAGATGAATTGGGTAGGATGACAAGAGGTTGGATTATCAATCAGGTAGGATTATGGGAGGTTGGATTAGGAGAGATTGGATTATCAATCAGGTATGATTAGGAGAGGTACGATTTGGAGAGGTTGGATTATCAATTGTGTAGGATTAGGAGAGGTGGGATTAGGAGAGGTTGGATTATCAATCGGGTAGGATTAGGATAGGTTGGATTATCAATCGGGTAGGATTAGGAGAGGTTGGATTATCAATCGGGTACGATTAGGATAGGTTGGATTATCAATCGGGTACGATTAGGAGAGGTTGGATTATCAATCGGGTAGGATTAGGAGAGGTTGGATTATCAATCGGGTAGGATTAGGAGAGTTGGATTATCAATCGGGTAGGATTAGGATAACGGGGATTGGTGTGGCTTGGTTGTTCCAACTGGAGTTTTACACCCTAAGTTTTTATGTTCGGGTTTTATCTCGCAGCAACATCAAAGGACATATAAGGATGGGTATAGACGTGTGACACCCATGGCTAGGTCTAAGTAAATACATAAAATAATGATTAACCTATTTATTGTATATATCTTTAAAAATGTGGAAAAAACTCAAAATCATCGGACAATGAAACATTAATTCATGCTAAAGTAATGTAGATAAAATAGTTATAAACGTTTTCTATTTACCTTAAATATGACAGGAACTAAAAATCATTGGGATATGCCATTATAATTCAAACTGAAATAATGCAGACACATAATATATTTACCCAAATAATTATGGCAGAAACTCAAAATTATCAGAATATGCTATGTTAATTCAAATAAAAATAATGTAGATACAATAATGGTCAACCTAATACATTCTTATAAGACATTATATGGCAGAAACTTAAAATGATCAGACTACGCAACTTTAATCCACAGAAATATAATGTAGATAAAATAATAATTAACCTAATATGTTATTCTAAATATTGGGAAAAAACTCAAAATTATCAGAATCTACGGCGTTAATTCAAATAAAAATAATGTAGTTAAGATAATGGTCAAACTAATATATTGTTATAAGATATTATATACAGAAACTTAAAATCGTCAGACTATGCAACTTTAATCCAGAGAAATATAATGTAAATAAAATAATAATTAACCTAATATGTTATTCTAAATATTAAAAAATGGATCTGAAACTCAAAGCCATTAAATTAAGCCACCACTGAGATATAGCGAAAATTCCGATAAAGGAGCCACGCTTGTCATTACCCACCCTGGTGTTCGACATTACAAGGATAGGGAAAGGACTGGTTAGGATAATGTTTGTTTGTTTGTTGCTGTTTTACGTCCTAGCAACATCTAAGGTCATATCAGGATGGGTACCGACTTGTGACAGTGTACACTCATGGCAATTTTATAGTGCTGCCCCAGTGGGAGACCAGGCCACCAGCACCATGACCTGATATCACACTCAGTGACATTATCCTGACACTGAGCCAAACCAGTCCTTTCCCTATCCTAATAATGCCGAGCGCCTGGCTAGGAAGTGACAAGTATAAATTTGTATGTCATTGGTTTGACTCGACCAGGGTTCGAACCCACGATCCCATGGTCTACCAACACGAGAGACGGACGCTCTAACTCATTCGGCCATCCCGTCTGGTCGTTAGGATAATGTGAATCAGTGAGAAATTGGGTCATAATGCCAGTGGCCTGGTCCCCACATTGGGACAAAACTCTAATTATAAAGTAGCCATGAGTGCGCACTGTCACAAGTCGGTCGGTGGCCGTCCTGATATGACCTTAGATGTTGCCAGGACATAAAACCGGTAACAAACACACTTATTTAAAACTAGGTGACCAGACCTTCAAGGCTGTGCACGTGGTGTGGTTATAAGTGTGGGGGTGTTATCCCGGTGCCGGGTGATACAGCTGGTTGGTTGTTGGAGTTTTACATCCTGGAAACATCTAGGGTCATATCAAGACGGGTGCCAACTTATGACAGTGAGCACTCATAGCACCTTCATAGTGCTGCCCCACTGGGAAATCAGGCCACCGGCACCATGACCTGATATCCCACTCAGTCACATTATCCTAACACTGAGCTAACCAGTAATTGCCCTATCCTATTAATGCCGAGCGCCAGGCTAGGAACCGACAAGTATCAATTTGATAAGTGATTTGTTTTACTCGACTGGGAACCGAACTCCTGACCTTCCGCATGAGAGGTCCGCGCTCTACCGATTAGACCACCACGCCCGGTACCGGGTGATACAGGGTGTATGTTTGATCAAGGTCGTCTGACAAGGTCAAAGGGTAGTCGGGCTGGCAAACAAGTTTTGGGGGAGAACGCAATACTTGAGATAACACCAAGACTTCCGGACGCCAGAGGGCCAAACACGAGGAGGGTGGGGGTGGGGGTGGTGGGGGTAGGGGTGGGTGGTAGGTGGTTGGGGTTTGGTGGTGGTGGGGGTGGGGGTGGGGGTGGGGGTGAGGGGAGCTGCGCTTTACAACGCATATGCCAGTGTTTGTTTTCAGCCTTGTCTGAATCTCAGTAACCAGGGTTTCATGTGCATTAACCCTTTTGACACCAAGGGCCATATGTATGTGTCAGGGTTAGTGTGGCGAAGCTGGTTTTCGGTGGGTTTACTGGGTTAGCGGTGAAAACTCTGTATGTATGTGTCGGTGTTAGACAAACACCGCGAGCTTAAAGTCGCCTGCACTCACCCCAAGCCAAGGATGGTTAACCTCGATGTTAGGGACCGATTAGGCCCAAATCTCTTCAATGCTGTCATATTTAACAGAGTTACATACTCAAAATGTGAAATTTCATTAAATTAACCCTAAAATGGAACGTTATTAAGGCTGCCGCCGCATTGGCGGCGATATTTATATTGTCGTATCAACCAATGTAAACTAAGCAAATCGACGTTGATATCCATACTGCCAGAATGCCGCCGCCGTCGCCGCCGCATCAGCGGCAATATATTAGGCCCAAATCTATTCAATGATATCATATTTACCAGAATTACATACGCAATAAGTGAAATTTAATTAAATTAACCCTAAATTCAAAGCGATATTAACATAGCCGCTACATCGGCGGTGTTATTCATATTGTCGAATCGACGAATGTAATCTAAACAAATAGCAGTGCTCGCCGGCTACAGGCTCACCACTAAGGCTGCTGGTTCCCGGCTGCCGAAACGGTGGCGATAGTGTCAAATAGCGGTGCTCACCAGGCTACGGGCTCAGCAATAACACGGCTTGCTGGTGCCCGGCAGTGTTAGGGACCGATTAGGCCGAAATCTATTGAATGCGATCATATTTAACAGAATTTCATTAAATTAACCCTAAATTCGAAGCGAAATTAACGCCGTCGACGAATACGTGTCGGCGGCGATATTGGCAAATAGCGGCGTTCGCTGGGAACAGGCTCAGAGGGGCCCCCCCAAGTTGCTAAATAACTGATATGTTAACTAACCCTGCCATGCTTTGGACACATACATACCCCATGACACATCTGGAACACCGGCGTTAGATAACCCGGGACCCGCTTTTAACACCGGAGCCGATAACATGTTGCTCATACATATGGCCCCAGGTCCTTGGGTCTGCTTAGAAATTATCATAGCTCATACTGCCCGCCTCCCACCCACCCACCCTCCATGAGCCATCTTAGTACAGAAGCTAAGGAACAGGAAGGAACAAGGAATAGGTTAGTTTGGTTGTTTTCATTGTTGTTTTACATCTTGATTGTTTTACATCTACATGTTGGTTGGTTGTAGAGTTTTACATCCTGGCAACATCTAAGGTCATATCAGGACGGGTACCAACTTGTGACAGTGTACAGGCATGGTGACTTTATAATGATGCCCTACTGGGCGACCAGGCCGCTGGCACCATGACCAAATATCCCATACAGTCACATTATCCCGACACTGTGCTAGCCAGTCCTTGCCCTATCCTTTTAATAAAAGTTACTTTAAACTTAAAGTTGCATAGTCCGATGAAAACATCAAATTTTCAAAACCAAAATACTCACCTATACTTGATTCTAGATATCTAACTTAGATAGTGATGGACTTATTAAGCATCTGTTGCCACATGCCGAGTCAATTTAATACAACCTGTTTCTGCATAAGCCTATGGTGTCAGAGTTTTGGTATGCTTGCCAAAATTAATCTTGCATGCTTGCGCCTCAAATATCTCGAAGTTAGTCATTTAAAATCAAAGGTCCTGCAAACTAAAGTAAGATAGATTATAACAATCAATTTAATATATTTATCTCAGAAAAATGGCTGAAGCTCAAAAGCATCAGACTTTGCAACTTTAACTAAGGTCAATTATAACTATCGGCCTAATGTATTTATCTCAGAAAATGAGAGAAACTCAAAACAATCGACTATGCAACATGAAGCATTTGGTGCAGCATGAAAAGGTAACTAAGTCAATGTTATAGAACATATTATTGCTGAAGCCGATGGTCTCAAAATTTCGAAGTGCACACCCAAATTAATTTAGGATGTCCTAACTTCAAATATCTCCAAAGTTAGCAAGTAATAATAAAAGATACTTCAGTAGGATCTTAGAGTAAAATATTGGCTGGGTTGATTGAGAGATGGGCATAGAATTGATAGTTTGGCAAATATAAATTCCTACGATATATACTCGAATGTAAGTCGAGGAAATTTACCGCAAACAAAATCTCCTGTTCTGAGTCTTATACTTGTGATACCCCGCAACGGAGCACGGATGGCACCCAGGGCGCCATCTTGTGGCAAGATGAGTCTGATGAATAGTCTGAATTTGAAGGTTTTTGAGTGACCAGTGACCTAATTCCAGACGGGATGGCCGAATGAGTTAGAGCGTCCGTTTCCGGTATTCATGCAATCAATCAATCAATCAATAGGATACAGCTATAATAGGCCTTGGACCTGTTATCCGCTCTTAATTAATAGAAATGGAGACAGTTCTTCAGATGTGGTCGATCGTAGCAACTGTCACTGGCTCCAAGATATATGTAATGCTTGACCAGTATGCATCCAGTCGGGACTTGAAACAGTTCACGAACTCTGCTGCTACGACACTCGTATTGGTAGATCATGGGATTGTGGGTGCGAATCCTGGTCGAGTCAAACCAATGACTTAAAAATTGATACTTGTCGCTTCCTAGCCACATGCTTGGCATTATTAGGATGGGCCAAGGAGCAGTGGGATGAGGAAGACCAGTTGTCTGCGACTGAAATTCCCCCTCCTTAAACAACTAATGTACCCAAGAAAAAGTACCCCTTCAGTTATACTCGAAGTCGACTTATATTCGTGTATATAGAGTAATAATTGACAGGTGGCCTCCGGGAAAACTGTGTTGGCAATTCATTGCAGACTCGCCAACCAGACTTGGTCAGGTTGCCTGTGCACTATGTCCAGGCTTGACCTCTGTTGACAGAAACTACCAGTGCATTTGGGTTTCTTAACGACTTCTCAGAAAAGGAACAGGAAAAAATATATATCACGAAGCTCTTCGGGACCCTCTGGTTCTGTGCTTGAAAAGGTCTCAGGTAAATGTTATATTTCTTGTAAGTATGCTTAGACAGTTATGGTGGGTTTTTTTTTTTTGGGGGGGGGGGTATTTTTATTTTTGTTTAAGGAAGTATTTGATTGAAATGTTCCTCTTATATTTGCCAGTTTTCCCCATCCCCCTATCAAAATAACTAAAGTTATCATATTCCCCTATCAAAATAACCAAATTTACCCTATTCCCCTATTAAAATAGCCAGTTTACCCTATTAAAATAACCAGATTTACCCTATTAACATAACCTTATTTACCCCATTCCCCTATTAAAATAGCCAGTTCCCTATTAAAATAACCTAATTTACCCTATTCACCTATTAAAATAACCAACTTCGCCCTATTCACCTATTAAAATAGCCAGTTTATCCTATTAAAATAATCAGATTTACCCTATTAAAATAACCAGATTTACCCTATTCCATATTAATATAAACAGTTCTTCCCCTATGCGGCTATTATGATAAGCAGTTGGCCCATATAATTCTATAATAATAATAAGTAGTTTCCCCTTTTCCTCTGTTGTCATGAGGTGAGTTCAATGTTTCGTGAACTGCCTGGAAAGCTATCAATGCTAAAATACCGGAAGCTGCTTCAATTTGACTAAAGAATTATCAATATAACTAGCAATTGGGCATGTATTACTGCCCGCGTTCTACTGACTATAACAACCAGGTAATTACACTTACATTACAATATCCAAATACTCAAATAATTTGGAGCCTGTGTTTACAAGTTTTATTTGTTGTAAATATATATATATAAATATATATGTAAAACCTCTCTAAATCGACCGACCATGGGACCCATTTTAAGTGGTCCATTTAGAGAGGTGGTCGGTTTAGAGAAGTAGAATATCCTTAGAGTGGTCGATATAGGGGAGTGGTCGATCTGTGGAGAGGTCGGCATAGAGAGGTTTTACTGTATATATATATATGTATATATATATATATATATATATATATATATATATATCAACAGTTGGCCCTTGGTAAACAGAATACCAAGAGACTGGAGTGGGTCTGGAGGTGGTAGTGACCAGACACAGCTGGTATCAGGGTGGCCAGGAGCCACTCACAGGTGGCGCCATAGTGGCAGAAGCAGGAACTAACTCTATGACAGTAGGATAATAGGTAATAACTAATATATAGAAGAGAACTGATAAGTGGTAGTGTCCTAGTTTATATTCCCATAATAGATTATAGAGCACATATATCTATATACAACATTTAAAACACTTCTTTTTTTTGTTAGTGTTCTGAATTTTTGTTTGATTTGTTACATGTTATTGCGGCGCATTCTGTTTGTTCGTTATTATCGCTGTTAATGCAAATATATTGATCTGGCACTGCCTGTGAGCTGACAGGGTGTTTATTTTTTGTTTCTTTGCAAACGAAGGAAAACATAATGCCTAGAACGATACTCAAACCCACACTGCTGCTATTCCAAGGGGCTAGCGTCCTATTAATTGTTGGTTGGTTGCTGGAGTTTTACGTCCTCGAAACAGGTAATGTCATATCAGGATGGGTACTGACTTGTGACAGTCCGCACTCATGGCGACTTTATAGTGCTGCCCCACTGGGAGACCCTGCCATCAGCACCATGACCTGATATCCCACTCAGTCACATTATCCTGACACTGAACCAACAAGTCCTTGTCCTATCCTAATAATGCTGAGCGCCTGTCTAGGAAACAGTGACTATCAATTTTGTAAGTCAATGGTTTGACTCGACCAGGGTTCGAACCAGTGGGTTCGAATCCCACGATCTACCAATTCTTAACTATTAGACTATATAGGCTCCCTGGTGCAATCAACCTACCCACGTCCATGTGGCATTTCACCTACTGAGGAGGTCAGAAGTATACCTGACTACGGTACGAAAGGGCCCGCCAGGGGGCCAGAGGCGTGTTGTGTGTGTATGTCTGTGTCTGTGTCTGTGTCTGTGTGTCGGTTAACCATCTGGCGCCGCAGCCACTTCTTGTAATGATCCATTTATCTTCCATCCCACTGGAAGCCGATGTAAATACAGGTTGGGTAGATCTGCCACACTGTACAGCATGGAGAAGCCCACGATGTAGCAGTGCATTATGGGGTGCGCGTGGCGTTCTCCTCTAACACTGCAGAATGGGGTGCCTATTTTGGTCTCCTCTGGTCCGATCTTAGATGTTGCTAGGACGTAAAACAACAACAAACAACAGTATGATGGGGTACCATGAATATCCTCCTCTAACACTGTATTATGGGATGCTGTTCTACTTTAATATTTCATTATGGAGAATCCAGGGCATCATGGATTATTCTAAATTATGGGGTGCCAATTGTGCCCTCCTCTAAAACTGTATTATGGGGTGGCGTTCTCCTCAAATATTTCATTACGGAGAATCCAGGGTATCATGGCTTATTCTGAATTATGGGGTGCTAATTGTGTCCTCCTCTAACACTGTATTATGGGATGCCGTGCTCTAATATTTATTGTGGAGAATCCAGTGTAACAGGGATTATTATGCACTAAGAGGTGCCAATTGTGTCATGCTCTAAAACTGCATTATGGGGTGCCGATTGTCTCACCCTCTAACACTGCATTGTTGACAAGATGGGATAATGCAGGTTGTTCTGCACTATGGGATGCCTATTGCGTCCTACTCTAGCACTGCATTATGGGTAAGTTGTGGTGTCCTCGGTTATTCTGCATTATGGGGCGCATATGGTGCCTTCCTCTAACACTGTGTCATGGGGTGAAGCTGGAATAGTTAACTTCATTCAATGTTGCATCCATATATCTGCATAAATAGCTACTTGTTACAAAGACCAGATGGGATGGCCGAATACAAGGATGCCAGTTGGGGTTGATCAAATTAGTGGAAAACATGAAAATGTCTGTGTCAAGTTTAGTTTGGGTAGCACCGGCTAGGTGGTGCCAGCATACTTCGGCTGCCACTGACCAGGTAGGCTCAGTATTGATGGTAGTGTTCTTGTAATGCAACAGGAGGCGCCACCGGTGGTGTCAGTTCTTAGCCTTATGAGAAAGTCATCGTTAAATATTGACCATTCACAGCACACCAAATTCTTCATATTTTGCCCGTTCCATTAAAGATTTTTCAGTAGAAATCTCTACTGGAAATTATTGGAATTATGGAAAATTGTCTATCTCCAACAAATAAATGAATAAATAAATTTAAACGTCCCAAATTATCTAAAACATAGAAAATCGAATTTGAAAAAAAATCTGTAGTAATGGATATGCATGGAAATTGGAAAATTCAAAAAATCTAAGTCATCCCAAATTGTCTAAAACATAAATAACAAATTGTTAAATGAAAAAAAGGAGAAATTTGGAAATTATTAGAATTCCATTAATTAGTGGAAGACTGGCATCCCTGCGAATGAGTTAGAGCGTCCGTCACCTGTGTTGGTAGACCGTGGGATCATGGGTTCAAACCCTGGTCGAGTCAAACCAATGACTTAAAAATTGGTATTTGTCACTTCCTAGCCAGGTGCTCGGCATTACTAGGATAGGGCAAGAACTGGTTAGCTCAGCATCAGGATAATGTGACTGAGTGGGATATCAGGTCATGATGCTGGCAGCCTGGTCTCCCAGCGGAGCAGCACTATAAAGTTGCCATGAGTGCACACTGTCACAAGTCGGTACCCATCCTGATATGACCATAGATGTTGCCAGGATGTAAAACAACAACAAACAAACAAACTTGTTACAACAGCTATTACCATCTTATTAAAGAATGTGGTTAACTCAATCTGGATGCTGCGCTATGTGTATCAAGCAGAACAATGATTGGTTGTTGTTGGAGTTTTATGTCCTGGCAACATCTAAGCTCATATCAGGACGCCTACCGACTTGTGACAGTGCACACTTATGGTGACATTATAGTGCTGCCCCACTGGAAGATCAGGCTGCCAGCACCATGATCTCATATCCCACTCAGCCAAATTATCCACTCAGCCAACCAGTCCTTGCCTTATCCTAATAATGCTGAGCGCCTGGCTAGAAAATGACAAGTATCAATTTTTAAGTCATTCATTTGACTTGATCAGGAGTCGAACCCATACATTCCAATCGCAGGATCGACCAAAATGGCAGACGATGTCAACCTCGGCAGGCGACGGGCATATGATGGGCGTGGGGCAAACGGTTAGCGCGGATTCGGGCGACTCGTAGCTGGTCCCCTGTGCTCCTGCACCTGCTATGACTTCCACTGAGTGTAAACCCATGTGTACTTAAATAAGGTGAGCTCAAACTCGCACAAATAGTTATATTCACACCTTGGATTTCCTCGACGTGCATAGTTTTCCATTGCAAAATTTACTTTTATGCCATAAAAGATTTATATTGATGATTTCATTTGGGTAGAGATTGTAAATGATATACATATATATAAAGGGAGCGGAAGATAGCTCAGGCAGTAGAGTGTCTACCTGTGAAGGTGTGGGTCATGCGATCGATCCTGCTCAGTGGACCCATTTGTAGTTTGGGCTATTTTCCATTCCAACCAGTGGTCCACAACTGGTTCATCAAAGGCTGTGGTATGTGCTGTCTTGTCTGTGGGAAAGTGCATATAAAAGACCCCTTGCTGCTTATTGGAAAGAGTAGCCGATGTGGCGACAGCAGGTTTCCTCCAAAGAAATGTGTCAGAATGACCATATGTTTGATGTCCAATGATAAAAATCAATGCACTCTAGAGGTGTCGTTAAATTAAACTAACTTTCCTTTTTACATATATATAACAACATAATAATATATAAATAAATATAACGACAGAGATTTACATAATAATGCATACACACATACAACAAGGGAGATTATACATGGTAATGTATACATATATATAATATATTATAAATATAGCGACATAGATTGACATGATAATGTGCACATATTTATAAAGAGAAAGCTTGAACTGCAAGCCCCTTTCCCAGACGTAAGACACCCCAGGTCGACCTCAGTACAAACGGCGATAGAGGTGTGCGCTGCATTTGTCATCAGACCCGTTCCAACGGCGGATAAGCGTTCTGTAAATAGAATAAGTTCTTCACAACGTCTTTCGGCAGAGTCAGTGGTAGTATCTCGTAACCCCCCTCCACACACACACACACACACACACACCAGCCACCTCCGACAGGTCAATGATTCATTACTGCCAAATTTAACAGGACCTATTCCCCATCAGGCTTACGCAAGAGTTGTTGATTGTTTCCAGTTACATGTTTGTTTATTGCTATTTTACATCCTAGCAACATCTAAGGTCATATCAGGACGGGTACCAACGTGTGACAGTGCGCACTCATGGCGACTTTATAGTGCTGCCCCACTGGAATACCAGGCCACCAGCACCATGACCTGATATCCCCCTCAGTCACATTATCCTGACACTGAGCCAACCAGTCCTTGCTCTATCATAATAATGCCGAGCATCAGGCTAGGAAGCAACAAGTAACATTTTTTAAGTGATTGGTTTGAATCGACCAGGGTTCGAACCCACGATCCCACGGTATAGCAACACGGGAGACGGACGCTCTAACTCATTTGGCCATCCCGTCTGGTCTTTCAGTTACATATACTGGACACGGTGGCCGAATCGGTACAGCATAGGTTTCCCGTGCGGAAGGTCGGTAGTGCGATGATTCCCGGATGAGTCAAACCAATGACTTATAAAATTGATACTTGTCACTTCCTAGCCAGGCATTTTTAGGATAGGGCAAGGACTGGTTAGCTCAGTGTCATGATAATGTGATTGAGTGGGATATTGGGTCATGGTTCCACTGGCCTGATTTCCCAGTGGGGCAGCACTATCAAATCACCATGAGTGCATACTGTCACTAGTTGGTACCTGTCCTGATATGACCTTAGATGTTGTCAGGACGTAAAACTCCAAAAACCAACCAACATTGATATCCATTGATATATATATATATGATATATATATGTATATATTACACAAAAGTTAATGGGAATATAAACTGGTGGTTTTTTTTTGTACAGTAGTTGATTAAGCAAGGGAAATTTCAGTCGCAGACGACTGGTCTTCCTCATTCCACTGCTCCTTGCCCTATCCTAATAATGCTGAGCATCTGGCTAGGAAGCGACAAGTATCAATTTTTAAGTCATTCATTTGACTCGACCAGGATTCGAACCCACGATCTACCAACACGGGAGACGGACGCTCTAACTCATTCGGCCATCCCGTCTGGTCTTTCAGTTACATATGCCAGGTCTTTCTTTTCAAACCGAGTGGGCGCTGTGGCTGAATCGGTAGAGCGCAAGTTTCCCGTGCAGAAGGTCTGTAGTGCAATGATTCCCGGATGAGTCAAACCAATGACATATAAAATTGATACTTGTCACTTCATAGCCAGACAATTTTTAGGATATGGCAAGGACTGGTTGGCTCAGCGTCAGGATAATGTGATTGAGGGGGATATTGGGTCATGGTTCCACTGGCCTGATTTCCTGGTGGGGCAGCACTATAAAATCACCATGAGTGCACACTGTCACTAGTCGGTACCCGTCCTGATATGACCTTAAATGTTATCAGGATGTAAAACTACAAAAACCAACCAACGTTGATATCCATTGATATATATATATATTACACAGGGCTTGTTTGTAGTTAATGGGAATAAAAACTGGGTTTGTTTTTTTGTACATTAGTTGATCAAGCAGGGGAAATTTCAGTCGCAGACGACTGGTCTTCCTCATTCCACTGCTCCTTGCCCTGTCCGAATAATGCTGAGCATCTGGCTAGGAAGCGACAAGTATCTATTTTTAAGTCATTGGTTTGACTCGACCAGGATTCGAACCCGCGATCCCACGATCTACCAACACGGGAGACGGACACTCTAACTCATTCGGCCATCCCGTCTGGTCTTTCAGTTACATATACCAGGTCTTTCTTTTCAAACTGAGTGGGCGCTGTGGCCGAATCGGTGAATTCCCGTGCGGAAGGTCTGATGTGCGATGATTCGCGGTCAAGTCAAACCAATGACATATAAAATTGATACTTGTCACTTCTAGCCAGGCGTTATTAGGATAGGGCAAGGACTGGTTAGCTCAGTGTCAGGATAATGTGATTGAGTGGGATATTGGGTCATGGTTCCACTGGCCTGATTTCCCAGTGGGGCAGCACTATAAAGTCACCATGAGTGCGCACTGTCACTAGTCGGTACCCAACCTGATATGACCTTAGATGTTATCAGGACATAAAACTACAAAAACCAACCAACATTGATATCCATTGATATATCTATATAATATATATATTATATATATGATATATAACATATATATATATATGTATATATATTACATAGGGCTTGTTTGTAGTTAATGGGAATAAGAACTGATGTGGGTCATTGTTGTTGGCTACTTGATTCGGTCGCGCAGTACACTGCTTATTACCACAGTTAGACACAAAAACACAAGTAAACAAATAATAAAGCAGTTATTGCATGAAATAGAGTGTGTTGCCCAGGGGGACTTCAGGAACAAATATTGGACGAGGTCCAAGGAAACTAAAGTCGATACAGGCCAGCTTCTCGAAGCCTGAGGCATTCAAGCACCATATATGTCGGTGACAAAGCAATACATAAATGACCTTTATGTTCTTACTTGAACCATTATTTTTGTATCACTAGATGCTGAAATTTCTATTTCAATGTAGATGGCAAAGCATTAAATTGATCACTTTTGCATTCCAACTTTAACTATTATTTATGTTATCAATAAAGCTGAAAATTCTATAAATGTTTACACATTCCTAGAGAGAGAAAACCTCACACCCTCAAATAAGATCAGTTTGGTAAAAGCGGGTTTGTTGGCGGGAATTGTTGGCGGGAAAAATGAGGGATGAATTTCTTTACACTATTTGTGTATTTACTGGCGGTGTGCTATTTAGCCACACCTCAAAGCGATGCCAAAGTCCTTCCTGTATGGAGCTGGACAGATAGCCATGCTTTGGAATGGATATTACCAAAGAGAACATGTTATAAGCACTGTTTCTGCATTTAATAACGTAGGGGTCCTTCACAATTATCAACATTTCCAGTAGTGTGCAAACCGTACTTTGGGGGAGGGGATATGCACTTTGTAAGCTCGTCAAAATGCTGAAAATTATATATATATATATATATATATATATATATAACTATATATATAGTTATATATATATATATACATATATATCATATATATATGTGCAGAATTATAGGATCAAATTGACAGAAATGTTTGGGTTTCGAAAATATTATGATTTCATCAGTATATATTTATTTCTTTTTTTTTAGGAATTTATTTACCCTGCTATAGCGGATAAATGTGTTAATACTTGTTTTCACCGCTGCCCAGCACTAGTCCAATTTGATTCAAATCTTTGGAATTTAGTAATAATTTTGGTTTTCTTGATTCTTGTTTATGTTTTGTATATATGTTCATATATATGACGCCTTATCCCATTAAAATAGAAGTTACTTCAAACTAAAGTAATGTTGATTGGGATGAGCAATTGGTCTTCTTATTTATTTTTGTCTTTAGCCTGGTAGAATTACAAAACTCCCCGATTATGCACCTTTAATGGGAACCCAGCTGCTCTGTGCTCTAGTCAGAGAGAGTGTATATAGATGAGAGGGACAACTGTCATAGTAGAACGTGTAACAGCTGCCGACTGTGGCGCTCCAAGTGGTGGTTGTTGAACACTTTATGACACAGCTGGCAAACTCAAGGCATTGTCAATGATCGTGTGCAATCTTCATACAGAAAATGTCAAATATCTCTAAAGCCACACCACCTAGAAACAAATTGCTTGGTACACATGTAGAAAACATATTCAATGAATAGATTATATTAAATTTATAAGGTTAGTGTTCTGCATTTCTATTAATTTGGAATAAAATAAACGTTTTGCACTGCATGTACAGCAAACTCAATGCATTGTCAATGGCGGTGAGCAATCTTCATACAGAAAATGTCAAATATCTCTAAAACTACATGACCTAGACACAAGCCGCTTGGAACACATATAGAAAACATGTTTACCAAAAAGATTATATTGAATTTATAAGGTTAGGGTTCTGGATTTCTATTAATTCTTTAAGAAAACTAATGCTTTGCACTGCGCATACCGGCAAACTCAAGGCTTGTTCAACAATAACAGCCAGGAGCGCCACTGTAGCCTGTGTTACCGATTTTCGCGGGAGTTGTCCCTCTCATATATATACACGCTCTCTGCTCTAGTAGCACACGAGGCTATATTGAACGCTGCATGCTGCTTGCTTCGACAGTCCTTGCTGCCAATACTCACACACCCACGTTTATAGTAGCATATAACCAGTAGTGGGCCCCTGTTTTGTTTGTTTGTTTGTTGGAGTTTTGTGCCATGGCAACATCTAAGGTCATATCAGGATAGGTACCAACTTGCGATAGTGCACATTGGGAGACAAGTTCGATGGCAACATGACTTGATTTCCCATTCAGTCGCCTTATCCTGATACTGAGCTAACAAGCCCTTGCCTTATCCTATTAATGCTGAGCGCCAGGCTAGGTAGTGACAAGTATCAATTTTGTAAGTCATTGGTTTGACTCGACTGGGAATCGTACTCCCAAGCTTCCACATGGGAAACCCACACATCTTTACCAACACTGACAAACACACTCAAATAAAGAATTCACACACATCTGCTTTTACACACACCCACTCACACACACACCTGCACCTAGATAAAGGATTCACCCGGTACTCGCAGTATACGGCTGAATACCAAACCTATATAAAAACGGTCGAAAAAGCGGGTTAATGAAATGAGAGCCTAATTTCACAATCTAAGAAGCAACATTTATTCTTTTTAGATGTCTTCATATTTACCCGCTACCTTTGAGTTGAAAAATATAATAAAACATCTGGTTTAATAAGATTTAAAGGTGAAATCGATGGCGTTCTGTGGCCGCCATCTTGTCTTTTTGCATTCTCTCCCATTTCATCAACTCTGTGCCTATATATGTAGCCATTTGATCCTGGAACCACAGTTTCTAGTTCATGTCCCATACTAAAGCTATTTTTGCCCGTATTTAGACTACATTGTCCTTCACCCGTGTACTACACAAGTACCGGGTGAATCTTTTATCTAACCTGCACCTAGATCAAAGAGTCACCCCTACCCAGAGTAGGGGTGAATGACAACCCTGCATATCTGCGCAAAACTGTTTCAGTAGGAATTAATTATGGAGATGGAAGTTCCAGCGCGAAGTGCTTATCTATATTGTTCTATTGTCGAGAAATTGGGAGAGAATGGGGATAAAAACAAGATGGCGGCCACAGAAAGGTCTCGATTTGACTTTCAAAGTTGATTAAAGTTGCATAGTCCGATGAAAACATCAAATTTTTCAAATCCAAAACAGTTTTCTAGATTTGATTCTACATATTCAACTTCGACACTGGTGCACTTATTAAGCATTTGTTGCTGCATAGAAGTCAATTAATAGAAACCATTACTACTGAAGTCTATGATGTCAGAGTTTTGGCGTGGTTGCCAACATTATTTTGGCATGCTTTGACGTCACATATCTCCAAACTTAGCCATTTAAAATTAAAGTTACTTCAAACTAAAGTAAAGTAGATTATAACGATTAGTATAATATATTTATCTCAGAAAATAGCAAAAACTCAAAAGCATCGGACAATGCAACTTTGATATAAATGATTTCATCAAATATTCACCCAAACAGTAGTAGGCCATGATAGATAAGTAATTAAATAATATATTGAGTATATTAGATTGCAAAATGGTTTGGTTATTTCGATAACCCAGCCTTCTGACAGTCTTTCTTATTCATTGTTTAGCAGCCGACAGTGTTGCGATAGTAACTAACCTGCACCCGGCGACACCCCCCCCCCCCCCCCCCCCCCCCCCCCCACTGCTAACATCCCATACAGACGACCAAACGGGATAGCCGAATGAGTTGAGCGTCCGCCTCCCGCTCTGGTAGATCGTGGGATTCAAACTCTGGTCGAGTCAAATGAATAACTTCAAAATGTATACTTGTCGCTCCCTAGCCAGGCATTATTAGGATATGGCAAGGACTCGTTGGCTCAGTGTCAGGATAATGTGACTGAGTGGGATATCCAGTCATGGTGCTGCCAGCCTGGTATCCCAGTAGGGCATCACTGTTAAATCACCATGAGTGCACACTGTCACAAGTCGGTGCCCGTCCTGATATGACATAAGATGTTTGTTTGTTTGTTGTTATTTTACGTCCTAGCAACATCTAAGGTCATATCAGGACGGGTGACATTAGATATTGCCAGGATGTAAAACTCCAACAACAACAACTCCCATACAGAGACTGACTGACATACCTACAACTTAAGCACACGCCCGCAGCCAGACACACACACACAGATCTACACACACACCCGCACCTACACATACATATGTATTCAGACACGAGTACCCCGTCAGACGGTCGGCAGACAAGGTAGTAAGCACTTTGCATTTGGCACTACCACCACAGGGACAAGCAGGGATAAGTTCAAATGGATTAAATTAACGTGGATTATTACTTCTCCGTCCGTCGACATTCTTTGGCAACAACAAAGAGATCTAACACTAACAGATTGTTTGTTTGGTTTGCTGGGTTTTTATGTTGTTGTAACATCCAAGATCATATCAGGATGGGTATACCGACTTGTGACAGTGTGCACTCATGGCAACTTTATAGTGCTGCCCCACTAGGATACCAGGCTGTTGGCACCATGACCTGATATTCACACATTATCCTGACACTGAGCTAACCAGCCCTAGTATCAGTAATGCCGAGCGCCAGGCTAGGTAGTGACAAGTATCAATTTAGTAAGTTATTGGCTTGACTCGGCCAGGATTCAAGTTCCCAACCTGCCACTCGGGAAGCCGGCACTCTACAGATTCGGCCGCGGCGTCCTGTCTGGAAGAAGAAGAAGAAGAAGAAGAAGAAGAAGAAGAAGAAGAAGTATAACAAAAGCAACATCATCGCTGTCTATCTGGGACCAAGTCCAAGACGCTGTAGGGGGATTCCACCAGGAATCGGAATTTCGTCCAAAATTGACTGGAAGGTATCGGAGTCACACACAGCTGGATGGAACCAGTGTACACTTATGGAGACTTTATAGTGCTGCCTGGTCGGGATAAAGGATCCCACTCAGTGACATTATCCTGAGACCGATCAAAGCAGATAGACCTTGCATATCCTAGCAACATGCGAGCATTATGTATCGATTTTGTAAGTTGTGTCGTTGTTTTTATTTGTTTCTCAGATTGGATGGGGGACGTTGAGAGGTGGGGGAAAGGGTGTGGGGATCCGATCTAACCACCTCGCAGGTGGGCGCCCTACTCACTAGCACATCTACATCCGGTGGATGATGTCTGTATGTATATGAGGGGTATATGTAAGGCGTGTGGTGTTTGGGTGGAACACAGTAAGGCACTGGTCGAAGCCATCCGTGTTATGGTCGGTTGGTTGTTGGGGTTTTACATCCTGGCAACGTCTAAGGTCATATCAGGATGGGTACCGACTTGTGACAGTGCACACTCATGGCGACTTCATAGTGCTGCCCCACTGGGAGACCATGCCGCCAGCACCATCACCCGGCCAGTCACATTATCCTGACACTGACCCAACCAGTCCTTGCCCTATCCTAATAATGCCGAGCGCCTGGCTAGGAAGCGACAAGTAACAATTTTGATGTCATCGGTTTGACTCGACCAAATCCCATGATCTACCAAAACAGGAGACGGATGCCCAACTGATTCGGTAATCCCGTCTGGTCCCGTGTGGGCTGGGGTGGTGGGGGGTGGGTGGTGGTGGGGGTGGGTGGTGGTGGTGTTGGGGAGGGGGGGGGGGGGAATCCCCCTTTGTTCTCCCCTAAGCCTCACCCCCATGCTAGCTACGGCCCTGGTGGGTGTGAAACTTGAAAGGTTTCTGTTTTCCCTTCATGTTGCGGCCATGTTTGGTTGGGTGCGTACAACATTTGTTTCCCCAAGTCCCACGCCAATTGAACTCCCTGATGTGGGAATAACCAGCGGAATTAGGAAGACACGAGAGGGCGCTGTGTTCCGGGGGAACCAGCGGAGGTTGGAGTAGTTTCCACTCGAGGGAGATTAAAGCCTACATTCCTTACACGCGGGATGCGGTATGCGAATGCGAATGCGAATGCGGCAAAAAATCGAAAAGCATCTAAGTCAATGGGGGCGATTCCTTACACGTGGTATGCGGCATGCGGCATGCGAATACTGAATCGGTCCATGTAGTGATCGGTGCGGCATGCGAATGCGAATGCCCATAGACAACAGTGTTAGAGAAACCTGACACTATGTGTGTGGGTGAAAGGACCCAACCCGTTCGCATGCTGCATGCCACATGCCGCATACCGCATACCGCGTGTAAGGAATCTAAGCTTAAAGCTGCATAGTCCGATGAAGACATCAAAATTTCAAATCCAAAAAACTTATCTAAATTTGATTCTACATATCTTAAGCTAGGATTCCTTACACACGGTATGCGGCATGCGGCATGCGGCATGCAGCGTGCGGCGTGATTACGGGATGGGTCCTTTCACCCACACCCACACCCACACACACTGTCGGGTTTCCTCACCACTGTTCTCTATGGCAAACGCAGCAGCATTCGCATTCGCATGCCACACCGATCGGTACATGGACCGATTCAGTATTCGCATGCCGCATGCCGCATACCGCGTGTAAGGAATCACCCCCATTGACTTAGATGCTTTTCGATTTTTTTGCCGCATTCGCATTCGCATTCGCATACCGCATACCGCGTGTAAGGAATCCTAGCTTAACTTAAATACCTGTGCACTTACTATAATATTAAGCATTTGTTGTTGCATAGAAGAGAATAAATACTAAGTCAGTTTGATAGAACCTGTTACTGCTGAAGCCTATGGCATCAGAGGTTTAGCAAGCTTGCCAAAATGATGTTTGCGTGTTTGCACTTCAACTATCTGAAAGGTTAGCCATTTAATATCAATGTTACTTCAAACTAAAGTAAGATAGATTATAATGACCAACCTAATATATCTTTCTCAGGAAATGACAAAAAATCCAAAACCATCGGACTATGCAACTTCAAGGTCGCACACTGCGATTTCTTTTTGGTTTCTGTCTTTTTTTTTCCATAGATGAATATATTAGGTTGATTGTTACAATCGACTTTACTTCATGCAAAGTAATTTTTATTATAAATGGTTAATTTTGGTGAATGAATGAACAAATGAAAACATACTGTATTGATTTTGGCATTCAGGATGAAATTCTAATTCTCTGGTATAGCGTTGATGAACCTACTTCGTGTATGTATATCTTGTTCCTATACATCAAAGATTTCACTTGGTGTAATCACTAGACAATGTAGAACTAGAAGACAGACAGGCGGGGGGTGCGCTCCCCCGGCGAGGTGTGCCCGAGGTGACGGGATGTGCAGTGTGCTGTGCGCCGTCTGATGGCGAGGGGCCGTGATCTGTAGGATGGGGGCCTCGGCGCCCGAGGGCTGGTCCCGAGGTGCCCGGGGGGAAACCGGGGCAAAGCGCGGCGAGGCGCGTCGCGGCGAGCCCGAGGAGGGGGCCGGGGCGGCCGCGGCGGTGGTCCGGGCTCCCTTCCGCGGTGGCTGAGGTGGCGGGGGAGGGCGCGCCCCCCCCGGGGACGTGTGCCCGAGGTGCTGGGATGGGCGGTGTGGTGTACGCCGTCCGCCGCATCTGGGTGGGCGGCGGCGTCCCCTCGGGCGCGGCGGTGAGACGGCTGCCTTGTTCTTGCTGGGGGTGGGCCGCCCCCGGCGGAGTCGCGTGAGGCGGGGGCGGGGGGGAGCCCCCGCCTGCGGCGCGCGCCCGAGGTGCTGGGGCGGTCGGCGTGGTGTAGGCAGTCGGCGTTGCACCAGGCGGTAGCCCTCGGGCTCTCCTCGATTCGAGGGCGTCCAGGCGGGCGTGGAGGTGGGCGGTGGTGGCGCGCTGGTGGGCGGTGGTGGCGCGCTGGTGGGCGGTGGTGGCGCGCTGGAGGGCTCCAAGGTCGAGGAGAGCCTTGAGAATCTGAGGTATCTCGGTGCCCGAGGGCGCCGGGGGAGAGGCCGGGGCCGAGGAGGCCGACGCGCCTCCCGGCGCGCCCGAGGAGGGTGCCGGCGTGGCCAGGGCGGTCGCCCGGGGGCTCTGGCGGCCCGCGGCCTTGTCGTGTCTGGGCATCCTGGAGCGGTCCGAGGGGATGCAGCGGTCCGAGGTGTAGGCCCAAACAGGAAAATGAAGAACAGCGGAAGACGGCAGGAAGGTGAATGCCAGAGGAGAGCGGCGGGCGGCCTTATAAGGGAAGAGGGAGGGGCGAGAGGCGGTGAGGTGCGAATGCTGACGGCCCGGGGGAGGGTGAGATGTGGCGAGCAGCGGGGGTCGGGTGAGGCGTGAGCGCCAGAACAAAGGAAGTGGCAGAAGCAGGGGGGCGGCGAGCCGGGGCTCGGCCGAGGTGAGGAGGCAGCGCCGCAGCGGCGGGGGAGGGTCTCTCCCTTCCCTCGCATCAAACGTAATGCTACGCATTACGACCAATGCAGAATGGCGAAAGTACTTCTCCACCTGCGGCAAGCGGTAACAGAGGAGAAACGATATCTCCATGAGATTTCCTTCACCCCCAACCATCCGGGGAGTCTTTCAGGTGTCACTAGACTATATATACTGAAGTTAAAAAGCAGAAGAGATTTAAAATCTCACTGCGCAAGATACTTGAGTGGTTGAGTGCTCAAGAGACATTTTCAACTTTTAGGAGAGCTTTATAGTTATGTTATAAAGTGTGGGTTCGAATCCTGATATAGGTGCAATATTTCCAATTTTGATCACCCCCACGACATAAATTATAACATACAAAGAAGAAAATAATGTTCTCTCTGATAGATTTAATTTGATAACTCAATGGATGTGTTAGCTTGTAATGGATTCTGGTCTTCGCGACATAAGAAGATCGTGAATAGTCAAGGCAGCCACAATAAAGTGGAGATCGATAATACTATTAATAGGTGAGCCATTAGTAGGTGGGCCTTGAGAGCTTTAATAGATCATTTCGCGACAGAAATCTGGAGCTTAAGTTCTAAATGATGGCATTGCCTTTTCAGAAAGCGCCCTAACCTATTTACGGTTGTAAGGGAGTCACCGCAAAATGACGGACACAATGTGGTCTGGATAGTGTCCAGGAGTGTGGGGCGGGTGGAGGAGGGTCGGGTTGAGGGGCGGGGAGGCGGGGGGGGGGGAGAAGTGGAGGGGGGGCGAAATGGGGGTTGGCTGCCGGAACACCTGTGTGGATGAGTCTAGGGTAGGGGTGTAAGGTAAGGGAAGGTGGGGTAGGGTTAGTTGGTAGTAGACTCATTATGGACGAATCTACTAGAGAAGGACAAGGGAATGAGAAAGATAGATATTACACCACCACACCGGTACACCGGAACACCGCCACATCACCACATCAACACATCACCACATCAACACATCACCACATCAACACATCACCACATCACCACATCACAACACCACCACACCACCACACCACCACACCACCACACCACCACACCACCACACCACCACACCACCACACCACCACACCACCACACCACCACACCACCACACCACCACCACACAACTACACCACCACACCACCACACCACCACAACCACCACAACCACCACACACCACCACACCACCACACACCACACACCACACCACCACACCACCACACACCACACCACCACACCACCATCACGACCACACCACCACACCACCACACCACCGCATCATCACACCACCACACCAACACACCACCACACCACCACACCACCACACTACCGCATCATCACACCACCACACCAACACACCTCGCACCACTGCACCACAGCACCACCACACCACCATCACACCATCGAATAACCACACCACCACCACACCACACCCACACAACACACCACACCACCACACCACCACACCACACACCACACCACCACACCACCACACCACCCACCACCCACACACACCACCACCACACCACCAACCAACACACACCACCACACCACCACCACACCACCACACCAACACACCACCACACCACCAGACCACCATCACGACCACACGACCACACCACCATCACGACCACACCACCACACCACCACACCACCACACTACTGCATCATCACACCACCACCTCAACACACCACCACACCACCACACTAACACATCATCACACCAACACACCACCGCACTACTGCACCACAGCACCACCACCACACCATCACACCATCGAATAACCACACCACCACCACAACACGACCACACGACCACACCGCCACACCACACCACCACCACCACACCACACCACCACACCACCACAACACACCACCACACCACCACACCACCACACCACCACACCACCACACCACACACCACACACCACCACACCACACACCCCCACATACCACACCACCACCACCACACCACCACCCACCACACCACACACCAACACCACCAGACACCCCACACCACCACACACCAACACCACCACACCACCACACCACCACACCACCACACCACCACACCACCACACCACCACACCACCACACCACCACACCACCACACCACCACACCACACACCACACACCACACCACCACCACCACACCACCACCACCACACCACCACACCACCACACCACCATATCACCACACCACCACACCACCACACCACCACACTACCATCACCACCACACCACCCTCCTGCTCCCACCACCACATCCTCTGTATCCCGGGCCGTGCTGACTTATGGAGCTATAGGCGGGTCCAGGGAGCATTCAATAACGCCCCTCCAGTGTAAAGAGATATCCGTAAGCACATCGGGAGTGGAGTTAGATAAAGGAGCGGTGGGAGGAGGAGGTGGGAGGAGGTGGGACAGGGTGGGAGGTGGAAGGTGGAAGGAGGTAGAACGTGGTGGGAGTGGGAGGAGGTGGGAGGAGGTGGAACGGGGAGGGAGGTGGGAGGAGGTAGCACTGGGTGGGAGTCGAAGGAGGAGGGGGGACGGGGTGGGACGGGGTAGGAGGAGGTAGACGAGGGTGGGAGGAGGTGGGAGGAGGTGGGAGGAGATCGGAGGGGTGGGAGGAGGTGGGAGGAGGTAGGAAGGGGAGGAGGTGGAAGATTCAGACAGGAGAAGGCGTGTGGAGATGGGACGCGGTGTGAGGAGGAGGGAGGAGGTGTGAGCAGGAGGGAGGAGGCCTGAGCAGGAGGGAGGAGGTGTGAGCAGGATGGAGGATGTGGGAGCAGGAGGGAGGGGGTGTGAGCAGGAGGGAGCAGGTGGGAGGAGGTGTGAGCAGGAAGGAGGAGGTGTGAGCAGGAGGGAGGATGTGTGAGCAGGAGGGAGCAGGTGTGAGCAGGAGGGAGCAGGTGTGAGCAGGAGGGAGCAGGTGGGAGGAGGTGTGAGCAGGAAGGAGGATGTGTGAGCAGGATGGAGGATGTGGGAGCAGGAGGGAGGAGGTGTGAGCAGGAGGGAGCAGGCGGGAGAAGGAAGGAGGAGGTGTGAGCAGGAGGGAGGAGGTGTGAGCAGGATGGAGGATGTGGGAGCAGGAGGGAGGGGGTGTGAGCAGGAGAGAGCAGGTGGGAGGAGGTGTGAGCAGGAGGGAGCAGGTGGGAGGAGGTGGAAGCAGGAGCGGGGAGGAGGAGGGGGAGGTGGGAGGAGGAGGGAGGAGGTGGGAGGAGAAGCGAGGAGGTGGGAGGAGATGTGAGCAGGCGGGAGGAGGTGGGAGGAGGTGTGAGGAGGAGGGAGGAGGAGGGGGAGGTGTGAGCAGGAGGGAGGAGGTGTGAGCAGGAGGGAGCAGGTGGGAGGAGGAGGGAGCAGGTGTGAGCAGGTGTGAGCAGGAGGGAGCAGGTGGGAGCAGGAGGGAGCAGGTGGGAGCAGGAGGGAGCAGGTGGGAGCAGGAGGGGAGGAGGTGGGAGCAGGAGGGAGGAGGTGGGAGGAGGAGGTGGGAGGTAGGAGGAGGTGGGAGGAGGAGGGAGGAGGTGGGAGGAGGAGGGAGGAGGTGGGAGGAGATGTGAGCAGGCGGGAGGATGTGGGAGGAGGTGTGAGGAGGAGGGAGGAGGAGGGGGGATGTGTGAGCAGGAGGGAGGAGGTGTGAGCAGGAGGGAGCAGGTGGGAGGAGGAGGGAGCAGGTGGGAGCAGGAGGGAGCAGGTGGGAGCAGGAGGGATCAGGTGTGAGCAGGAGGGAGCAGGTGGGAGCAGGAGGGAGCAGGAGGCAGGAGGTGTGAGGAGGAGGGGGAGGGAAGAGGACGGAGGAGTTGAAAGAGGAGTTGAAAGAAGAGTTGAGAGGGGATGTGGAAGAGGCAAGAAGGGGGGAGTCGGGGCAGAGGGTGAAGTAGAAGGAGGGACTATGGTCAGGAATTGTTTGCATGAACCTGCCTTTTTGAGTTGCTATTTGATTTATATTCTATGTTGTTGTATTGTTGCTCCCATTCCCTGCAGTAAATAAAATCATTGTCATTGTCAGAGGGCGTAGGAGGCGGAATGGGCAAGAAGGATGGAGTATGGGTAGGAGGGGGGGGGGGGGTAGGGGGGGGTAGGAGGAGGAGGACGCAGGAGGAAGACGGGGAGATCGAGGCAGGGGAGGTAGGGGGTCAGCCGAGACAGAGGAGACAGAGGATGTGACTGTGGCGTGAGAGGCATCACGACGTGGAATAGAGTGGCGGGAAGCTGGGCGAATGGGGGGGGGGGGGGGGGGGCAGGGATACGGGAGGGAGCTGGGGGGGGGGGGGGGGAGTAGGGGGAGAAGCCTCATGTGAATGGGATAACTGGCATTGTCGGCATTGAGGGTGGAGAGAAAAAGATGACCCTGATCCATACCACGCCGTTATATATGGCGTATCCGATATGGAACCATATGACATGTGACCTATGACCTGTGACCTGTGACATGTGACCTGATGCTAGCGGGTTCTATTCAACTATTGCGGGATGGAGGTCGGCTGTATGGTCCTCAGGGTGGTGCGGGTGGGGGTGGGGGCAGTGGGGGGGGGGGGAGAGTGGGGGGAAGGGGGGGGGGGGATTTCGGGTCTCTGTGAGTTGGAAGTTGGCTTGCAAGTTCAGAGGTGAGTTATTGTTGTCTCATTGATGATGTTGACAAGGACTGACTGAAGGGTTTGGGACATCTGCAATGGATGGTGGTTGTCCTCTACATTAACATTATCACGCACTACTACTACTAAAACTAAACAATTACTGCTGCATAGTCCGATAAAAGCGCCAACTTTCTTCAACCAAAACAACTTATCGAGATTTGATTCTACATACCCAACTTAAATTCTGGTGCGCTTATTAAGCATTTGTTGTTGCATAGAACTTAGAAGGGCACACTAGTCAATTTAATTTGACAAAACTGTTCCTGCTGAAGCCTATGCAGTCATACTTGTTATGTGCACTTCAAAGTTACCATACATGCACTTCAAATATCTACAAAGTTAGCTATTTAAAAGTATCAGTTACTTCAGGGGAAATTCTAATAATCGATCAGAGATATTTATATTTTTCAATAATGACAGAAATTCAAAGACCATCGGACTGTGCAACAGAAAGTGATAGCGCTTGCATTATCTTCCAAGTCTGTAACTTGTAAGTATTTCCTGGACTACATTTCTGTAACAGCTTGAATGAGACTAATATAGTAATAGTAATAGTAATAGACACAGGTTGACCACAGAGTATTTCCTGTACTACATTACTGTAACAGGTTGAATGACACTAATATAGTAATAGTAATAGACACAGATTGACCACAGAGTATTTCCTGTACTACATTACTGTAACAGCTTGAATGACACTAATATAGTAATAGTAATAGACACAGATTGACCACAGAGTATTTCCTATACTACATTACTGTAACAGCTTAAATGACACTAATATAGTAATAGTTATAGACACAGATTGACCACAGAGTAGATCCCGTACTACATTACTGTAACAGCTTGAATGACACTAATATAGTAATAGTAATAGACACAGGTTGCCCACAGTGTATTTCCTGTACTACATTACTGTAACAGCTTGAATAACACTAATATAGTAATAGTAATAGACACAGATTGACCACAGAGTATTTCCTGTACTTCATTACTATAACAGCTTGAATGACACTAATATAGTGATAGTTATAGACACAGATTGACCACAGAGTAGATCCCGTACTACATTACTGTAACAGCTTGAATGACACTAATATAGTAATAGTAATAGACACAGGTTGCCACAGTGTATTTCCTGTACTACATTACTGTAACAGCTTGAATGACACTAATATAGTAATAGTAATAGACACAGATTGACCACAGGTATTTCCTGTACTACATTACTTAACAGCTTGAATGACACTAATATAGTAATAGTAATAGACACAGATTGATCACAGAGTATTTCCTGTACTACATTACTGTAACAGCTTGAATGACACTAATATAGTAATAGTAATAGACACAGGTTGACCACAGAGTATTTCCTGTACTACATTACTGTAACAGCTTGAATAACACTAATATAGTAATAGTAATAGACACAGGTTGACCACATAGTACTTCCTGTACTTCATTACTGTAACAGATTGAATGACACTAATATAGTAATAGTCATAGACACAGATTGACCACAGAGTATTTCCTGTACTACATTACTGTAACAGCTTGAATGACACCAATATAGTAACAGTAATAGACACAGATTGGCCACAGAGTACTTCCTGTACTACATTACTGTAACAGCTTGAATGACACTAATATAGTAATAGTAATAGACACAGGTTGACCACAGAGTATTTTCTGTACTACATTACTGTAACAGCTTGAATAACACTAATATAGTAATAGTAATAGACACAGATTGACCACATAGTATTTCCTGTACTTCATTACTATAACAGCTTGAATGACACTAATATAGTGATAGTAATAGACACAGATTGATCACAGAGTATTTCCTGTACTACATTACTGTAACAGCTTGAATGACACTAATATAGTAATAGTAATAGACACAGATTGACCACAGAGTACTTCCTGTACTTCATTACTGTAACAGATTGAATGACACTAATATAGTAATAGTAATAGACACAGATTGACCACAGAGTATTTCCTGTACTACATTACTGTAACAGCTTGAATGACACCAATATAGTAATAGTAATAGACACAGATTGACCACAGAATACTTCCTGTACTACATTACTGTAACATGTTGAATGACACTAATATAGTAATAGTAATAGACACAAATTGACTACAGAGTACTTCCTGTACTACATTACTGTAACAGCTTGAATGACACTAATATAGTGATAGTAATAGACACAGGTTGACCACAGAGTACTTCCTGTACTACATTACTGTAACATGTTGAATGACACTAATATAGTAATAGTAATAGACACAGATTGACCACAGAGTATTTCCTGTACTACATTACTGTAACAGCTTGAATGACACTAATATAGTGATAGTAATAGACACAGATTGACCACAGAGTATTTCCTGTACTACATTACTGTAACAGCTTGAATGACACTAATATAGTAATAGTAATAGACACAGATTGATCACAGAGTATTTCCTGTACTACATTACTGTAACAGCTTGAATGACACCAATATAGTAACAGTAATAGACACAGATTGATCACAGAGTATTTCCTGTACTACATTACTGTAACAGCTTGAATGACACTAATATAGTGATAGTAATAGACACAGGTTGACCACAGAGACTCTCAGACCACGACTGGATACTAAATAACTCCCACTTTACGAATTATGACTGGCCACAGTTGATCATGATAATTGTGAAAATGTGTTTGTTGGGGTTTACCAACCCTGGCAACATCTAAGATCATATCAGAACGGGTACCGACTTGTGACAAGAGTGCGCCCATGCCGACTTTATAGTGCTACCCCACTGGGAAGCCAAACTGCCGGTACAGAATAAGTCACAGGGGACCAGTGCATGTTATTGCAGCTGCATCCTGGTCCCAGGCTCTCCTGAAGCCTATGAGCAGCTCGTGGGAGTTGTTCCCGGTCACAGTGCCCCCTATTGTCTGCCCACTACATGACGTCGCCGCTAAGCAGCACCCGAAACACCCTCCGCGCAAAGCCTGTCGGGAAATACCACGTGACACCCAAGCGGGGAAGGCGTGGGGGCGTAGTTCCTCCATCGCCACATAGGGGGCGCTCCGTGTTCTATTGTTTTTAATGCCCATATTTATGCGGCAGGAATGCGCCCCACTGCTATTTGATATCCCGCCATGAGTGTCCTGAACAGCGGGACAATGTGCTACACGGCTAGACACTGCACAGCTATGTATGATGGAGTATGACAAGCCGTTAGTTATCTTGTAGTAAAGTTAGACGCTGAAACTTGAAAGGTGCGTACTGACATGCATTACATGGAGTGCAATATACATGGGGTATTATATATAATCTATACAATATATATGTAATATATATTATATGTATAATATATATAATATATATAATATATATAATATATATAATATATATAATATATATAATATATATAATATATATAATATGTATAATATATATATATATATATATATTAATATATATAATATATAAATATATATAATTAGATATATATATATATATAATAAAAATAATATATATAATATATATAATATATATGATATACATGATATACATAATATATATAATATACATAATACATAATATATATCATATATATATTTAATATATATTATATATATTATATATTATATGTATTATTATATTATATATATTATATATAATATATATAATATATAATACATATAATATATATAATCTATAATATATAATATATATATAACATATGTAATAGCTGTAATATATATAACATATATTATATATATATAATATGGTATAATATGTAAAATATATATAATATATATAATATATATAATATATATAATATATATAATATATATAATATGTGTAATATGTGTGATATGTGTAATATGTCTAATGTATATAGTACACATACTATATAATATACATAGTATAGTATAGAAAGGCCGGGTAAATGAAATGAGCAGATAAATTCTTAATTTAAGAAGCAAAATATATTCTTCGCATATATCCTTAGTATTTACCCGCTATTTATGATTTGAATTTTTTTTCAATGAAACATGTAGTTTAATAGACTTTAAAAGTCAAATGGACAGTATTCTGTGGTCGCCATATTGTATTTTTGAATTCTCTCCCATTTCACCAAGTCTTTGTCAATATAGGTAGTCTTAGGATACTCGAACTAGGTATTCCACTTCCTCTTCCATACTCCAGCAGTTTTCGCTCGAATTTGGATTACTCTGGATAGGGCTGAATATTAATTATTATTTATTATTATGTATTATTAACCAGACGGGATGGCCGAATGAGTTAGAGAGTCCATCTCCCGTGCTGGTTGGTTGTGGGTTCGAACCCTGGTCGAGTCAAACCATTGACTTAAAAATGTATACTTGTCGCTTCCTAGCCAGGCGCTCGGTCGGCATTATTAGGATAGGACAAGGAGCAGTGGAATGAGGAAGACCAATCGTCCATGATTGAAATGTCCCCTGCTTAAACAACTAATGTACCCCCAAAAAGAAAAATATTATCTGGCAGGCTGCGTGCGACAGTTGGGCTGGGTTGGCAGGCTCGTCTCGGTTGGCGGGTAAGTAAAGTAGTACTCGGCCATGTGGTTTTGTTATGAGAGCTGGGCTGGGTTGGCAGGCTGGTCTAGGTTGGCAGGCTGGTCTAGGTTGGCGGGTAAGTAAAGTAGTACTCGGCCATGTGGTTTTGTTATGAGAGCTGGGCTGGGTTGGCAGGCTGGTCTAGGTTGGCAGGCTGGTCTAGGTTGGCGGGTAAGTAAAGTAGTACTTGGCCATGTGGTTTTGTTATGAGAGCTGGGCTGGGTTGGCAGGCTGGTCTAGGTTGGCAGGCTGGTCTAGGTTGGCGGGTAAGTAAAGTAGTACTCGGCCATGTGGTTTTGTTATGAGAGCTGGGCTGGGTTGGCAGGCTGGTCGAGGTTGGCAGGCTGGTCTAGGTTGCCGGGTAAGTAAAGTAATACTCGGCCATGTGGTTTTGTTATGAGCGCTGTTGTGTTGTAACATGAGCTCTGCGCTTAGTGGGAGACAGAAGGACAGGCACCCCGGCCGATGGCGGGCCGTCCCGCCATCGTCCGGGCGGTCGGGCTGGCTGGATGGCGAGGTGGCGGGTCGGCGGGCGGGTCGGCGGGCGAGCACTCTCAATCCAACACACCTAGCCAAACAGACTCTGCTGATTCTGCTAGTTGGGTGTGGGTGGGTGGGTGGGTGTAGGGAAGGCGCACGACAACGGACACCACACAGTAGAATCCTGTTTGTTTAGGTGTGGGTGCGTGCACCCAGCCCTCTGGTGGGTGGATTAGGAGACACGCGCCAGCCATGACACCTGGTACTAATCCGTCGGGCCATAGCGAGAGGGAGGACAAGATGAGGGAAGAGAGGGAACGGGACGGGGGTGGGGGTGGAGAGGAAGGAAGTGAGACTGAGAGAGAGGACGGGGAGGTGGGGGAAGGGGGGGGGGGGGGGGCGGGAGAAGAAGGAAGTGAGACTGAGAGAGAGGGACGGGGAGGTGGGGGAAGGGGGGGGGGGGGGCGGGGGATGGATGGAGAAGAAGGAAGTGAGACTGAGAGAGAAGGACGGGGAGGTGGGGGAAGGGGGGGCGGGATAGACGAGGAGAGATGGAGCGGTGGCAGATGGAGAGATGGAGAGGTGGAGAAAGGGAGACAGAAGGGGAGAGGAAAGAAGAGAGAAGGAAGGGGAAGAGGAAGAGAGGGAGGGGGAGAGGGAGGGAGACAGAGGGAGAGAGAGGAAAAGAGAGAAGGGAGAGGGAGGAAAGAAGTGAGAGGGAGAGAGGGTGGGGGAAGGATAAGGAGTGAGAGATGGAGAGATGAAGAATTGAAGGAAAGGAGGGAGGGAGAGAAAAGGGGAGAAGAAGGAAGAGATTCATTATTCATATGAATATCATGAATATCATATGAATATCATGAATGATGTATTAAATATACATATACAGTAAAACTAAGACCTCTCTGAACGAACCGACCATGGGAAGAAGAGAGAAGGAAGGGGGAAGAGGAAGACAGGAAGAGAGGGAGGGGGGGACAGGGAGGGAGACAGAGGGAGAGAGAGGGAGAAGGGAAATTAGGGAAGAGAGGAAAAGAGAGGAGAAGGGAGAGGGAGGAAAGAAGTGAGAGGGAGAGAGGATGGGGGAAGGGTAAGGAGTGAGAGATGGAGAGATGAAGAATTGAAGGAAAGGAGGGAGGGAGAGAAAAGGGGAGAAGAAGGAAGAGATTCATTATTCATATGAATATCATGAATGATGTATTAAATATACATATACAGTAAAACCTCTCTAAACGAACCGACCATGGGACTGACTAAAAGTGGTCCATTTAGGGAGGTGGTCGGGTTAGGGAGTTAGAATATGGTTACAATGGTATTGTTGGGACCCAAATAAAGCGATCGATATAGGTGAGTGGACGATCTGTGGAGGTGGTCAGTTGGAGAGGTTTTACTGTATGTATGTATGTATTTATGTATATATATATATATATATATATATACATATATATATATATAAAATATATGTATATGTGTCTATATACACAGATATGTATACATATGTATGTATGTGTATATATATATATATATATATATATATATATGTGTGTGTGTATATATATATATATAGAGAGAGAGAGAGAGAGGCAGCCCTGATCATATGTATGCATGTTTTGTGTGAGTGGCGCCGGATCCAACATTACGGGGGGTTGCTAAGGGGGAGTGGCGACCGACCGATCTATCTAACATAATCACAGGGCGTATTTTTACACCCCCCACCCCAACCCCCCTTTCACTCTTCCTCCAGTGTTGATAGTTGGGTGAAGGATTGTGTCGGTGGGTGTTTGGGTGAGTTTGTTTGGGTGTGAGTGTCGGTGGGTGGGTGGGTGGGTGAATGGGTGGGTGGGTGGGTGCAAGGAGGAGGCAGCAGTACAATGAGTGGTGGTCTGGAGTGAGTGGTCTGTGGGACTATGATGCCTGATGCCTTGGAGGAGAGAGAGAGAGAAAGGCCTGGAGGAGGTGGGTGTGGTGCACTGGAAGCTGGCTAGCACTACTAGTAGTAGTAGTCCCCATCCACTGCGACTCTCTAACAGTAACAGTAACAGCAACACCCTCCCACCTTCCCTCCCTCCCTCCCTCCCTCCCTTCCTCCCTCTTGGATACAAGGGGGTGACGGGGAGGGGAGCGGGCATTCCACTGAGCTCAGTGAATGACACCACTTGTTCCATAAGAACCAACAGGAGGAACCACACGACTAACTACAAACTACAGGAGGGAACTGAAGGAAACCCCTCCCACACGCCCAGCACAAGTCGCTGAATGAAGTAACCAGCGGAACCTGCGTCTGGCCTACTGGAGGACTTCCGCTTGGAGGACCACCATAATTAGGTCACTATAATTGGGTCATCATAATTAGGGCATAATTACGGAAGTGGCAGCTGGGTGGACAGTGACTGGTAGTCAAGGCTTCGGCGGTGATACTAACCACTGACTTGGTTGGTTGGTCGGTTGATTGTTGGGGTTTTACATCCTGGCAACATATAAGGTCTTATCTGGATGGGTACTGACTTGTGACAGGGGGCACTCATGGCGACTTGATAGTTCTGCCCCACTGGGAGATTAGGCCGCCAGCGCCATGACCTGATATCACCTTATCGTGACACTGAGAAACCAGTCCTTGCATTATCCTAATAATGCCGAGAGCCTGGCTAGGAAGTGACAAGTATCAATTTTTAAGTCATTGGTTTGACCCGATCAGGGTTCGTACTCGTGAGTTCAAATTCCACAATCTACCAAAACGGGAGACGGACGCTCAACTCATTCAGCCATCCCGTCTGGTCAACTAAGCGCTGCGAGGCTATATGGAACTCTGGGTACTTGGAGAAGGCTCCATAAGACTTTTTTTTGGGGTGTGGTCCTAGTAACATTTAAGGACATATGGATGGATAGTGAATTGTGACAGTACACACCACGCTCATGGTGACTATACAATATATATATATATAGTGGTGCCCCACTATGAGACCGGGCCGCTGGCACCATGACCGGATGTCCAACTCCATGATCAGATTATTGTGAGACTGAGCAAACCAGTATTTATCCCACCATGATAATTCCGAGCGCCAGGCTTGGCATTGACAAGTATAAATTTGGTAAGTCATTGGCTTGACTCGGTTGAGGTTAGAAAACGTACAACCTCCCACACGGAAGCCAGCCAGCGCTTTTACCGATCCAGCCATCTCAACTTATAATGGTACTTTGAAAGGAGCCAGCACTATGCTAACGGGAGGGAAGGGAGTGGGACCAGGGACCCCTCTGACTAGGCGCTTCGGAGAGGACCAGTGTTGTGGTGAGGAGAGCGGCGTTGCTAGGGACACTGACTACGTTACCATGGACGCGGATGTCATGGATAACCAGCGATGTGACAGTTCGATGGATGAGGATAACGGGAATGAGGAGCCTCAGTCCAGACCTTTCCGGACGAGTATGAAATGGGAGGACTTTTTCGGTAAGTCAATAATTTGCTTCACTTGTTGTTTGGACTCCACTTCGTCCGCACCTCTTCTATCGTCCCTCAGCCGCCGGTCTCCTCTCCTCTTAAAGAAATATTGCAGGTAGAGGCCGGCCAGCTTTTCACTTCCTACCGCCTTATTCCATTTGTGTCTCCGGCTCGCTGACTGGTCAGCACAGAACAAGAGAGCATGGCCCTTTGACTCAATTCTCCCCCCTGGGAGACCAGGCAGCCAGCACCATGACCTGATATCTCCCTCAGTCACATTATCCTGACACTGAGCCAACCAGTCCTTGGCATATTATAATAATGCCGAATGCCTGGCTAGGAAGCAACAAGTATATATTTGTATGTCATTGGTTTGACTCGACCAGGGTCTGAATCCGACAATCTACCAAAGCGGGAGACAGGCACTCAACTTATTCAGCCATCCCGTCTGGTCTGCTCAGACAGATGGTCGAATGAGTTGAGCACCTGCCTCACATTTTAGTATGTCATGAGACTGGAAATCCCGGGTTTGAAAACCCGGCTGAGTCAAACCAATGATTTAAAAATTAATACTTATCGCTACCTAGCCTGGCATTTGACATTACAAGGATAAGGCAAGGAGCAGTAGAATGGGGGGAAACTAGTTGTCTGTGATTTAAATTTCAATGAATTCCAATCCAGATGAACAAAATATTTACACACAAAAAAGAACAAAGGAAGTACAAATTTAATGTACAAACAAAATCCTAAAGAATAATATTTGAAAGGCGTGATTTTATATATAAAAGGGTATATTTTGCAGTCCTTATTAGTGGGAAGAGTGATTTCAAATAGGCTGAAGCTGAAAACTGAGTGAGATCTAGCTCACCATTGTTATTCGATCATTGTATATATATATAATCATGTAATATATACTGCACTCACTCACGATTTAGACTTACACAGGATTGTTTTATTGTTACTTCATTATTTTAATACTAACCATGCTAAAGTTTTGTAAATTCTTGAAACAACAATTATACGGCCAGAACACGTGTATGGCACTGACAAAGTTATTGTCTGCAGAATAAAAAATATATAAAAAGAGACACTCTTACCAAAGAGTGTGGAATAATAATAAGACTACTCCAAATAAAAACTAATACTGATATCCTTTCAAGCCATTTAAATGAGGTTTAAACTTAAAGCTTCATAATCCGATGAAAGTATCACATTTTCTGATCCAGAACACTTCACCCAGATTTGACCCTACATAACCCGACTTAAGAGAGCGGTGCACTAATTAAACATGTATTACAGTTTGGTGATTTAGTACTACGTTGCTCTTCTCAAAAACCGGTACGCAAAGCCGATATCAATCACTTCGATGTGCACTCCAACAATTAATTTTCTATGTTATTCATTTCAAATAACTATAAAATTAGCCCTTTAAAATGGAAGTTAATATAATTTAAAAAATAAAGATTATTATAGCATATGAATCTACTATATTATTGGGCATGGTGGCAAAATCGGCCTCTTGTGAGATCGGGAGTTCAATTCCAGGTCATGTCAAACCGATGACTTACAAAATTGATCCTTGTTGCTTCATAGCTTGGCGTTCAGCATTAACAGGATAGGGCAAGGACTGGTTAGCTCAGTGTCAGGATAATGTGACTGACAGGGGAAATCATGTCAACGGTGCTGGCAGCCTGATGTCCTAGTAGGGCAGCACTATAACATCGCCATGAGTGCATACTGTTACAAGTCAGCACCCATCCTGATATCACCATAGATGTTGCCAGGACATAAAACTCCAACAACCAACCAACCTAATATATTCATTTAAAAATATGCCAAAAACTGAAAATGGTCGGTATCATGTAACTATGCGTAAGAGGCTACATCTTTTTTCTGACCCTTTAAGAATACCTACCACTGTCGCCAGACAAATATGCCACGCCCCCTGGATTCCGAACCCCCCCCCCCCCTACCCCTCCACCCACCCTTTTTTTCTGTAACCCCCTTTTCTAGTTTACCACATTCAATGCTGGTCACGCTGCTCCACTCCTTGCGTCCAGAAGACAAGAGCACTTTGTTCATAGCTTTTTGGAGAGAAAAAACAACTAATTGTTCAATCAGGCTGGAAACATAATTTAACATATCAGTGCTTTTACATTGTGTCAATGTCTCATTATTATTTTTTATCTTGGTGTGTGTGTGATAGGAGTAGGGGTGGGGGAGACTAGGGGGTGAGAGGAAATTGGCGTATATTCTTGTCCATGTGCGCATGCAATCAAGAGGTTAGCATATCCACTTTGTCACACGTGATCTGTCACACGTGACCGGTCACACGTGGCATATCACGTGTGACGGTCACCTTTGCCAGAGCAGACGAATATACTTAAACTTGTATAGTCCGATGGCTTTTTGAGTTTATACCTTGTTTTTTTAAAAAGATAAATACATATTACCTACTAGTCATTAGTTTGGTTGGATAGTTGTTGGAGTTTTACGTCCTGGCAACATCTAAGGTCAAATCAGGATGGGTACTTACTTGTGACAGTGCACACTCCTGGTGACTTTATAGGGCTGCCCCATTGGGAGACCAGGCCACCAGCACCATGACCAAATATCCCACTCAGTTACATTATGCCAACACAGAGCTAACCAGTCCTTGACCTATCCTAATAATGCTGAGCGCCAAGCTAGGAAGCGACAAGTATCAATTTTGTAAGTATTGATTGATCAAATAGCCTTTGGTGTCCAGCATTTGAATGTGCACGCCAAAATTTAATTCATGTTTTCCCTTCAGGTATATCAAAAATTGGCCATTTAAAGTAACAGCTACACCAAATTAAAAACAAGATAGATTATAGCGATCAACCTAATATATTTATCTCAAAGGATGTGATAGAAACTCCAAATAATTTGACTACACAACTTTAATAATACAGTACAACCCTGTTAAACCAAGCTCTGTTAAACCAAACGATTGGTTAATCCAAACTTTTTCGGCGGCCCGCCAAAATACTACCATTTGTCATAAAAAAGTTGGTTAAACCAAAGTCGGTTAATCCAAATTATCGGTTAATCTAAACAAAATTGTCGGATCCCTGGCCACTCCGGTATGGTTAAACCAAACTTCCATATGGTGTATAAGGTCATCAGAGACCCCACTGACTTTTTTATATGATAAATGGTAGTATTTTGCCAGGTGCCGAAAAAAGTTTGGATTGACCGATCGTTTGGTTTTACCAAGCATGGTTTAACGGAATTATATTGTACATACATAAACAACAATAATCAAAGTGTCCACATACATTGTATATGACATGTGCAATACACACTTACTCAAATTCAAAGTCAAAGCCAAAGCTCGGTTAAACCAATGATCGGTTAATGCAAACAGATTTCTAGGGCCCCTTCAAGTTTGGTTTAATGAGGTTATACTGTATGTAGAATCACGTCCTTGATTCTAGTCATGGAACTGCATTATGGAGCAAATATATAGCCATATATAAATATGCTGTATAAGAATTATACGAGTATAATAGCCCGGAATTCCCACCGAGCTCCTCAGCTCCCCCCCTCAATCATCGGGTGCTGGAGCCTGGGCTAATCGTCTACTGCTCCAACCTACTCAACCTCATCTCCGACAGTGGCGCCACCTCCCACTTCTCGATAACGGCCGCCTACCCTCATTCACTGTATCGCTGAAAATATGTGTGTGTGTGGCCACATTTCACTTTACTGTACATAAATCAGTCAACCCACATACGCAAAGTCAATAATTATCACAGGATGAGCCCAAATTACCTCCGCCGAAAATTGAACAGTGGCTATACGTAGTTGTGTTACCTGAAAGCTTAACCCTATATTTTCGCACAAAGGGGTCTGCTCGACAAAGACCCCAGTCCATGCGCCCCGCCCTCCTCCGCCCCCCGGCCCCCCGCCTCCCGGTCCCGGCCACCGGCCCCCGGCCACCGGTCACCGGCCCCCGGCCCCCGCTTCACGGCCAATGCCCTCCTTCCTGGCGTTGCTTCATCAATATTGCCCTTTGATCATACACTAACCAAAAGGAGGACTTTGATTGCGATGTGCATGCATTGCATGTTGTGGCCCTGTCACATTACGACGTATCTCGCCAGCATGCCACCAATGCAGAAAATCACTTTTTTACTCCGAGATACGTCAAACTTTTTGGCGCGGGGAGGAAAAGTTGGACATATACATACTGTATACACAGCGTATGGCCAACGTATGCCCAACATATGGCTAACGTACCTCCCGGCGAAAAATGCAAAAATTACGCTCACGGTATGTTCACAGAATGCCGGTGAACGTTATATACGTTATTCGATCACCAGAACTATGGGTCATGTGTTACATACATCAAGACACGCTGAAGAAATGCTAAACATACGTTAGACGTATGTTAGGTGTATGTTATCCATACGTTGTCAGTATGTGGACTGTACATTCCCACTGCCTTTAAAGTAGGTCAACTAGTGCATTGTAGTGAACAACGTTTGACTAATGTATGTCTAACGTACATCGATGTATGCCTAGTGCTTACATAATGTACGGCGGCAGACGTCAAATCCACACGTTGTCGAACATTGTCGCACATCGAAAGTTTTGTGCATGCACAAAACTTTGCCGACCCCCTGACATGCGATGCCGTATCTTGACAAACATCGACGTACATTGACGTATACAAACACGCGCCTAATGCGCGCCTAACGCATACTGACGTATCCTGATGTAGCGCCAAAAAATCACATACGTCGACGTACGTTGGCGCGAAGCGTCATAATGTGACAGCACCATTACATGGACCTATATCCTGCATAGTCTCTACATTGTGTGGTTGCCTCCAATAAACATAACATCCATATATCTGGGTTGGTTTGTTTTGTTTGTTGGGGTTTTGCACCCTAGCAACATCTTAGGTCATATCAGGACATGTACCGACTTGTGACAGTGTGACACTCATTGCAACCTTTATAGCGCTCTCCCACTGGGAGACCAGGCCGCCCGCCACCAATACCCCAATAATAGCCCATTCAGTCACATTACCCCGATACTGAGCAAACTAGTCATTGCACGATCCTAGTAACACTTGATATCCGGACCACACTTCGTTCACACCTCTCTCTATCTCCTCTCCGCTGGCCTTGCTCCTCCTTTCACTTTCACTTTCTCTGTCCGTGTCTTTGGCTCGCCGGCTGGTCACCATAGAGCAAATAGACATGGTCCTTTGAATCAACTCTCCTCATTTCTCTTTCCTAGACTCTACCCTTTTTTTTTTCTCCCAGGCATACTCCTCACCCTGACCAGGGGAGTTGTGTGCTTGGGTGGGGCCCTGTACCTTTACGTTTTCTCTCGATTTGCTGGAACCACCGCTGCACCCATCTTTACCCGCCCTTCCTCAAAACCCTTGCTGCTGTCGACTGGATACAAGTGCTCAACTACCGCCGGACCAAAGAGATTCAGGGCCGCCTCAACGCTTCGCCGTTACAACATTGTAAAGATGTCCCCAGTGTAGGGTAGATGTACAGTGCGTATAGCTTGTGGCTGGCGGGGTGACGTCAGAGGATCGAAGGTAAATAAACACTCACATACTAGACGTCAAGGTGTTCGCGTGTTATCCATATACTACATGGTGTCAGATAGGGAGTCCTGAACCATCCATGCCCCAGAGTTGATCATGGCATTATCCGGTTTGAAACCACCGTTGCCATTAAGCCTAGAGGGAAATTTGGCAATGAATTGGAAGGCTTGGAGTCATTCCTACGACATATACAGTGTCGCTTCAGGAGCAGCAAACAAGACTGAAAAAATTCAATGCTGCGTATTTCTGCACGTCGCCGGACAAGACGCGCAAAAACTGCATCTGACGTTCAAGATCCCAGACGCCCAGAAAGACAAGATCGAGCCGCTGATTAAAATGTTTGAGGATTATTGCGTCGGTAAAACCAACATTACGGTGGTACGTTATGGATTTAACTCCTTCAACCAGACGACGGAGTCTATGGATACGTACATACGCGAGCTGAAACACCGAGTGTCGTACTGTAACTACTTGACGATGGAAGACGCGTTGCTATGCGACCGTTTAGTGTGCGGTGTGAAGGAAACAACGTTACGTGACAAATTACTACAAACACCCAATCTGACACTGGACAATTGCCTGGAACTGTGTCGATTGAGTGAGAACACGCATTCACAACTGCACTCGGAGGATGTAAACGGAACTAAAGAGCAGGTTGACGCCGTAAGCAAGCAACGACTGGACTATGCATCACGTTCAAGGCAAAATTCATCGACGTCGCGTGTGCGGAGGTGGCAGGACCATGGCACGCGCGCCTCTGGGCCTCGTGCGAACTGCCCAAAATGCGGTTATCAACATGGGAGTAGCGCATGCCCGGCGGCGGACAAGCAGTGTCTACAGTGTAACAGATACGGGCACTTTCAGAAGGTGTGCCGATCCAGACGCACAGGTCGTGCTCAAGTAAACGAGCTGGGCGTGGCAGATGGCTTACGGAATGTTGTTGACGTAGACGACGAGGACGACCTATTTGTAGGTGAAATTACGGCCGAGGCAGTATCCAGCAGCAGTTTGTGGTACGTGGAATATACGTTGCAAAACATTCCTGTTAAATTTAAACTGGACACTGGGTCCCAAGCAAATATTATACCACGTAATATCTACGATGCTCTGGAAAACACCGTGTTACAACCGTCCCGTTGTTGTCTCATCACATACTCAGGTGATCGGATACGTCCTGAAGGAGAGGCTACAATCATCATCGGAGGGGTACCGTTGAAGTTTCAAGTTACAGCAACAGGCACTCCAATCCTGGGTAAAGAAGCATGTGTGCAACTGCACCTCATACGACGAGTAGGAGAGATCACCGTCCGAACACGAACAGTGACAACCACCGGCCGAGCTGCAGAGACTTTAGTGAAAAGATATTCAGACATTTTCACTGGTTTAGGGACTATCAAAAGTAATGCTAAGATACATATTGATCGTAATATAGATCCAGTTATTGACCCGCCTAGACGGATCCCCCATGCGATTGTGGACAAAGTAAAAGTAGAGCTGGACAGAATGCTAGCTTTAGGTGTCATAGTACAACAATTTGAACCGACCCCATGGGTAAGTTCTATAACTATCGTAAAAAAAACAAATAAAATTAGAGTGTGCCTAGACCCTACCAAGCTTAATAAAGCGATATTAAGTACCCCATACCCCACCAGGACAATAGAAGAAGTTATTGCAAAAACAAGCACAGCAAAGTTTTTTTCGGTCATCGATGCGAATAGCGGGTATTGGCAAATAGAACTAGATCCTGATAGCTCGAGATTATGTACTTTTAATACCCCATGGGGACGTTTCCGGTATACCAGATTGCCATTTGGGATTAAAACTGCTGGGGACATTTTTATTAGTGAAATGAACAAAATTTTATACGGATTACCTGGAGTTAACGTAATTGCCGACGATATATTGGTGTATGGTAACACCGAGGAGGAACATAATAATAATTTAGAGAATGTTTTTTAAACGAGCTAGGGAGGCTGACTTACGCCTTAACCCGAAAAAGTCGGTCATTTGCAAAACTGAGGTTAATTATGTGGGACACACATTAACCCAATACGGGTTAAAACCCACTGCAGACCGTGTCCGGGCCATAATTGACATGCCTACCCCCACTGACAAAGCAGCTGTTCAACGTTTTTCTAGGTATGGTGGGCTATGTAGGGAAATTCATCCCAAATCTTTCAAACATCTCTAAACCGTTAAGACAGGTTCTATGCAAAAAACACTGTCTGGTTCTGGCAACATGAACAAGAGCATGCATTTCAAACGCTAAAGAAACTGTTAATATCTGCCCCTGTGCTAAAGTATTATGATGTACATGACCAAATAACTTTGCAGGTGGACGCTTCCAAGTCAGGTTTGGGTGCAGCCATTTTGCAGCAGAGTAGGCCTATTGCTATGGCATCCAAAGCATTGGATGCATGCCAGTCCAACTACGCAGTTATCGAAAAGGAACTTTTGGCAATTTGCTTTGGATGTGTCCGTTTCCACGATTACATTTATGGAAAAGAAGTGATAATCGAAACTGATCATAAACCACTTGTGTCGATAATGTCGAAGCCGTTGCATCTATTATCAGCCAGGATGCAACGGATGCGCATGAGGCTACAAAATTATAACATAATAATGAAATATGTTGTTGGAACAGACATGTTCTTCGCAGACACTCTTTCTCGCGCACATACCACCAAAACAACACCACACAGGCTTTTTGACGACAACATTTCCGTGGCCACAATAGATATGGCACATGACATGATAGCCCGAATCACCGAGGCTACAAAAGCAGACACCACACTCGCTGAGGTTGCTAGGTTAGTGCAAGAGGGTTGGCCTACCCAGAATAACTTATTGAGGTCATGTGCTAAGCCATTCTTTACCTGTAAGGATGAAATAGTCAGTGCAAATGGTATGTTATTTAAAGGACAACAAATAATTATCCCCTCTAGTTTACAAAAAGAAATGTTAGGTGTACTGCATGAAACCCACTTGGGTATAATTAAGTGTAAGCAGCTGGCACGAGACAACGTGTTTTGGCCTGGAATGAATCGTCAAATTGAAGACTTGATAGCCCGATGTAGCACATGTCAAAATTATAGAAATTCCCTGAGTGCTGAGCCAATGATTCCTCACGACATACCTGATATGCCATTCTGCAAAGTGGGAGTAGATTTATTTCAGTACCAGAATAAGACATATCTCATACTAGTGGACTATTATTCCAAATTTCCTGAAGTCATAGAGCTACAACATACAACGTCCACTGCGATAATTAAATCCCTAAAAGAGATTTTTGGACGTTATGGCATACCAACCTCACTAATGTCTGATAATGGGCCACAATTTGCGAGCAGCGAATTCAGAGCTTTTGTGGGCAAATATAAATTCAATCACATTGTTTCAAGACCCGTACTATCCTAAAAGTAATGGTCAGGTAGAACGTTATGTTCAAACAATAAAGAAAATGATGAAAAAAGCAGGAGATAACGGTCAGGATTTCAACCTGTACCTGTTAAACTACCGAAATACTCCCCTTAGACAAATGAATGCCTCCCCAGCTCAACTACTCATGAGTCGTCGTCTTCGATCTAAAATTCCCACCACAGACAACCAGTTACGACCACAGGTTCAAGAATCCAAAGCAGAAAATATTGCCAGAACACAAGAAAATCAAAAGCATTATTATGACAAAAGAGCTAGTAAATCAAAAAAAGGACTGAACATTGCAGATAACATTAAATACAGAACACACGAGGGTACATGGCGAGCTGGAACTGTAACGCAAACAAACAAACTAAAACCCAGAGACTATGTGATTGTAAACAATGCAGGAACAAAATTACACCGAAACCGAATTCACATGTTTAAAATACCAAACCCTAAAAAGAGTTTTCGCCAACCGATGCATACAATCGCACCGACAAATGACACTAAGGCTGAACACAAAACTACATTAGACACACACAGCAAGCCCGGCGAAACAACAAATTTATACACAACTCTAAGTGGGCGTGTCTCACGTCCGCCGACTAGGCTTGGGATATCAGGACACAGCTACAAATAAATAAAATGAAATCGTAAATGATAAGTGATGGTTTCCCCCATGTTGGTGTCCCCCACATTACATGGCAATACTGCTCGTAGAACACATAACTAATTTAAGCGTTCATAGAGGAGTCTGTTTTCGAGCTCCTAGTTCGGTGTGTTAACAGTTCATCGTTGAATAAACAATGTCACGTTTGTAAATCCCCGAGTCAACGCCGAGGATATCCTTATATATAAAAAAAAAAAAAAAAAAAAAAAAAACATTTGAGGGGGAAGATGTAGGGTAGATGTACAGTGCGTATAGCTTGTGGTGGCTGGCGGGGTGACGTCAGAGGATCGAAGGTAAATAAACACTCACATACTAGACGTCAAGGTGTTCGCGTGTTATCCATATACTACACCCAGCTTCTACAATCATCCCTACTGAAGATTAATCTTCAACCAAAGATTGGGCTGATTTATCGGAGCCTCTGCATAAATGTTGCAGTTCTGCAACCAGTAACCGTCGTAAGGTTACAAACCACCCCCAAGCCAAGCCATCCTAGTAATGTCGAGCGCCAGGCTAGACAGTGACAGGCATCAATTTTGTAAGTCATTGGTTTGACTCGGCCGGCTTTCTGCACAGGAAGCCAGCACTCTACCGTTTAAGACACCGCGTCTGGCACCATCGGGAAATGGAGGAGGGTGGGGAGTAGATCGGGATCGATTAAAGTTGCATAGTCCGATGAAAACATCAAATTTTCAAAACCAAAACACTTATATAGACATAATTCTACGTATTCAACTTTGATACTGGTTCACTTATTAAGCATGTTTTGCTGCATAGAAGGCCGTAATAAGTCAATTTAATAGAACCTGTTACTACTGAAGTCTATGGTGCGAGGGTTTTGGCATGCTTGCCAAAATTAATTTAGCAGGTTTTGACATAAAATATCTCCAATGTTAGCCATTTAAAATATAAATTACTTCAAACTAAACTAGCATAGACTATAATGATTAGCATAATGTATTTATCTCAGAAAATGTCAGAAATTCAAAAGCATCGGACTATGCAACTTTAAAGCTGCATAGTCTGGTGAAGCCATCAATTTAACGAGAATGTATAGATTCCTCACTTAAACATCAATTTTGTCGAATTGCGCATGTTATAGGTAACATGATTAATTTACGGGTGGAGAAATGCAGAACGAACCGATAGGTGGCGCCACTCGAGTAACCCTAGGGGCATCCGACCCGACCCCACCAGCTGACCCTTCCCGCCGTTTTGATCACGTGACCTCCCTTCGCCTGCCCGCTACCACAACCCTCCGACCCGAGCTACTGATCACACTGATTCACTTTCTAACCGATTCTCTGATTTCTACTACATCACGGCCAACAGTATTTCGCTGCTCACATGCATGAGTGTCGATTACATACAGTACACAGTCTACATGCTACCTGTGTCTTCCTTTCGTCTCGCAAGCCGTGCAAGAGCGTCGAGGACGTCAACAAACCTGTGATGCCCCCGCCATCTCGCCGACCAGCGCAAGTGTGTCGAGGACTCAGGGTCGACGTCTCGACTTGACGGTATCGTACAAACAAAACTATTCACTAGAGATTTGAGGCCTGTGTGTCGATGTAAGAAGAAAGAAGAAATGCATTCGTTATACTGCGGGGACGGACGCCGCTAACTAAAGAATGTGACAAGTCGACAATCAGCCGACCCACAAAGACAATTTGCTGTCGATAACTCGACAACTCGTCATTATTGATATAACATTCAGTTCCCCATGTCTTCAGGCTTCATATTATAGGCTATGTTAAATTGTCTAGCTCATACTACCTGTATTACTGACAAATTGGTAACCTACTTAGGGTTAATTAACTCTCAACGCCATTAACTGGGACGATAGAACCGGGCCCAGGATCGACGTAGACGCCATAGCACAGGAGCTAAAGCGAACCAACCAGACCAATTATTTATTTTACACTATTTTATGCCTTGAAATTATAAACATTTACTTATTTATAAATGAATGAACTCACTTATAATTTGGGATGATAGAACCGGGCGCAGGATCGACAACCGGGCCCAGGATCGACGTGGACGCCATAGCACAGTAGCTAAAGCGAACCAACCAACCAACCATTGTTGACATAACCTTCCTTGATATGACATTCTGGTTAAAACATCTAGCACATACTACCAGTAATACCCACAAATTGACAATTTGCTTAGGGTTAATTGCCTCCTTACCCTATTAGTAGGGGCGACAGAACCGGGCCCAGGATCGACGTGGACGCCATAGCACAGTAGCTAAAGCGAACCATCCAACCAATTATTTATTTTACACTATTTTTATGTTTTGAAATTATGAACATTACAGTTATTAACTCCCAACCTATCATTAGGGTCGATAGAACCGGGCCCAGGATCGACAGGGACGCCATAGCACAGTAGCTAAAGCTAAAGGAGTTGGAAAATCGACATTCACCAACTCATTGTGTTATTCATCAGTTCTTCGGCGAGGTTATTCGACGAGACAGATTCGGCCATTTACAGCCTTATTTTATACATTATTTATACTATTAGTTCTGCTGCACTTCTGTTATACTATTGACTTTCTACTATTTATTTTATTACATTAAAATTTACAACGTTCCTACTCCGAGATCAACACTATGCTATGGCATTTGTATTATAGGAATTGACATTTATCAGCTCATTAAAGGTCATCGCTTTACCCTAGACTCATTCTAAGCCACAAATCACTAACTTCATCACTATTTTACCACTGACTTTATGGTTACTTTTATCACATTTATCCGGACATTTGCACTTTACGCTACTCATTTAACCACACCCTTACATCAACAACGACAACGCTGTTTATTTTTATCTCTTACTACCTCTTCTACGGAGACTAGTCGGCACCCAACTTTTATAACACACCCACACGACTAGATATTTGGAATTCAGCGACGGGTCACTGCTCCAACAGACACATTCTGGTACTGCCCAAATATGCCGAACACAAGAAAAAATTCCAGGAAGGCAAAAAGAAATGACACACCAAAGCCCCGGGGGCGAACTAGGAAGGCCCAGATGGAGCCGGACCTCCATGGAGACAACATGGAAGCATCCCCGGTGTCCCCAGCCAGCAGGAACTCAATCTCGGCAATGCAAGAGGCATCATCATCGGAGCAGGCATCGGCCACGAACGCAATAATACAGGCGGTAAACGCAGCCGTTAGCCGCGCAATGGAGACACAGATGGCCACCATCAGGTCCGAGATAGCGGACAAGATGGACGCATGCAAACACAAGTCCCGCTCAACAAGGAAAGCGAAAGAGCAGGAGGAAAGCACATCATCGGGGGAACCTGATAGTGACAGCGACAGTGCGCTTCAGACTCAACACGTCACCTACAGGTCAGCCCGACAACGGGCGCGAGCGACAGAAGGCGTCGCCATACCGAAGATGGCCCCTGCCAAAACTTATAAAAAACAAAAAAGTAAAGCAACCTTTGGGGACACGCCAGACAGTGATAACCAATACCGGGACTGCTATAACTCGGCCCCAATCAGGGGAGGAGGCCAGACGGGTCCCAGAGGACGACATAACCGGGATCGAATCAATGATAACGACGACCCGGGCAACATATCCGAACTATTGGCGGCGGCCGGGGCGGCACTCGGGAAGAAGAAAGGTAAATTACCACGGCTCCCCCATAACTATGTAGTTCGCGGAGACAGAAGGGAGAGGATTGGCATGGCTGAGGCGACCTGGCCTGAGTACGTCGAGGCGTTATGCACTATGCTCAGGGCACCCGAGATCCCGGACACATGGTCCGACCCCTTAATAGACCACATTCACCAAATAGCCACTATGGCGAAGGACTGGCAATGGGAGACATGCCGCCGATGGTCGGAACGCGTCTTCTCAATGATTGACGATGGTCGACTTCCAAATGGATGGACAGATCAATACGCAATCAAGGACGTGCAACGAGACGTCTTTGCCTTAGGAACACGCGTCCATAACACGGTTCTTGAGAAAGGCACCCGCAACAGCTACAACACCACCAACGTAGCTGGCGGTGCGGGCAGAGCAATGGAGAACCATCACGAGTTTAATCATGACACAGACGGGAAGACATGCCACCCTTGGAATTGGGGCAACGAGTGCGGCTTCGCGGAGACGCACGGGACGATGCCAGATAGGAAGGTACACGTGTGCGCCTGGTGCGCAAACAAGTATCGCCGCGCGAACAACCACAGAGAGAAAGACTGCATAAATAAAAAGCGTTTCCTCGAAAAGAAAGGAGCGGCCGCATCAAACGCACAACAGACCTCTCAGGTTTTTTGAAATGGGGCTCCCCGCGCGACACCGGTTCGGCAGACGAGGAGCCTGTCAAGTGCAACCAAGGCAAACGCGAGGCATCCAGCCCACACAGAGCAAGCACAGGCAAACTCCGGGGCAGGCACAACGTAGCGCAGGCCCCTACGGATAATGGCAAGCCACCTGTAGAACAGGCCGTTCAGACCCTCGACAACCCAAGAAACAGACGCAGTCAGGCACTCAAACCTGGCAGAAATCCTGGCATCCCCGATGCCATGCAGTCCTCAAGAAACCACCACAACTTCCAGGAAGTTAAGACAAGCGGCGCCACCGGCGCAACGTATACCTGGCCGCCAGCAGAATACGCCGTTGGGACCAAGCCACCGACCGTGACCATACGGAAGGTCAGCATCAGTGACGACAGCATAGGGATCAAGGATGGCGGCGTGCATGGCGGCAACCATGACACTTATGTCACGGCCTTAGGAAGCAGAGGTGATGAGGAAGCGGGCTGGGATGATCCAACAATCCACGACACAGGCGCGGACATTGCAAGCCTAAACTCACGCCCTCCCATGACACCCATGGACGATAGGCCTATTCTGAGCGACATATGGCCACACCCACAAACAGACCTATGGGGAAAAACACCAGGGCTATCTGAACATTTACCAGCAAGTAAGGGCTACAGCGTTACCAAGCCACATCAAGGCTCGGATACCCATCCCCTCAGGCCTCGTCATCAAGGTTTGGAGGGAGCTGCTAGTAGGCTATCACGATAGCCAGGTGATGAGCATTACTGAAATTGAAGTCCGGCTCGAGAACATATTTACCCACGGCCTATAACTTAGCCTGCGAATTTCGTACTAATTGCTCCCTCTATTCACAGGCTACACCGAACAAACCACGACTATCTCAGACGGGCAGACATTTATAGATCCCGAGAAGGGCGCACGGTACTGGTCCGCACCACCAAGACCAGGTGGAGAACCGATCAAGCGTACCGCATCACCATCCCAAGCGTACCAGGGTCCCAGTGCTGCCCCGTGGCGGCTTGGGATCGATACGTCGAGTTCCAACACCCGCACCCTTCTGATCCGGCATTCCTGCTAGTTCCTGACCTCCCTCTCCGCCACAAGTAATGCTGCCGTCCCTCCGCATGGCCCTCGCTGCCATCGGCGTGAGGTTGCCTTCGGACTATACCCTCCACAGCCTCCGGAGGGGAGGGGCACAGGCCTGTGCAGCGGCAGGCACCTCATTAGCCGAGATTATGCAGCCTGGTTCCTGGACATCCGCGGCGGTTCATCACTACGTCCCGAACAACAGCCTCGCGCGCGGCAACCCTCGCCACACTTAATTGGTTGAGGCTCGGGGGCCGCCCATTATGGACTGCATAGACTGATACCGGAACTGTCTGACCTGTCTTGTTCCAACATTACGCATTTTCCCTGATTAAAGACTTTTATCCACTATCACTCCTTGACTCCGCCTCGTTAAATATTGACGCTATTCATGCCACGGCCATGTTGAAACTAGAAAAGTGAAAAGTGATGCGAATACTTTTTTTGTCGACCATAGCCTCTCGAAATCACTCAAATTTGAGGGTATTCTTTTTTTACACTACCATATTCATCTTTGCATACCTGTTGTCTATCTATTGGCCAATTTTCACAAAGATTGAGTCACGCTTGCATGGTGGTTTTCCCATTCTTTAACTACAATGTGATTGTCAACTTCAAGTCTGCATAGTTATGGTGGGATCATGTACCATAGTTATCTGTGTAACACAGTTAAACAACTAGTCTTAGTAATTTCAGATTAATAAATATATATCAAGAAACTTATGCAATTTTGAATTAAGAAAAGATTGGCAACCAGGGTGAACGTCTTTCTTGACATCGCTGACTGAAATGCATCTGATCATCACTCAATCTTCATGAAAATTGAACCAATAGATTAAGAAAAAGGTATTCAAAAATGAATATGATAGTGTCAAAAGTGAATATCTTCAAATTTTACCTCCTTTAATTTCTGTAGTAGTTCATACACATCGGCACACAACAGTGTCTTATGGCTATTTCCAATACCCGATGCATACTCAGCCTCGTTCTGATGCCGAATTAGGTCATGCATGAATAGTGTGAATAGGCAAACATAGTGCCTAAAGCAGGACTTGAGCCTACACTTCTGCCATTCCTAACCAGTAGTTTAGCTAGGCTCCCTGATGCAATTAACCTACCCACGCCTACCTGAGCATGTGTGGCGTTTCATCTTGACTTTGTACTGTGGGAAAAATGTCAGGATGGCCAAAGGGCCTTGTACTGTGGGCAAAATGTGAGGGTGGCCAAGCAGTCTTGTACTGTGGGCAAAATGTCAGTGTGGCCAAAAGGCTTTGGTCTGTGCCCAAAATGTCACGGTGGCCAAAGGGCCTTGCACAGTGTGTAAAAGGTCAGGGTGGCCAAAGGGCCTTGTACAGTAGGCAAAAGGTCAGGGAGGCCAAAATGCTTTGGTCTGTGGGCAAAAGGTCAGGGTGGCCAAAGGGCCTTGCACAGTGTGTCAACGGTCAGGGTGGCCAAAGGGCCTTGTATGTTGGGCAAAAAGGCCATGGTGGCCAAAAGGCCTTGAACTGTGGCGGTGTTAGCCCCCTCTTGACTGGTGAACTCTGCGGGCAGTGTGGACATTGAAACGTACAATACGCTTCACAGTCGGGACGGAACTCTAGCCTTCTGAAGTTGGTTGCGGGTCAGATTTTTTATCAACAGACGTTGGCAGGGGTTAATTTCACCGGATCTTCAATCATCACAAAGATCAAAAAGTCAACTCCAGACCCTCAAAGTTCACCGGTACGCCCGTCCTGAGGGCCCTGTCCTGGAGCATGGTTTACCAACAATTGGCAGATGGCATTTCCGCCAAAATAATGCCATGCTCTGATATGAAATACTTAAATGTGCATTATGCGATGGTTCATTAGTTGTTGCCACCTTTTAAACATGATATATGCATTAAGGGTGGCTATTATAATTTAATTCACCTTTGTTTGGAGTAACTTTTATTATACATGACTACCTTTGGGGATATTTGAAGTGAAAATATGATATGGCCAAATTAAAAAAATTAATATACTTGTTTAGCATCCCCGCCCGACCGTGAGAAATACACCCAACCTTCAAATATTTCTAATTTTTAATTTTCAAAGAAAACCCTGAAATAAAATATTAAAACTCAAAGCAACACTTTCCCGCCTATTATAATGATTGTGCAATGACCAGCTTTACTATAAAGGTTTTATAGAAATCTTAATGATTGTGTTCTTGTTCAATTTCTAACTAGAAAGTGTATGGTTTTCTCTTCCTTCCTATTGTAGTAATCTGCACTGAACTCTCAGGCAAGTAACACATAGACAGGTAGGCGTGGGTAGTGTGGTGATATCAGGGAGCCTAGGTGGTGTAATGGTTAGCACACTGGCCCGGAATGCAAAGAGATGTGGGTTTGAGTCCCGCTCTAGGCACAATATTTCCCATTTTCATCACTCCCATGACACTGGTTGCCGTGACCATGATCCTGTACAAGCTGTGTGCTGTATGGTTGTTGAACCTACCCTGTGTATGTAAGTGCTTTGAATTGCCTGTATGTATGTAATTGTCAATATTAAAAGACCTACGGTTCCAGGGGGACAAGTGTAGTGGTCTGCACTGAACTCTCAGGCAGGGAGACGCATAACAGGTAGGCATGGGTAGTATGCTGATATCAGGGAGCCTAGGTGGTGTAATGGTTAGCACACTGGACCGGAATGCAAAGAGATGTGGGTTTGAGTCCCGCTCTAGGTGCAATATTTCCCATTTTCATCACCCCCATGACACTGGTTGGCGTGACCATGATTTATTTCAGTACCAGAATAAGACATATCTCATACTAGTGGACTATTATTCCAAATTTCCTGAAGTCACTAACTTCATCACTATTTTACCACTGACTTTATGGTTACTTTTATCACATTTATCCGGACATTTGCACTTTACGCTACTCATTTAACCACACCCTTACATCAACAACGACAACGCTGTTTATTTTTATCTCTTACTACCTCTTCTACGGAGACTAGTCGGCACCCAACTTTTATAACACACCCACACGACTAGATATTTGGAATTCAGCGACGGGTCACTGCTCCAACAGACACATTCTGGTACTGCCCAAATATGCCGAACACAAGAAAAAATTCCAGGAAGGCAAAAAGAAATGACACACCAAAGCCCCGGGGGCGAACTAGGAAGGCCCAGATGGAGCCGGACCTCCATGGAGACAACATGGAAGCATCCCCGGTGTCCCCAGCCAGCAGGAACTCAATCTCGGCAATGCAAGAGGCATCATCATCGGAGCAGGCATCGGCCACGAACGCAATAATACAGGCGGTAAACGCAGCCGTTAGCCGCGCAATGGAGACACAGATGGCCACCATCAGGTCCGAGATAGCGGACAAGATGGACGCATGCAAACACAAGTCCCGCTCAACAAGGAAAGCGAAAGAGCAGGAGGAAAGCACATCATCGGGGGAACCTGATAGTGACAGCGACAGTGCGCTTCAGACTCAACACGTCACCTACAGGTCAGCCCGACAACGGGCGCGAGCGACAGAAGGCGTCGCCATACCGAAGATGGCCCCTGCCAAAACTTATAAAAAACAAAAAAGTAAAGCAACCTTTGGGGACACGCCAGACAGTGATAACCAATACCGGGACTGCTATAACTCGGCCCCAATCAGGGGAGGAGGCCAGACGGGTCCCAGAGGACGACATAACCGGGATCGAATCAATGATAACGACGACCCGGGCAACATATCCGAACTATTGGCGGCGGCCGGGGCGGCACTCGGGAAGAAGAAAGGTAAATTACCACGGCTCCCCCATAACTATGTAGTTCGCGGAGACAGAAGGGAGAGGATTGGCATGGCTGAGGCGACCTGGCCTGAGTACGTCGAGGCGTTATGCACTATGCTCAGGGCACCCGAGATCCTGGACACATGGTCCGACCCCTTAATAGACCACATTCACCAAATAGCCACTATGGCGAAGGACTGGCAATGGGAGACATGCCGCCGATGGTCGGAACGCGTCTTCTCAATGATTGACGATGGTCGACTTCCAAATGGATGGACAGATCAATACGCAATCAAGGACGTGCAACGAGACGTCTTTGCCTTAGGAACACGCGTCCATAGCACGGTTCTTGAGAAAGGCACCCGCAACAGCTACAACACCACCAACGTAGCTGGCGGTGCGGGCAGAGCAATGGAGAACCATCACGAGTTTAATCATGACACAGACGGGAAGACATGCCACCCTTGGAATTGGGGCAACGAGTGCGGCTTCGCGGAGACGCACGGGACGATGCCAGATAGGAAGGTACACCTGTGCGCCTGGTGCGCAAACAAGTATCGCCGCGCGAACAACCACAGAGAGAAAGACTGCATAAATAAAAAGCGTTTCCTCGAAAAGAAAGGAGCGGCCGCATCAAACGCACAACAGACCTCTCAGGTTTTTTTAAATGGGGCTCCCCGCGCGACACCGGTTCGGCAGACGAGGAGCCTGTCAAGTGCAACCAAGGCAAACGCGAGGCATCCAGCCCACACAGAGCAAGCACAGGCAAACTCCGGGGCAGGCACAACGTAGCGCAGGCCCCTACGGATAATGGCAAGCCACCTGTAGAACAGGCCGTTCAGACCCTCGACAACCCAAGAAACAGACGCAGTCAGGCACTCAAACCTGGCAGAAATCCTGGCATCCCCGATGCCATGCAGTCCTCAAGAAACCACCACAACTTCCAGGAAGTTAAGACAAGCGGCGCCACCGGCGCAACGTATACCTGGCCGCCAGCAGAATACGCCGTTGGGACCAAGCCACCGACCGTGACCATACGGAAGGTCAGCATCAGTGACGACAGCATAGGGATCAACGATGGTGGCGTGCATGGCGGCAACCATGACACTTATGTCACGGCCTTAGGAAGCAGAGGTGATGAGGAAGCGGGCTGGGATGATCCAACAATCCACGACACAGGCGCGGACATTGCAAGCCTAAACTCACGCCCTCCCATGACACCCATGGACGATAGGCCTATTCTGAGTGACATATGGCCACACCCACAAACAGACCTATGGGGAAAAACACCAGGGCTATCTGAACATTTACCAGCAAGTAAGGGCTACAGCGTTACCAAGCCACATCAAGGCTCGGATACCCATCCCCTCAGGCCTCGTCATCAAGGTTTGGAGGGAGCTGCTAGTAGGCTATCACGATAGCCAGGTGATGAGCATTACTGAAATTGAAGTCCGGCTCGAGAACATATTTACCCACGGCCTATAACTTAGCCTGCGAATTTCGTACTAATTGCTCCCTCTATTCACAGGCTACACCGAACAAACCACGACTATCTCAGACGGGCAGACATTTATAGATCCCGAGAAGGGCGCACGGTACTGGTCCGCACCACCAAGACCAGGTGGAGAACCGATCAAGCGTACCGCATCACCATCCCAAGCGTACCAGGGTCCCAGTGCTGCCCCGTGGCGGCTTGGGATCGATACGTCGAGTTCCAACACCCGCACCCTTCTGATCCGGCATTCCTGCTAGTTCCTGACCTCCCTCTCCGCCACAAGTAATGCTGCCGTCCCTCCGCATGGCCCTCGCTGCCATCGGCGTGAGGTTGCCTTCGGACTATACCCTCCACAGCCTCCGGAGGGGAGGGGCACAGGCCTGTGCAGCGGCAGGCACCTCATTAGCCGAGATTATGCAGCCTGGTTCCTGGACATCCGCGGCGGTTCATCACTACGTCCCGAACAACAGCCTCGCGCGCGGCAACCCTCGCCACACTTAATTGGTTGAGGCTCGGGGGCCGCCCATTATGGACTGCATAGACTGATACCGGAACTGTCTGACCTGTCTTGTTCCAACATTACGCATTTTTCCCTGATTAAAGACTTTTATCCACTATCACTCCTTGACTCCGCCTCGTTAAATATTGACGCTATTCATGCCACGGCCATGTTGAAACTAGAAAAGTGAAAAGTGATGCGAATACTTTTTTGTCGACCATAGCCTCTCGAAATCACTCAAATTTGAGGGTATTCTTTTTTTACACTACCATATTCATCTTTGCATACCTGTTGTCTATCTATTGGCCAATTTTCACAAAGATTGAGTCACGCTTGCATGGTGGTTTTCCCATTCTTTAACTACAATGTGATTGTCAACTTCAAGTCTGCATAGTTATGGTGGGATCATGTACCATAGTTATCTGTGTAACACAGTTAAACAACTAGTCTTAGTAATTTCAGATTAATAAATATATATCAAGAAACTTATGCAATTTTGAATTTAAGAAAAGATTGGCAACCAGGGTGAACGTCTTTCTTGACATCGCTGACTGAAATGCATCTGATCATCACTCAATCTTCATGAAAATTGACCAATAGATTAAGAAAAAGGTATTCAAAAATGAATATGATAGTGTCAAAAGTGAATATCTTCAAATTTTACTCCTTTAATTTCTGTAGTAGTTCATACACATCGGCACACAACAGTGTCTTATGGCTATTTCCAATACCCGATGCATACTCAGCCTCGTTCTGATGCCGAATTAGGTCATGCATGAATAGTGTGAATAGGCAAACATAGTGCCTAAAGCAGGACTTGAGCCTACACTTCTGCCATTCCTAACCAGTAGTTTAGCTAGGCTCCCTGATGCAATTAACCTACCCACGCCTACCTGAGCATGTGTGGCGTTTCATCTTGACTTTGTACTGTGGGAAAAATGTCAGGATGGCCAAAGGGCCTTGTACTGTGGGCAAAATGTGAGGGTGGCCAAGCAGTCTTGTACTGTGGGCAAAATGTCAGTGTGGCCAAAAGGCTTTGGTCTGTGCCCAAAATGTCACGGTGGCCAAAGGGCCTTGCACAGTGTGTAAAAGGTCAGGGTGGCCAAAGGGCCTTGTACAGTAGGCAAAAGGTCAGGGAGGCCAAAATGCTTTGGTCTGTGGGCAAAAGGTCAGGGTGGCCAAAGGGCCTTGCACAGTGTGTCAACGGTCAGGGTGGCCAAAGGGCCTTGTATGTTGGGCAAAAAGGCCATGGTGGCCAAAAGGCCTTGAACTGTGGCGGTGTTAGCCCCCTCTTGACTGGTGAACTCTGCGGGCAGTGTGGACATTGAAACGTACAATACGCTTCACAGTCGGACGGAACTCTAGCCTTCTGAAGTTGGTTGCGGGTCAGATTTTTTATCAACAGACGTTGGCAGGGGTTAATTTCACCGGATCTTCAATCATCACAAAGATCAAAAAGTCAACTCCAGACCCTCAAAGTTCACCGGTACGCCCGTCCTGAGGGCCCTGTCCTGGAGCATGGTTTACCAACAATTGGCAGATGGCATTTCCGCCAAAATAATGCCATGCTCTGATATGAAATACTTAAATGTGCATTATGCGATGGTTCATTAGTTGTTGCCACCTTTTAAACATGATATATGCATTAAGGGTGGCTATTATAATTTAATTCACCTTTGTTTGGAGTAACTTTTATTATACATGACTACCTTTGGGGATATTTGAAGTGAAAATATGATATGGCCAAATTAAAAAAATTAATATACTTGTTTAGCATCCCCGCCCGACCGTGAGAAATACACCCAACCTTCAAATATTTCTAATTTTTAATTTTCAAAGAAAACCCTGAAATAAAATATTAAAACTCAAAGCAACACTTTCCCGCCTATTATAATGATTGTGCAATGACCAGCTTTACTATAAAGGTTTTATAGAAATCTTAATGATTGTGTTCTTGTTCAATTTCTAACTAGAAAGTGTATGGTTTTCTCTTCCTTCCTATTGTAGTAATCTGCACTGAACTCTCAGGCAAGTAACACATAGACAGGTAGGCGTGGGTAGTGTGGTGATATCAGGGAGCCTAGGTGGTGTAATGGTTAGCACACTGGCCCGGAATGCAAAGAGATGTGGGTTTGAGTCCCGCTCTAGGCACAATATTTCCCATTTTCATCACTCCCATGACACTGGTTGCCGTGACCATGATCCTGTACAAGCTGTGTGCTGTATGGTTGTTGAACCTACCCTGTGTATGTAAGTGCTTTGAATTGCCTGTATGTATGTAATTGTCAATATTAAAAGACCTACGGTTCCAGGGGGACAAGTGTAGTGGTCTGCACTGAACTCTCAGGCAGGGAGACGCATAACAGGTAGGCATGGGTAGTATGCTGATATCAGGGAGCCTAGGTGGTGTAATGGTTAGCACACTGGACCGGAATGCAAAGAGATGTGGGTTTGAGTCCCGCTCTAGGTGCAATATTTCCCATTTTCATCACCCCCATGACACTGGTTGGCGTGACCATGATCCTGTACAAGCTACAAGCTGTATGGTTGTTGAACCTACCCTGTGTATGTATCTGTATGCAGTATGCCTGTATGTATGTAATTGTAAGCATTAAAAGACTTACAATTCGAGGGGGATCAGTGTAGTAGTCTGCACTGAACTCTCAGGCAAGTAACCACATAGACAGGTAGGTGTCGGTAGTGTGGTGATATCAGGGAGCCTAGGTGATGTAATGGTTAGCACACTGGACCGGAATGCAAATAGATGTGGGTTCGAGTCCGCCCTAGGCATAATATTTCCCATTTTCATCACCCCCACGACACTATCATGCCTTCTGACCATGAATACCATGGTTTGTTTTCTTCTTCCTGTACACTGCCATTCTACATACAAAATACAAAATATAAATAAAAACCTTCCACACGACCAGAACAATTTTTAATGGGTGGACGCTAAACAAATATTTTCTTAAATTTGACATGCATGCCGAAATGCTGACTATCGTCGACCTGAAGTGGTGACAATTTCTATTAAATTGACTTAATAGTTTTCACCAATAAATGTTTAATAAGTGGCCTGGTCAGGGTCAGATCTAGTCAAGTGCTTTCCTTTCAGAAATACTAATGCAAATTTAATAGACTTTTAAAGATTGACTACATAACTATTCCACCCTATGCATTTAGGTGAAACGAGTATAAGCACATAATATGGAGATACCGTATATATCTCAATAGACGTGCACTGCGCGAGTGCAGACACATGGATGTGGGTCTATTCAAAGTTAAAGAATTTCATGGATTTGTTTTTGGCGTGCCTCTGAAATAAAGTGAGATTGTCTTATTTTATGTGCATTCAGTCTGAATATGATCGTAAATTTGTAGCTGTTTTTGTCATGCTTCTAAAATAAAGTGGCATTGTCTTATTTTATGTGTATTCAGTGTAAATATGATTGTAAATTTGTGCGTGCTTTCAATCTTGAAATGACGGGTGTCCTTCTATTGGGTAGTGTGCTTCTATTGGAACATATCCGGTAGCTATTTTCGACAGGTGAGCTCAGTGTCAGGACAATGTGACTAAGTGGGATATCGGGTCATGGTGCCGGCGGCCTGATTTTCCAGTGGGGCAGCACTATTAAGTCACCATGAGTACACACTGTCAAAAGTCGGTACCCATCCTGATATAACCTTAGATGTTACCAGGATGTAAAACTCCAACAACCAACCAACTACATCTATTTTCAATATGGGTATATATTTCTTGAGTTTCTGTTGTTTCGTCTCATATTTTCATTTATGTTTAGAATTATCTTATTTACATTAGAGTTACTGAGTTAGTAAACCACAATTCACATGTTTGGCCTATCCGCTTAGGTCTTCGTCGGGATATTAGCATTTTCATTTATGTTTAGAATTATCTTATTTACATTACAGTTACTGAGTTAGTAAACCACAATTCACGTGTTTGGCCTATCCGCTTAGGTCTTCATCGGGATATTAGCATTTTCATTCATGTTTAGAATTATCTTATTTACATTACAGTTACTGAGTTACTCACTTACTTACTTACGCCTACTGCCCAACTTTGGGCATAGGCCACGAACAAGGGCTCTCCAGTTATCCCGGTCCTGGGCCATCTTCTCCAGCTGTCTCCATGTATGGCCAGACCTCTTCACATCTGCCTCCAGGTCATGGCGCCAACTGTTTCTTGGCCTGCCTCTCTTCCTTTTCCCCTGTGGATTCCAGGAGAGGGCATGTCTTGCGGTCTTGGATGCAGGCTTGCGAATGGTATGGCCAACCCATCTCCAGCGTCTCTGAAGGATCTCCTCCTCAACAGGCTGCTGTCCTGTTCGCTGCCATAGCTCCAGGTTACTGATGGTGTTTGGCCAGCGTACTCTTAGGATTCGTCTGAGACAGGTTTTGATAAAGGACTGGATTTTCTTCACGGTGGTGACCGTTGTTCTCCAAGTCTCTGCACCATACAGAAGAACCGGCTTTACCATGGAGCAAAATATCCTGATCTTCATGTTCCTAGGCAGCTCCGAGGATCCCCAGACATTCTTCAGCTGAGGGAAAGCTGCCCTTGCCTTTCCAATCCGAACCCTCACATCAGCATCTGTCCATTCCAGCCTGTTGACCACACTTCCAAGATAGGTGAAGCTTTCCACTTCCTCTAGTAGTTACTGAGTTAGTAAACCACAATTCACGTGTTTGGCCTATCCGCTTAGGTCTTCGTCGGGATATTAGCATTTTCATTTATGTTTAGAATTATTTCATTTACATTACAGTTACTGAGTTAGTAAACCACAATTCATGTGTTTGGCCTATCCGCTTAGGTCTTCGTCGGGATATTAGCATTTTCATTTATGTTTAGAATTATTTCATTTACATTACAGTTACTGAGTTAGTAAACCACAATTCACGTGTTTGGCCTATCCGCTTAGGTCTTCGTCGGGATATTAGCATTTTCATTTATGTTTAGAATTATCTCATTTACATTACAGTTTCTGAGTTAGTAAACCACAATTCACGTGTTTGGCCTATCTGCTTAGGTCTTCGTTGGGATATTAGCATTTTCATTTATGTTTCGAATTATCTTATTTACATTACAGTTACTGAGTTAGTAAACCACAATTCACGTGTTTGGCCTATCCGCTTAGGTCTTCGTCGTGATATTAGCATGGCTTGACCTTTCTGATATGAAGTGAATTCGACCTTTCAAATCATATAATCCGTATGCTGTTCTCTGTAACTAGATGTGGGGAAGCCTGAGGAGGTGGAAAGATGGATGGACAGACAAATATAGATAAACACACAGAGAAGTAGATAAAGAGATAGACATGTATGCAGAAGTATATAGATGCATAGACAGACAGACACACAGGCATATGGATAGATAGATAGATAAATCGATAGATAGATTTGATTGTTGTTGTTTTAGGTCATATCAGGACGGGCACCGACTTGTGACAGTGCCTACTCATGTCGACTTTATAGTGCTGCCCCACTGGGAGACCAGGCCACCAGCACCATGACCTGATATCCCACTCAGTCACATTATCATGACACTGAGCCAACCAGTCCTTGCCCTATCCTAATAATGCTGAGCGCCTGGCTAGGAAGCAACAAGTATCAATTTCTAAGTCATTGGTTTGACTCGACCAGGGTTCGAACCCACGATCCCATGGTCTACCAACACGGGAGACGGATGCTCTAACTCATTCGGCCATCCCGTCTGGGCCCGTATGCAGGAGCCGGTGCTATTCGGTGGCAGCACAGCCAAACGGTGGTAGTCGGGAATTTCGCGGGTAGCGGCGAAAAGTTGGATGCGCGAGTCGGTGATAGGCCTAACACCAAACCCGTAAACGGTGGTACGCTACCCCTGGTAGATAGGAGGTATAGCGAGTGCATTAGGCCCAAATCTATTCAATGCGACCATATTTAACAGAATTACATACGCAATAAGTGAAATTGTATCAATTTAACCCTAAATTCGAACGCTCCTTAAGGTTACCACCGCATTGGCGGCGATATTAATAGTTATAATTTCGAATCGACGACAAACCGCCGCCGCCGCCAGTATGGACAGCGACGTCGATGCGGCGACTGCGGCGATTTGTTTACGTTTTCGTCGATTCGAAAATATTACTATTAATATCGCCGCCAATGCGGCGGTAGCCTTAATAATGCTTTGAATTTAGGGTTAAATTGATCAAATTTCACTTATTGCGTATGTAATTCTGATAAATATGGTCGCATTGAATAGATTTAAGCCTAATAAAGGCTTCAGATGCAGAGGGATTTCCCAAATCTATAAATAACTTCATGTGTAGCTATAATCAAAGTGTTACGCGCTCCTGCTTAGCACTTGACACAGTTCCCGACGTCGGCGATAGCTACCCGGTAATAGGCTGTACCACCAAACGCCGCTACCACCGAGTCCTGCATACAGGCCCTGGTTATATAGATAGATAAATCGATAGTAGGTAGAGAGATAGATAAAGAGGTAGATAGATAGATAGATAGATATATAGATAGATAGATCGATAGATAGATAGATAGATAGATAGATGGATAGATGGATATATAGATACTTAGATGCATATATACATATGGATATATGGATATATGGATACGTGGATACATAGATACACAGAGAGATAGAGAGAGATAAACAGAGCTATGCATAGTCCATTATACTTACCCCATCACCCAAGTGAAATGCCACAAACACAGGTAGGCGTGGATAGATTAATTGCATCTGGGATCATAGATGGCCTAAAGGTTAGGCGACCCGTCTCAGAATGTGGCAGAAATGCGGGTTCAAACTTCGCTTTGGGCACGGTGTTCCTTTTCTGGCAATACCCCCCCCCCCGCCCCCCGTTCCGGAACACTGATGCCATGACGAGGATCGTGTACCTTCAGAGTACTGCCTGTTGTTGAACCTGCCCTGGGTACTGACACAAGTAGGGACCCGCCATGATATGATCTTAGATGTTGTTAGGATATAAAGCTCCAAACAACCAATCAAACGGGTCATGGTTCCCAGTGGGTTGGTCTCCTAGTGGAGCAGCACTCAAAAGCCGCCTTGGATGAGCACTGTCATAAGTTGGCACCCGTCCGGAAATGACTTTAGATGTTGCTAGGACGTAAAACCCCAACAATCAACACGAAATGATCGGGGACCCATCCTGATATGACTTTGGATGTTGCTAGGATGTAAAACCCCCAAAAACCAAACGGGTCAGGGTGCCGGTGGATTGGTCTCCTAGTGGAGCAGCACTCAAAAACCACCTTGGATGAGCACTGTCACAAGTGGGCACCCGTCCTTAGATGTTGCTATGATGCAAAAACCCCAACAAAGAAACAAAACTAAAAATTATCGTGAAGTGTGTTATTAGTACAACGCGGCGTTAAAGGTGAGGTGAGGAGCGCCGACTGCGACGTTAAATGGAACTACACAGCCACAATTCACGGGGTTGGCCCAGTTTAATGATCACTTGTGTCAACATAAACATTCTGGGCTGGCTGACACGCCGAGAACAGGGTGTCGGGGCACAGTGGTTCCCTGCTGATATGTATGGGAAGGTGCAGATACACAGACATAGGGACACGGATGTACAGATGCACAGATACATTGATGCACAGATACATGGATGCACATATACATTAATACACCGATACAGAGATACACATGTACACGGATACACAGATGCACATATACATTAAAGCTGCAGAGTCCGATGAAATATCAACCAAACCAATTATCTAGATTTGATTTTACATATCTAACTTAGATACTGATGCACTTATTAAGCATTTGTTTCTGCGTAGATGGTAATACTGAGTCAATTTAACAGAACCTGTTACTGCAGAAGTCTATGGTGTCAAAGTTTTGGCAAGCTTGCCAAAACTAATTTTCCATGTTTGCACTTGAAATATCTCAAAAGTTTACCATTTAAAATAAAAGTAACTTTCAACTAATGTAAAGTAGTTACTAGTGATCGATCTAATATATTTATTCAGAAAAAATACAGAAATTTAAAACCATCGGACTATGCAACTTTAATACATAGATGCACAGGTACACTGATACACAGATACACAGACATATGAATACATAGATACATAGATGCACAGGTACACTGATACACATATACATTGATAGTAATGATACACAGATACATTGATAGTAATGATACACAGATACACGGATGCACAGATACATTAATACACCGATATATGGATACACAGATGCATATATACATGAATACATAGATGCACAGGTACACTGATACACAGGGATACACAGGTACACGAATACACAGATGCACAGATATATGAGCACACCGTTACATTAATACGCATGTAAAATATTCCGATATTCGGCAAGGGGGAATGCAAATGTTCTATTTCTGATCGGTGTACGTGACCAGGTGCATATATATATATATATATATATATATATAATATATATATATATATATATAAATTGGGCTACGACGTAGGAGAATAAGAGACAAGACGAGAAGTGGTGGAAGCCTAGTTTATTTGCTGAGGCCCATCTGGCTGAGCAATAACCGCCCTACCAAGAAAAATTTTAACTGGCGCCGATGTGAACCAGACAAGGTCTGACTGGCATATGACAACATGGTGGGGCGCCAGGATAGAGAGCAGGAACCAGTCCGCAGTGAATATAGCAATAATATATTGTGGGTTAATAATAAAGGCAGCATTAAATGCTAGGATCCTGCAGGATATAGGAATATAGCTCCGCCCCTTTATACTCATAGTAATAAATTATATATCCCATAAATTGGGCTATGACGTAGGAGAATAAGAGACAAGACGAGAAGTGGTGGAAGCCTAGTTTATTTGCTGAGGCCCATCTGGCTGAGCAATAACCGCCAAACCCGGCCGGCTAAACCGGCCCAGGCCCCAACCACTCCTCGTCTCACGCCTCCAGATGAAGACTCGTCGCTACCCAGAGCTCATTTAATATTCGGGTTGACGAAGGGGTTTTTAGCTAGGAATACACGGTATCAGACGCCTCAACGAAGTCAAAATACTTTCGTATCTGGACCGATCTCGTGGTGAACGAATTCTTGAGTAGAAAAACTTCTCAAATCCCCGCTACTCTGCCCTCAGCTCCTCCAGTCCTAGAAAGACAGAACAGCGGAGCGTCGAAGAGGTGTGCACAGCACATAATCCGACCCACATCCACTCCCCTAATCCTAGCGGCACTACCCTCTACGTCTAGCCTGCTGAGGGCATCACACACAACATTAACTGTGGTATTTATGTAAGTTGATAAGAATGTAAAGTTCTTCTCGACTGCAAGCCAGAATAATTTGCGCAGCATGGACATAATCCCCACTGATCTGGATCTCCCTGAATTAAGAGCGGATTGGACTACCGCGCTGTCCATTATAAATATAATCTCGGAATCTTCCCATCCTGATGACCAATGCGTGGCCGCCTCCATCACAGCCCTCATCTCTTTTATGTTTATGTGGTCCCTGCCTGCCTCAGTGGGGAGCACCACACGATGGTGTCCTATCAGCTGTCCTAACACTTCATTGTCCTCTGATTTAAAGGAAGCAGCTAACCAGTCAGTCTCATGCAAAGCACCGATTCCCCAATTCGAAGCGTCACTGTAGACCGCGGTAGTTACCGCAAACTTCCCGAGCATACCCGCCTTACCATTAAATTTTTCAGCGAATGATGCCCACCAGTTGATATCCTCCCTAAATCCGGCATTAAGCCGTGCACGGTAGAATGGCTCGCGCAGGGTGCCTATAAGGTCGTAGACGCGCCTACTAAAAGTTCGCCCACCCCTGATAACTTTGGCGCAGTGTGCGAGGTGTCCGGCGAGTCTCTCAAGTTCCCTACGGGTCGCCTTCCTACGACCCAAGAAGAGCAGGATGATGTCCCGAAGCTTCTTCAATTTATCGTCAGGGAGAGTAAGTTCCAGCGACTCCGAGTTTACATCGATCCCTAAGAATCTAATTTTCTTAGCTGGTGAGAGCAATTTTTTTAAACTGATAAAAAAAAACAATCTGCGCAATATAGAGAGTACACGTTGTTGCAACCCTGTAGTTTCTTCCTCTGTACTACCCAGAATGCAGAAATCGTCTAGATAGTTAATAATTCTGCAGACCCCCTCTTTGACTGCGCATCGGACAATGAAGTCTGAAATTCTAGAGAATATATACGGACTAGACGAGAGACCCATACAGAGTCTCCCGTCCATCATATAGGTTCCCACCGAATCACCCTCAAAAACCCAGTAAAGCCCCTGTCTTTTCCTATGTTCTGGTTTAATATGGACCGCACGGTAAGCATCCTTGATATCGATAGTGGCTAGGTAGTCGCCCCTCTCCAGGCATTCTACCACGTCATCCAGCCCACTATATTTAAACTTTGGGGCCACCCCCTTTGTGTAATTGTTGACACTCCCACCTTTTGGTTTACTACAGTCAATGACACTTCTCCCACCGCCATCATCCTTTGGAACGACGAAGATCCCATGTATACAGGCCGGAGGGCTATCGACTTTCCTTAGGACTCCCTCCTCTAACTCCGCTGCTAGCCGGGTCTCTATTATATTTTCTCTCCCATCTAGATTTCTTTCTCTCCCGCTGACAGCCATACGTTACATCACAATTGTCATCAATAACATGGAACCCAAAGACTGTGCCCTGAAGGAGAAACATAGCATCTATATCAGTGTCCCCCCGACAAAATGCTTCTGCAAACAAACGACAAGGTTTTAGTTGACTTGGCATAGAAAACAATTCGTAAACGCATGCACAAGTGCCATTCAGACAGTCATTGTCCACCCGAAAAGTCACGTAATTACTGTTTGTGTTCTCCCTTACTGACACGCCCCAGCGTTTATCGCTATCACAATGCACTCTTAATAGGTCCTCATAGCCTGCCCGTGCTATCGCGGCAGACACTCCGGTCAGCTGTTCACACAATCCAGGTTTGTTTTTTACGGGTGGGTGTTCCAATCCCTGTGGTGTCACCCGAGATACTCCCTGGTAGGCCTCGTCCTCCAATTGCACATCCCCACCCCCGTATCTCACTGCTGCTCCTCCCTGCGCATTGCTCCAATGTAGGGTAAATATTCCCCTGACCTATCTCCCGCGTTGTGACTGGTTGCATGTTCCTTCTCCCATTCGCGCGTTGTGAGCTGTTGTCAATGGTTGACGTGTACAATATTGCCTGATGTTGATCAACATCCCATATTGAAGCTCCCGTAGTCTCCACCTGCCTCCCTAGTTGTGGCGTGCTCCCCACACCAACAGGACCCTGTCCACTCGTGACGACTGTTGGGTCGGACACGGGTGTGCGATCAGGCAGGTGCTCCAATGTTCCAGTAGGTCAGTCCTTACAAGTGACTCTCTTGTGGCCCCTCGCGCCACACTCCTACCAAGAAAAACTGGCGCCGATGTGAACCAGACAAGGTCTGACTGGCATATGACAACATGGTGGGGCGCCAGGATAGAGAGCAGGAACCAGTCCGCAGTGAATATAGCAATAATATATTGTGGGTTAATAATAAAGGCAGCATTAAATGCTAGGATCCTGCAGGATATAGGAATATAGCTCCGCCCCTTTATACTCATAGTAATAAATTATATATCCCATATATATATGAGTTGGTGGTAGACATAGTGGTGCTAGTCGGTATGGGTGTGATTGCACTCAGGGCCTAGCCCTTCTGCTGGGGTAGGGGTCACCACACTCAAAAGGTCAAGGTTGGTGGTGGCCAAGGGGCCATATAGCTACTGGTGGTGGGCAGACCACTGGTATCAATAGAGACCAGGAATGCTCGATTCCTATTGGAGAGACGAGGAATGCTCGATTCCCATTGGTGGAAGGAGGTGGTATGATACTCTACCATGAACCCATGTAACTATATAACAATAAACCAGAGGGCTGGACTTTCTCTTACACTTTACTCTCTTCCTTTCTCTTTGTCTGTATTGTTTTCATCATAGACTACGTACACAACCACAGATCCGAGCATTACATTCTACACACAGGTACACTACATGGGTACATAGATGGACATATACGTGCATCCACAGATACATTAATGCACAGAACTTTGCATACTCAGATACATTAACACACATATACATGAATACATAGGTACATGGATGCGCAGATGCACATATACATGGGTATACAGATACATGGATACACAAATACACATACTGTTTGTTTATAGGGGTGTTACATCTTGGTAACATCTAAGGTCATATCAGGATGGGTATCAACTTGTGACAGTGCATACTCATGGCCATGTTACATACAGTGCTGTCCCACTGCGACACTAGACCACCAGTACCATGACCCGATTTCCGACTCAGTCACCTTATTCTGATACTGAGCTAACCAGTCCTTGCCCGATCCTAGTAATGCAGACCACCAGGTCAGGTAGCAACAAGTATCAATGTTGTAACTTTATGTAAGCCATTGATTTGACTCGGCTGGGTTTCGAACTCCTGACCTTCTTCATGGAAAGCCTGCACTATATCAATTCGGCCACTATGTGATGTACTAGAATGAATAGTGACCGCTATGTATTCATATAACTGCGTTATAGAATATATATAACATATACATATATATATTTATATATATAACATATATATATATATTTTTTGTATAATATGTACATAAGTCACTACCAATCACTTAACAACTAGGGATAGGGCATAGGTGAAAGGAAGGTGGTAAAACTAAAAGTCAGGGACAATGCTATTAGAACTATGGTTAACAATTTAACACCACAGCCGACCCACCTGGTCACAGTCCCGAAGAGTACGGATGTGTTCTGGCACATCTAGGCACTAACTAGGGACAGGGCACAAGTGAAAGGAAAGCTGCAAACAAAACAAACACACAAATTCTGGGAACACATCCTCATCCAGAAGCCTATTACCATCTCACTAGATGTACATACTAGGCTATGATATTAGTTATATGATAGGAAGTTATACCACCCCCTCCCCCCCCCCCCCAAAATATTAAAAAATAACATAGATATTAACTACTTAAATAAATGCTGGTGGATGTCCCGGATACCAACTCGAAACCGCAACCCGGGCATACACCATAACATTCCTCACAGCTGTCCAGCATTAGAAACAAGCATTCTCGCAGGAGGTTACACGCTATGGGCAGTATAAATACCGTATCAATAACAATTTATTTAGAAAAAAAAATTACATCCCGACATAAGCTATGGGCTTGTTGCACAAATTAAATCAAGCATCTTGTGTGTTTAGATCCTGATCACCCTCTGATCATTTCTGTTAAATCCTATGAGTCTGCGCCTTTCACATGGCTATGTTTGACCCCGAGGTCATGACACGAGGCGCCCTCTGGCGAGAGCGATAGAACACCTGAGTTCACGTCATTGCCCTACGGCCCCTTGGTGTGGGGTGAGGGTGATGCTGCAGGTAAAGATGTAGTTCCATTTGCTTCGTTTTTATGGTTATTTTACCTGCGGCTCGGTCTCATATTTAAAATTTCATAATCCGATGGTTTTGAGTTGCCACCATTTTCTGATATAAATACATTTCAATGATTGCTATTATCTATTTGACCAGACGGGATGGCCGAATAAGTTGGAGCGTCCATCTCCCGTGCTGGTAGATCATGGGGTCGTGTGTTCAAACCTTGGTCGAGTCAAACCAATGACTTGAAAATTGGTGCTTGTCGCTTCCTAGCCAGGGGCTCAGCATTATTAGGACAGGGCAAGGGCTGGTGTGCTCAGTGTCAGGATAATGTGACTGAGTGGGATACCAGGTCATGGTGCCAGTGGCCTGGTTTCCCAGTGGGACAGCACTATAAAGTTGCCATGAGTGTGCACTGTCACAAGTCGGTACCCATCCTGATATGACCTTAGATGTTGCTAGGATATAAAACAACAACAAACAAGCAAACTTTACATTACTTTGAAGTAGCTTTTATTTTATATGGTTAACTTTGGAAGTATTTTAAGTGAAAATATGCCAAATTAATTTAGGGAAGCATGTACAAAATAAAATTGACATCACAGGCATCGGTAGTAACAGGTTCTATTAAATTGACTCTGGGTTACCTTCCATGAAGCGACAAATGTTTAAATAAATAGTATAAGTGGGATATGTAGGTCAAATGTAGGGACGCAGCTTTTAACATAGGCAGCTTTAACATAAGTATTTCTTTTGTTTGTTTGTTTGTTGTTTTACGTCCTAGCAACATCTAAAGTCATATCAGGATGGGCACCGACTTGTGACAGGTCGGACTCATGGCGACTTTATAGTGTTTCCCCACTGAGAGACCAGGCTGCCGCCATGACCTGATATCCCACTCAGTCACATTATCCTGACACTGAGTCAACCAGTCCTAGCCCTGTCCCAATAATGCCGAGTGCCAGGCTATGAAGCGACAAGTATAAATTTTTAAGTCATTGGTTTGATTCGACCAGGGTTCGAATCCACGATCCCATGGTCTACCAACACAGGAGACGGACGCTCTAACTCATTCAGCCATCCCATCTGGTCATAAGTATTTCTAATGACACAGTTATACCTTAAAAGACAGACCTATCGCGGATTGATATTGAACTAGGGGAAGCCACGTAGCTAACTCTTCACTTGGTACTGAAGTTGTGTTTTCTTTGCAATATTTGTTTGTTGGGGTTTACATCCTGCCAACATCTATGGTCACATTCAATACAATAAGCATATATTTACCCAACAGAAATTGTATCTTATATATATATATAATTGTTTCATATACATAATATATATATGAAACCATTCTTTTGATGGTAAATCTATCCTTATTTTGCTGAATAGTATCTTAGTCAGTGCCGAAGCACGAGAGCAATAAGAATGCACATTTGACCTTTATATATATATATATATATATATATATATATATATATATATTAAGCATCTACTACACATCATTCACACCTTCGAGCCCTCACACGCCTCCACCCGATATCACCTGTAATGACCAGTTCCAGCCACGACAGCCTGAGGCCGTGGACGCTCTGCATCCCACGTGACCTTACCACCTGACCGCTCTTTGTGCCACGTGACGCCCCATTCAACACCTGAAGACGTCTCCAAGGGTATAGTGTACGGCGAGGTTTGTTATCAGCGCACCTCCACGCCACCACCCCAGGCAACCACAGCCACAACCACAACCACAGCCACAGCCACAGCCACAGCCACAGCCACAGCCACAGCCACAGCCACAGCCACAATCCCACAAGCCAGCTCTCATCCACCAACACTCACCCCAATTCCACATCCACACCCACACGCATATCTACATGCACACGTCCACATCACACTCGCATCCACATCCACACCCACATCACACCCCAATCCACACCCATATCACGCACACACCCATACCCCCCACCCATATCACACCCACACCCATATCCACACCCACATCACCCTCAAAGCCACACCCATGTAACACCCACACCCACATCATACCAAAATCCACACCAAAATCCACATCCAAATCTACACCCACATCCATACCCACATTACACCCACATCCATACCCACATCACACCCACATCCATACTCACATTACACCCACATTCATACCCACATCACACCCACATCCATACCCACATATACACCCACATCCATACCTACATCATACCCACATCCATACCCACATCACACCCACATCCATACCCACATCACACCCACATTCATACCAACATCACACCCACATTCATACCAACATCACACCCACATTCATACCCACATCAGACCCACATCCATACCCACATCTACACCCACATCCATACCCACATCACACCCACATTCATATCCACATCACACCCACATTCATATCCAAATTGACATGTACATCCATACCCACATCCATAGCCACATCACACCCACATTCACACTTCACACCCACACCAACACACATGTTAACTTGCCCACACCCACATTCACACCCACATCCATAGCCACACCCATATCCACACCCATATCCACACCCACATGCGCACCCACACCCATCCACACACCCCACCCCTACATTCACACCCACACCTACAATCATACCCACACCCTCACATACCCACGCGCACATTCACACCCACATCCGTATCCACACCCACATGCGCACCCACACCCATACCCATATCCACACACCTACATTCACACTATTACACCTACATTCACACCCACACCTACATTCACACCTACACCTACAATCATACCGACACATACCCACACCCACACATACCCACTCACACACATACCCACACACACACATACCCACACCCACACCCACATTCACAGCCACGCCTTCACCCACACTCACACCCATATTCACAACCACTCCATGGCCAACCCCTCCCTATACTATCGTCCATCCGCAGATTCTGTTCACATTCTCCCAGTTTATCTGGGTGTGTGCTTTTTTACCCCCAGCAGGACTGCAGCAGAGACCGCCACTCCTCCTCCCCCATCCTCAGGCAGTTTGGGCATTGCGATAAGCAACGCCTATCTCCTGGCAATGTCAGAGCAACTCCAGCCCTAGATAAAAGATTTGCAGTAGGAGTGAAAAACAACCCATTAGAAAAAGTGGCGAAAGGCTGAGTAAAGGAAATCAACACATACATTTCTTAATGTAAGAAGCAAAATAATTTTATCCTTCATAATTATACATCTTCATTTTTATTAACCCGCTACTTTTGAGTTGAAAAATATAATAAAACATGTAGTTTAATGGACTTGAAAAGTGAAATCAACAGCATTCTTGGATCACCATATTGTCTGTTTACATTCTCTCCCATGCCATCAACTATGTGCCAATATAAGTAGCCATTTGATACTGGAACCAGGAATTCCACGTCCTGTTCCATACTAATGCAATTTTCACCCATATTTAGACTACGTTTCCATTCACCCCTCCTCTGCATAGGGGTGAATCTCCTACTCTGCATAGGGTGAATCTCCTACTCTGCATAGGGTGAATCTCCTACTCTGCATAGGGGTGAATCTCCTACTCTGCATAGGGGTGAATCTCCTTCTCTGCGTAGGGGTGAATCTCCTACTCTGCATAGGGGTGAATCTCCTACGCTGCATAGGGGTGAATCTCCCACTCTGTGTAGGGGTGAATCTCCTACTCTGTGTAGGGGTGAATCCTCTGCTCTGCATAGGGGTGAATCTCCTACTCTGTGTAGGGGTGAATCTCCTACTCTGCATAGGGGTGAATCTCCTACTCTGCGTAGGTGTGAATCTCCTACTCTGCGTAGGGGTGAATCTCCCACTCTGCGTAGGTGTGAATCTCCTACTCTGCATAGGGGTGAATCTCCTACTCTGCATAGGGGTGAATCTCCTACTCTGCATAGGGGTGAATCTCCTACTCTGCATAGGGGTGAATCTCCTTCTCTGCGTAGGGGTGAATCTCCTACTCTGCATAGGGGTGAATCTCCTACTCTGCATAGGGGTGAATCTCCTTCTCTGGGTAGGGGTGAATCTCCTACTCTGCATAGGGGTGAATCTCCTACGCTGCATAGGGGTGAATCTCCCACTCTGTGTAGGGGTGAATCTCCTACTCTGTGTAGGGGTGAATCCTCTGCTCTGCATAGGGGTGAATCTCCTACTCTGTGTAGGGGTGAATCTCCTATTCTGCATAGGGGTGAATCTCCTACTCTGCGTAGGTGTGAATCTCCTACTCTGCGTAGGGGTGAATCTCCCACTCTGCGTAGGTGTGAATCTCCTACTCTGCATAGGGGTGAATCTCCTACTCTGCATAGGGGTGAATCTCCCACTCTGCGTAGGGGTGAATCTCCTACTCTGCATAGGGTGAATCTTGTACTCTGCATAGGGGTGAATCTCCTACTCTTCATAGGGGTGAATCTCCTACTCTGCATAGGAGTGAATCTCCTACTCTGCATAGGGGTGAATCTCCTACTCTGCATAGGGGTGAATCTCCCACTCTGCATAGGGGTGAATCTCCTACTCTGCATAGGGGTGAATCTCCTACGCTGCATAGGGGTGAATCTCCCACTCTGTGTAGGGGTGAATCTCCTACTCTGCATAGGGGTGAATCTCCCACTCTGCATAGGTGTGAATCTCCTACTCTGCGTAGGGGTGAATCTCCTACTCTGCATAGGGTGTGAATCTCCCACTCTGCATAGGGGTGAATCTCCTACTCTGTGTAGGTGTGAATCTCCTACTCTGCATAGGGGTGAATCTCCTACTCTGTGTAGGGGTGAATCCTCTGCTCTGCATAGGGGTGAATCTCCTACTCTGTGTAGGGGTGAATCTCCTACTCTGCATAGGGGTGAATCTCCTACTCTGCGTAGGTGTGAATCTCCTACTCTGCGTAGGGGTGAATCTCCCACTCTGCGTAGGTGTGAATCTCCTACTCTGCATAGGGGTGAATCTCCTACTCTGCATAGGGGTGAATCTCCCACTCTGCGTAGGGGTGAATCTCCTACTCTGCATAGGGGTGAATCTCCTACTCTGCGTAGGGGTGAATCTCCCACTCTGCGTAGGGGTGAATCTCCTACTCTGCATAGGGGTGAATCTCCTACTCTGCATGGGGGTGAATCTCCTACTCTGTGTAGGGGTGAATCTCCTACTCTGCATAGGGGTGAATCTCCTACTCTGTGTAGGGGTGAATCCTCTGCTCTGCGTAGGTGTGAATCTCCTACTCTGCATAGGGGTGAATCTCCTACTCTGCATAGGGGTGAATCTCCCACTCTGCGTAGGGGTGAATCTCCTACTCTGCATAGGGGTGAATCTCCTACTCTGCATAGGGGTGAATCTCCCACTCTGCGTAGGGGTGAATCTCCTACTCTGCATAGGGGTGAATCTCCCACTCTGCATAGGGGTGAATCTCCTACTCTGTGTAGGTGTGAATCTCCTACTCTGCATAGGGGTGAATCTCCTACTCTGTGTAGGGGTGAATCCTCTGCTCTGCATAGGAGTGAATCTCCTACTCTGCATAGGGGTGAATCTCCTACTCTGCATAGGGGTGAATCTCCCACTCTGTATAGGGGTGAATTTCCTACTCTGCATAGGGGTGAATCTCCTACTCTGCATAGGGGTGAATCTCCCACTCTGTGTAGGGGTGAATCTCCTACTCTGCATAGGGGTGAATCTCCCACTCTGCGTAGGTGTGAATCTCCTACTCTGCATAGGGGTGAATCTCCTACGCTGCATAGGGGTGAATCTCCCACTCTGTGTAGGGGTGAATCTCCTACTCTGCATAGGGGTGAATCTCCCACTCTGCGTAGGTGTGAATCTCCTACTCTGCGTAGGGGTGAATCTCCTACTCTGCATAGGGTGTGAATCTCCCACTCTGCATAGGGGTGAATCTCCTACTCTGTGTAGGTGTGAATCTCCTACTCTGCATAGGGGTGAATCTCCTACTCTGTGTAGGGGTGAATCCTCTGCTCTGCATAGGGGTGAATCTCCTACTCTGTGTAGGGGTGAATCTCCTACTCTGCATAGGGGTGAATCTCCTACTCTGCGTAGGTGTGAATCTCCTACTCTGCATAGGGGTGAATCTCCCACTCTGCGTAGGTGTGAATCTCCTACTCTGCATAGGGGTGAATCTCCTATTCTGCGTAGGGGTGAATCTCCCACTCTGCGTAGGGGTGAATCTCCTACTCTGCATAGGGGTGAATCTCCTACTCTGCGTAGGGGTGAATCTCCCACTCTGCGTAGGGGTGAATCTCCTACTCTGCATAGGGGTGAATCTCCTACTCTGCATGGGGGTGAATCTCCTACTCTGTGTAGGGGTGAATCCTCTACTCTGCGTAGGGGTGAATCTCCCACTCTGTGTAGGGGTGAAACTCCTACTCTGCGTAGGGGTGAATCTCCCACTCTGCGTAGGGGTGAATCTCCTACTCTGCATAGGGGTGAATCTCCTACTCTGCGTAGGGTGAAACTCCTTCTCTGCGTAGGGGTGAATCTCCTACTCTGCATAGGGGTGAATCTCCTACTCGGTATAGGGGTGAATCTCCTACTCTGCGTAGGGTGAAACTCCTTCTCTGCGTAGGGGTGAATCTCCTACTCTGCGTAGGGGTGAATCTCCTACTCTGCGTAGGGGTGAATCTCCTACTCTGCATAGGGGTGAATCTCCTACTCTGCATAGGAGTGAATCTCCTACTCTGCATAGGGGGTGAATCTCTTATCTACTCCAACCTAGCCTGGAATTAAAGTTGCATGTTCTGATAAAAGCATAAAATATTTTAAGAACAAATCATTCATTTAGATTGTAACCTACATATCCAACTTAAATACTGGTGCACTTATTAAGCATGTGTTGCTGCATAGATATTGAGCTACTTACTAGAACCTGTTACTACTGAAGGTTAAGGGGCTGTCACATTAGGGTTTTTTGCGGGAGCGTATGGTGGCATAGGCGCGTTACGTCATATATGTCAGCATACGCCATATACGCTACTCATACGCTACGCATACGCTACTCATACGCTACTCATATGCCGCCAGATGCCGCCAGATGCCGGCTTATGAGGCATACGCCGCCATACGCTTTCATAAATCCGTCCGTCCCCATTTTTGTGTGCATGCTAAAAAAATCTCGACCTATGGGAGCGTATGGCTCATACGCTGGTGTACGCTCCTCGTACGCCAGTGTACGCTACTTGTACGCTAGGGGTGCGCCGGCATAGGTTACGCATAGGCTCAACCTGCGTCACCGGCGTATCTCTAGCGTATGTAGCGTACGCATAACCTACGAGTTACATATGGGAGTGTACTCCTAGCTTATGCACAGCGTATGCACAGCGTATGCACAGCGTATTCCAAGCATATGCCATAGGTCTCGACATCGATCTTGACTCATACGCTACTCATACGCTCATACGCTATGCATACGGTACGCATACGCTACGCATAAGCTATGCATATGCTACGCATAGGTTCCATATGCCAATCAAAACCGCCAAAAAATGTCACAGTACGCTCTCATACGCTCTTCGTACGCTCCTCGTACGCTCCTCGTACGCTCCTCATAGGTTACACATACGCTCAAAAACACCCGATGGGTCACCAAAGGTCATCATAGGCCGGCATTCGCAGGACTTACGTAGGTTTTCAATACGCTCCCGCCATACGCCGTAATGTGACAGGGCCTTTATGGGGGTCAGAGTTTTGACAAGCATGCTAAAATTAATTGCGCATGTTTACACTTGAAGTATCTCCTAAGTTACTCATTTTAGAGTCAACTTAATTCAAAGTAAAAGTAAGGTAGATTCTAAGAATCAACCTAATAACTATGCAACTTTAAGGTGTGCCGGAATAGACTTAAAGTTGCATAGTCCGATGGTTTTGTGTTTCTGTCATTTTCTGAGATAAATGTATTAGGCTGATGGTTATAATCTACCTTACCTTAGTTTGAAGCAACTTTTATTTTAAATGGTTAATGGAAGTGCAAACATGGCAAATTAATTTTGGAAAGCATGCCAAAACTCTGATACCATATGCTACAGCAGTAACAGATTCTTGTAAACTGACTCAGTAAATTTCCCTCTATGTGGCAACAAATACTTAATAAGTACTCCAGTATCTAATTTAGATACGCAGGGTCAAATCTAGATAATAGTTTTGGTTTTGAAAATGTGATGCTTTTATCGGACTATGCACTGTGGTTCTGCTTGTTGGTATTGCAGATGGGCCCATCTAGAAATGGATGTGGATGAGACAGCGGTGGGAGGGTGTAACGGGATTAATTAATTGGCGCAGGGCGTGACGTATTTACACCCACCATTTTAGGAGGGAGTGAAATGTCTTTAATTTGAAATCAGTTACACAGGCTTGTATTAACACCACTAATAGCGAACGGGGCCATTTTCAGTGTCGCCTAATACTCCCATCACACCAAACTATTTCTCACTATGTTCTTGAAAATGTTGCTGAACGGGCTCAAACTGTGTGCGAACGGAATGGACGTAGTAGCAACTTTTTACAATCGGTTTATGAACAGACTGGATCGGCTAGAATGGAATGGTGCTCCAGAACTTTGAGCATGTCCCAAATTGTCTTGCAGCCACGTTCTACTCTGACCACAGCCCGTTTTAGAACTGGGTCGGACGGTTAGAGAACTAATTTGGTGTGATGGGGGTGTAAGGCGGTCAATCGATCCCTCCGAATGGTACTCGCACCATTTGATGGTACCACTTCCAATGTAGGTCTGTTCTAGCGGAACTAGTCTGTGACTTCACAATCTCTTGCTGCAGAGTCGGGACAAGAAGCGATAATAATACATGGAGTAAAGATAGTCCATGTTGATTTCAAGTTAGTTGCTCAATACAAAATCAATAAATTCACAAGTATGATAAATATAATAGTATGGTAATGTCATGAATAACTAACGCATTATTCCACCATTCAAATTACAGGATTGATCACCGGGCGCAGTGGCCGAATCGGTAGAGCGCATGCCTCCTGTGTGCGAGATCGGGAGTTCAATTCCCGGTCGAGTCAAACCACCAGTGGCTTACCAAATTGATACTTGTCACTTACTAGCCAGGAGTTCGGCATTGATAGCATAGGGCAGGGACTGGTTAGCTCAGTGTCAGGATAATGTGACTGAGTGGGATATCAGGTTATGGTGCTGGTGGCTTGGTCTCCTAGTTGGGCAGCACTATAAAGTTGCCATGAGTGCGCACTGTCACAAGTCAGTACCCGTCCTGATGTGACCTTAGATGTTGCCAGGACCTAATACTCCAATAAACACCAACCAAAAGTCTCGCCTGTGGAACTTTAAGGCTATGGTCCTGTAACACCGTCCCGGTGTGAAATGACGCCCTTGAGTTGGGATCGACGCCCTTTTTAGAGACTGGTCAATAGTCGGCACCCCCAGGCTGCCCGGCCCGCCTCTATCAGACCACCTGCAGCCCCGATTGGTTAGCTTACACACTGGAGACGCCGGCCACGTCGCACCAATACCTCACCAAGCACGTCTCACTAAAGCTTTGTCAGCCACTTCTCACAAACTCCTCACCAAACACTTCGCACTAACATCTCACATGCACAGCCACTTCGTACTAACACCTCACTGAACATTTCTCACTGGCACTTCACTGGTTACTTCTCACTAAGGCTTCATCAACCACTTCATCAACCAGGTGTGGGTGTCATTCTTACCGGACAGGATAACTGAGTGAGTAGAGCTGCCGCTTTCCATAAGACGTGGGATCGATCCTTGACTGATTCCAACGTGTGGCGTTCTCTGTGGCGGAGTGGTTAGAGTGTATGACTTTTTTCTAGGTCAGACTCCTAATCTGAGGGTCGGCGGTTCGATTCCCAGTGCCCCCAGCTCTGCCAATTTGGATTTCCACCGCTGTGTATAACTTACAGCTTCATCAAAGGCCGGTTGCTCTCATACCATGTCTATGTGGTGTGGGAGGTTAGAAATCCATTGGGTCGGTAAAAGTGTAGGATCGGGCTTTCTATCGACCAGCAGCGGAATGAGGAAGACCAGTTGTCTATGACTGAAATTTCCCCTGCTTAAACAACTAATGGACCAAAAAAAAACAAAAAAACAACAACAAAAGTTACAAGGTGGATAATTACTGCTACCTTCTTTGGCATTTGATATTATTGGGATAAAACAGGGCATTGTTTGCAACAATGTCGGAATAATGCTGCTGAGTGGGATATCAGGTCATATTGCCACAGGAAGGGTATCCGAACATGTGCATTCTCAGTTCTGCTGGTACCTCAGAAAGGACAAAGGCTCATCTCCAGCATGCCTGTTCGCAGCTACAGCTTACCCAGCGGAAGTTGGGGTTGGTGTCCCTCTCACCCGTATCCTTCAAAATAAACATTATCCTTAAAACCTATTTTGCACCACATCTTTCATTATCACCAAACATGGTCAGCTTCTTCGATACATTTTGTTTCTAATGCAGATTGAAGTGGAATTATCCTAGCAGATATTTTACCTTAGCTCAAAATTGAAGAATTCAGGCGCTAAACGCCAATCCAAAAATGTAGGTAAAGATTGGAATCTAACGTTCAAAAAGTTCTTTTATATACATTCCTCTTTTTGTGTTCACTGCTCCATAATCAAATGTGGAATTAATGAGAATTAAAATTACCTTCAGGTCAAAATATTGTACTTTAACAGCATTTCTGCATTTACAATTAAATGTCGGTACCTGTCCTGATATGACCTTAGATGTTGCTAGGACGTAAAACTCCAACAACCAACCACCAACAACATTTAGTTTTCTTTAACCCCCCCCCCCCCCCCACACACACACACACGCCCCTTACTTGTTCAGGGTTCTTTCATGAAGCAAACCGGCGTGGTGGCCGAATCGGTACAGCGCGGGCCTCGCATGCGGAAAGTCAGGAGGTCGCTTCCCGGTCGAGTCAAACCAATGACTTTAAAATTGATACTTCTCGCTTCCTAGCCTGACGCTCTGCATTAATAGGATAGAGCAAGGACTGGTTGGCTCATGGTCAGGTTAATGTGATGTGAGTGGGATATCAGGTCATGGTGCTAGCGGCCTGGTCTCCCAGTGGGGCAGCATTATAAAGTCGCCATGCGCACTGTCACTAGTTGGCACCCCTCCTGATATGACCTTAGATGTTGCCAGGACATAAAACTCTAACAACCAACCAACAACATCATTTACTTTTCTTTAACCCCCACCCCATACCACCCACCCACCTCGACCCCACACACACACCTGACCCTTCCTGGTGCAGGGTTCTTCCATGAAGCAAAAGGCTAGCCTCTTATGGCGCATCTCGCCAGCGCGCCACCAATGCATGAAATCACTTTTTTACGTCGAGAAGGGTCAAACTTTTTGGTGTGGGGGGCAAAGTTGGATGCATAAATACCGTATACACAGTTTATGGCCAACGTATGACCAACGTATGGCTAACGTACCTCCTGGCGAAAAATGCTCAAATTACGCTCATGGTATGTTCACAGCATGCCGGTCAACATTATATACGTTATTCGATCGCCAGAACTACGTGTCATACGTTACATATGTCAAGACACGCTGGAGAAACGCTAAACATATGTTAGGCGTACGTTAGGCGTACATTATATTATCTATACTGCCTTTAAAGTAGGTCAACATAGTGCAACGTAGTGAACAACATTTGACTAACGTACATCTAACGTACATCAACACATGCCTAATGCATACATAAAGTACAGCGGACATAAAATCCACACATTGTCGAATATTGTCGTACGTCGAAAGTTTTGTGCATGCACAAAACTTTGCCCACCCCCTGACGTGCGACGCCGTATCTCGACGAACATCAACGTACATTGATGTATACCAACGAGTGCCTAACACAAGCGTAACACATCACGATGTATCCTGACATAGCGGCAAAAAGTCACATACGTCGGCGTACATTTGCGCGATGCGTCGTAATGTGACAGCACCATTAGCGGGATGAGTGCAGTCTGTTTGCGGGTAGCTCTTACTTCTGGGCTGGCGGCATACACGTGCAAGGTGTGGCTGTCTAGCTGCCGGTAGGGGGCGCTTTGTAAATCAGCGCCGTTAGAGCCCACTGGCGGGCGCCGTGAAAGAAACCACTTAAATGGCTGTAACTGTGTAAGCGCCATGAGCTGATATTTGATGTCGTGCTGCCACTGGGGCTGATGAACAGCTTGTGTTTGTATACATATAATATGAAGACTTCAGGCGCAAAACCCTGTAAACACCAATCCAAGAATTTAATTAAAATAACAGATTTATTCCTGAAGTTCATTTTTAATTGTCAGTAATACCACTTTTTATGTGATGAAATGATTATGAAGCAATGAACCAACAAAATTAGGAATGTAAAAAACATGGGAATACCTTGGTATACATAGATATACATAGATATGCATAGACATGCATAGACATACATAGACATACATAAGTATGCATAGATATATACATAGATATACATAGATTCACATAGATACACATATATATATGTAGATATACATAGATATACATAGATATACACAGATATACATAAGCCATGTTCACACGGGCAAAATGTGAGGCGAACTAGACAAATCGAATCAGGTGAGGCGAATTAGCGGCCCGTTCACACGGGCAGTACTTGGGCCGGAAATCGAATGCCGCGCACGAGCAAGTCCAGGCTAACAGGTGCCATTTTGGGTTCGACGATGCTGGCACCAGAGAGTGTGGGTTCGACCTAGATATGTAATGACTGAATCGTATTGGTTTGGAACGGTCAAAACTTCTGCTGGGCAGTGAAACCCTAAAAATAAATGATAGAAAAAATATCTGTGCACCTCTACCAGGTTCATAGACCAAATTATAGTATATAGATCGACGTGCTTAGTCCGCATCACGTAAGTCGGTTGCGTCCACACGGGCAAAATTATCCACATCACAGGAAGCGATTCACGTAGACTACCTCGCTTAGGTGGTTTACAGGATCCGCATCACGTGAGTCGAATCAGCCCTAATCCGCCTCAGACGTGCGTTCACACGAGAAATGTGATGCAAACTATACAAGTCGCTTTCTACGAATCGATTTACATTGCCCGTGTGAACAGGGCTATAGATATACATAGATATATATAGATATACATAGATGTACATAGATACATAGAGAAACCTGAAGCTGAGAGACATTAAGACAAACTCATGGACATCACTCTCACAGCAGAGAGCTAAATGGAGAGAGGCAGTCAAGTAATGAAAGCAGTCTTTGACGCATCGCGACTGACAGCATGATGATAATGATGATGACATAGATATACATATGTATACATAGATATACATGAATGTACATAGATATACAGACATACATATATATATACATATATACATATATATAGATATACATATATATACATAGATATACATAGATATACATTTATATAGATAGATAGACATATACATATATATACATAGATATACATAGATATACATACATATACATAATATATACATAAATATACATAGATATACATCAATATATATGTACATAGATATACATAGATATACATTGGTATGCATTTATATACATATATATACATAGATATCCATATATATCTACATATATCTACATATATATACATAGATATACATATATATATACATAGATATACATATACATATACAGATATACATATATAATCATAGATATACATAGGTATACATAGATATACATAGATATAAATAGATATACATAGATCTACATAGCTATATACATATATATACATATATATACATAGATATACATCAATACACATGTACATAGATATACATAGATATATATTGGTATGCATAGATATACATAGATATCCATATATATCCATATATATGTACATATATCTGCATAGATATACATATCTACATATATATATACATAGATATACATATATATATATACATAGATATACATATATATATACATAGATATACATAGGTATACATAGGTATGCATAGATATACATAGATATGCATAGATATACATATATACATAGATATACATAGATATACACATATATATAGATATACATAGATATGCATATATGTACATATATATACATAGATATACATAGATATGCATACATATGCATAGATATACATATATACATAGACATACATATATATACATAGATATACATATATATACATAGATATACATATATGTACATATATATACATAGATATACATAGATATATATAGATACATCAAAGAAATATAATATAAGAAATAAATATAAGAAAAATTGTAAGTGTTGGTGATGGTTGGGCCTCCTTCACTCAGGCTGACTAGGTGTTGGTTGGGTCTCCCCCTTACTATTATACTAAGGCTAACCAATGGGTCTCCCGCCCGTCCTGATATGACCTTAGATGTTGCTAGGACATAAAACATCATCATCATCATTATGCTGTCGGTCGCGATGCGACAAAGACTGCTTTCATTACTTGACTGCCGCTCTCCATTTAGCTCTCTGCTGTGAGAGTTGCGTCCATGAGTCGGTCTTAATGTCTCTCAGCTTCAGGTTTCTCTTGATGGTATCTTTGAACCGGAGACGGGGCGCCCTCTCTTTCTGTAGCCAGAAGAGAGTTGAGAATAGAGGATCTGCTTTGGTAGCCTGTCTGATGACATCCTCATGAGGTGTCCAGTCCACCGGAGATTCTTTTTGATCAGAAGATCTTCCATAGAGGGCAGCCCCATCCGTTCGAGTATTTCCTTATTCGTCAGTTTGTCCTTCCAGGTTAGCCTCATGATTGAACGCAGATGTCGCATCATGAAGGCATGCAGCTTTTTCACCTGCTGTCTATACACTGTCCAGGCCTCGGCTCCGTATAGTAGGGTGGATAGCACGATTGCGCGGTATATCTTACCTTTGACCCAAATGGACACATGGTGGTTGTTCCAGAGTCTCTGGCGTAGTCGGCCGAAAGATGCGCTAGCCTTAGCCATCCTCCTCTGTATCTCAGCATCAATGCGTCCATCACTTGATATAGTGCTTCCGAGATAGGTGAATTCCAGAACAGAGTTCAGCTTGTTTCCGTCAACCATGATCTCCTCCTCTCGGGTTCTTGTAGAGTTGGGTTGGTACAGCACCTCCGTCTTCTTGATGTTAATTTTCAGGCCAAACTTCTTTGATGCATCGGAGAAAGCATCCACTATTTTCTGGGTCTCTTCAGCAGAGTGGGCAACCAGTGCACTGTCATCTGCGAATAGTAGCTCTCTCACCAGTATCTGAGTAGTCTTGGTCTTCGCTCTGAAGTGTGCGACATTGAATAGGTCAGCGCTCGTAAAACAACAACAAACAAAACAAACCAATGGGTCTCCCTTACTGTGGCTGACCACATGCTAGTTGGGTGTCCTCTCACTCAGGCTGTCCACGTGCTAGTTGGGTCACCGTCCTGACTTTGGTTAAGTTCGGTTAAGTTCGGTCAGTTGGTTAAGGTTGATACACTGTGCATATATGGGTCGTTCTCAGAAGTTGTGTACCAATAGTGTGACATCAGTACCACAAAATCAAAATGCTGCCAAAGTCCTATAAACAAGTTTCCTCAATGTGTATGTCCTTTTGCATCTGAATAATTAAAAATAAACATATTCTGGAATTTTTAAGTAGGTCAAATGATGCTCACATCCAATAAATAGCAGTATAGCATGGAAACCAATCTGACTCCAAAATCAAATATTTTCCACACAAAACTTGACATATTTAGGACATTTCACATGCCACTTGCTTTATAAACAGTAGTAATAATAATTTGAAACCTCATTGCTATGGTTTTGTCTTATTTGTGAATATTAAAGAGAAAAACAAGTATACGAGTTGGTTGGGTCTCCTCTTCTCATCACCGAAAACCTTTCTCTGAGATCCCAATTGTCATAATGGCTGCTATTGTTCCACTGCTCTCAGAGGGTGCTGTAGGGACCCTCCTTCCTTCCTGAGTTCCACTTGACAACACACCATTAGGACCACAAACAAAAGGTGATGCCATTAGTTTGAGTTTTGTGTTCAGATTAATTTGGATTTCATGGCGAAAAGATTCGTATGTTATGCTTAATATTATATTAGTTCAAATCAGAATGGCTCGAATGGTTATATCGGCTCATAGTCTCTTAATGCAGTACTTCAATTATGCAAATCGTGCGTTGATATAGTGATTAATGTAAAATAGGTGCTTTATTTTCACATGATGCATTAAGGTTGCACATTCAGATGGTTTTGAGTTTCTGGCATGTTCTGAGATTAACACATTAAAGCTGCATAGTCCGATGAAATATCAAATTTTCAAAACCAAACCAATTATCTATATTTGATTTTACATATCTAACTTAGATACTTATGCACTTATTAAGCATTTGTTTCTGTGTAGAAGGCAATACTGAGTCAATTTAACAGAACCTTTTACTGCAGAACTCTATGGTGTCAGAGTTTTGGCAAGCTTGCCAAAACTAATTTTCCATGTTTGAACTCAAAATATCTCAAAAGCTTACCATTTAAAATAAAAGTAACTTTGAACTAATGTAAAGTAGATACTGGTGATTGATCTAATATATTTATCTAAGAAAAGAATACAGAAATTCAAAACTATCGGACTATGCAACTTTAAGGTGATTGCTATAAATTCTAATCTACGTTATTTCAGTTTTAAATAATTTTTATTTTAAATGGCTAACTTTTGGAATATCTGATGTGAAAACATGCCAAATTAATTTTGGCAGGCATGCCAAAACTCTGTCTAACACCATGAGCTTCAGCAGAAATAGGTTCTCTTACATTGGCGTATATGCTCTATATGCAGCCACATATTTTAAATGGGTAACTTTGAAGATATCTAAAATGAAAACATGCCAAATTAATGCCTGACATCGTAGGCTGCAGCAGTAACAGATTGTATTCAATTGGCTGTGCACCCCTTATGGCCGGTGCACACCTACCGTTTACGATTCGCGCACTAAAACTCGTGACTGGACCCGACCCGCTTAAAACTGAAAACGGGCCGATTCGTTTTTCGAATCGCGAATCGCAATCGTAAACGGCCGCTTTTAGCACTAAAAACTGAGTTTTATGCGCGAATCGCAATCGCTAGGTGTGCGCGGGGGGCGCACACCTAGCGATTTTTGGGCAGTTTTAGATCGTATACGGTAGGTGCGTGCGGAAAAACGGTAGGTGTGCACCGGCCATTAGATACAGCAACAAATGCTTAATGAGTGCACTAGTATCTAAGTTGGATCTAGGTCACTGTTTTGGTTTTGAAAATGTGATACTTTCAGCGGACTGTGCAGCTTTAATAAGCTAAATAACCAGATATAAAATTGATTGGTGGGTTGTTGGAGTTGTATGACCTGTCAAGGTTATATCAGAACAGGTACCAACTTGTGACAGTGTGCACTCATGCAGAGCTTTGCAGTGCTGGCCCACTTGGAAATCAGGCCACCGGCACCGTGACCCGATATCCCACTCAGTCACATTATCATGACACTGAGCTATGCAGTCCTTGTCCTATCCTAGTAATGCTGAATGCCAGCCTAGGAAGCGACAAGTATAAATTTCATAAGTCATTGGTTTGACTTGACCGGAAACCAAACTCCTGATCTCCCGCATGCGAGGCCCATGCTCTACCGATTCGGCCACCGCATCCAGCATATATAAGAAATAGGTTCTTTCAATGAGATGTCACTGGTTGTATTGACAATTCACATTCATATGTCTTTAAACAATTTTTTTTTAGCCATGATGTTTATTTCTAAATCAATAAATGCTTACACATGATACCTGTAAGCCCTACCTACCTAAAGGAGCAATTGGCAAACTGATCCAATGGACACGCTAATGCCTAGTACACACCTCCCGTTTACGATTCGCGCACTAAAACTCGCGACTCGACCCGACCCGCTTAAAACTGAAAACGGGCCGATTCATTTTTCGAATCGCGAATCGCAATCGTAATCGGCCCGCTTTAGCCTTAAAAACTTAGTTTTATACGGGAATCGCAATCGCTAGGTGTGCGCGGGGTGCGCACACCTAGCGATTTTTGTGCGCGAAACGGGCAGTTTTCGATCGTATACGGGAGGTGGGTGCGCACAAACAGTAGGTGTGTACCAGGCATTAGAGAGCTGGGTTCGTTAGGCTAACTGGTTTTGTAATCGGGGTTTTATGTCCTGGCAACATCAGCTGGGGCTTGGTCACGTGACGTCTGACCATAGGAAGCGAGTGCCCTACCTACTGAACCACCCTGTCTGTCTATGTCTATATGTATGTCACTAAGGAGAAGATGATATACCTGGCCACGCCTCTTCCACCAGTCAGCTCTGCCAATCATTTCGCAGAGAGCGACCCTAGCGCTGACTCTTGACCTAAATGAACATCAAGCCTTGGCAATGACTACATGGAGGTATATATATATATGTATATATATGTATATATACATACATATATGCATATATCTACTGTGAATAAGGCTGATGGCAGAGATCCAGCTTGCTTAACAGTAAAGCATTAATCGCCTGCCACACTGATCAGGCACGGTGGCCGAATCGGTAGAGCGTGGGCCTAATGTGTGGGGGATCGGGAGTTTGGTTCCCGGTCAAGTCAAACGAATGACTAAGATAATGTATACTTGTCGCTTCCTAGCCTGGCACTTGGCATTAATAGGATAGGGAAAGGACTGGTTAGCTCAGTGTCAGGACAATGTGACTGAGTGGGATATCGGGTCATGGTGTCAGCGGACTGATTTCCCAGTGGAGCAGCACTATAAAGTCACCATGAGTGTGCACTGTCGCAAGTCAGTACCCGTCCTGATATGACTTTAGATGTTGCCAACAAACAAACAAACAAACCTTCCACATGGAAGGGATGGCATACTATTGGATTAAAGTTGTATAATCTGATCAGCTTGAAGTTGATGAAGCATCAAATCTTCAAAACCAAAGCAATTATCTAGAATTGGTTCTATGTATCTATGTTATGTGTGGTCTACTCTAATGTATGGGGCAGAGACATGGACAATCTCTAAGAAAATGTACAAACGCTTAGCAGCATTTGAGATGTGGACTTATCGAAGGATGATGAAAATATCATGGACAAAGAAGATCACCAACAAAGAAGTTCTCAGAAAAATTAAAAATAAGAAAAGCTTGTTTGCCACTATACAGACAAAGAAACTTATTTATTTTGGCCACATCATTCGTCAGAGTTCAATATACCGTACATTGTTGGAAGGGAAGGTGAATGGCAGCAGAGGGAGAGGGAGACCAAGAACATCATGGTTTACAAATATTTCACAGTGGACAGGCTTGAATTATTCACAGTCTATCAGAACAGCACAACATCGGGACAAGTGGAGAACCATTGCATCCAACCCTTGACTAGAGGACAGAACTATTGATTGATTGATCTAACTTGGATACTGATGCACTTATTAAACATGCGTTGGCACATATAAGGGTATACTGATGCAGTATCCCCCTTATATGTGACGACACCTCTAGGTAATTGCTTTGGTTTTGAAAATGTTATGTTTTCATCTGACTATGCAGCTTTAACTTTAAACTTTAAGAGTGTAAATGTTACCAGGCGTGAAGACACTATCATCTTCTGGATCTCAGGGATGGTTGGTTTGTTGGAGTTTTACGTCCTGGCAATATCTAAGGTCATATCAGAATGGACGTCGACTTGTGACAGTTTGCAATCATGGCAATGTTATAGTACTTCCCCACTGGGAGGCCAGACCGCCAGCACCATGACCTGATATCCCACTCAGTCACAGTATCCTGACACTGAGCGAACCAGCTCAATCCTAATAACGCCAAACACATGACTAGGAAGCGACAAGTATCAATTTTTAAGTCACTAGTTTGACTCGACCAGCGTTCGGCTATTCCGTCTGGTCGAGCTCAGGGAAACAGGTCATGTACAAGTAACTCGACTAAGACCTTCCCATCAATTGATGATGCTTCTTCCATTTGTGAAATGGCAGCACCATGCTCCCCCCCCCCCCCACACACACACACTCACCCCACCCCCCATCCCCCTTTCCTCGGAGTTAAATTGAAATCTCATTACGTTAAACACGACCTTTTGTTTGATGGACCACCCAAGCCTTAACAGGATTTTATGTGTGCGAAAGAACCAAGCAGTTGGAGGGAGCGGTGGAGGGAGGTGTGTGTGGGGGGAGGGGGGGGGGGGTGTAGGATGGGGGGGGGGGGGGCGACTTGGCGGAGTTGTCAAAGTGACTGAAGGAGAGAAAGGTTGTCGCCAAAACTGTGTGATAGTTGCCTGCCAAGCACATATTTCGCCAACCATCGCGAGGCTGGGTTTTGTTGTTGTTGTTCTTATTATTTTCATTATTATTCATATATGCAGGTGCAAAATTTACCCGTAGCAGGTCAATTTACCGCTGTTCAGCAGACACTGGCTCACACAGGTCAGGTAGATAGGTAAATGCATGTGGGTGTGCACGCTATCGCCACTTATTTATTTGTATTTGTTATATTTGTTTTATCCCAGACATGTGATTTATTACCGCAATATATTATATATATATATATATATGTGTGTATATATATATATATATATATATATATATTCTAGGGCTATATATATATAGAGTAAAACCTCTCTCACGACCACTCCCCTATATCGATCGCTTTATTTTGGTCCCAACAATACAATTGTAACCATATTTTAACTCCCAAAACCGACCACCTCCCTAAATGGACCACTCATACTTTATAGTCGGTTCCATGGTCGGTCTATGTAGAGAGGTTTTACTGTATGTATATATATATATATATATATATATATATATATATCACATTAAAGTTCTAAAGGCGCCGCACAGCACTTAGCACTGTAATGGGTATATATATATATATATATATATATATATATATATATATATATGATGTATACCGTATTATGTGAGTATAAAGATTCACAAGGTAATATTACTTATTATTATTATTATTGTTATCCTCCGTAAGATACAACCCTGTACCGGTGGCTTTGACTCGCTCAGGAACTGAACTCCCGATCTCCCGCTCACGAAGCCCACGCTCTACCGATTCGGCCACCATGCCTGGTGTGGATAGGGTGATTGCATCCGGGAGCCTAGGTAGTGTAATGGATATCACGCTAGCCGCGGAATGGCAAAAAGTCTGGGTTTGAATTCTGTTCTAGGAGCAATATTTCCCATTTTCATCACCCCCGCCCGACAATAATAAAACCATGCACCTGCACAGGTAGTGAAAAGTATAATGTGTGGAAGTCTTTGGCTGGCAGTTTGAGTGGTGTAGATAGGCTAATAGGAAATCACTACAAGCAAGGAAGGAAAGCAGATATAGAGTGAAAGGTAGAAGAGTGAGACTCCCTTATTTATTACATATATATAGTCTCAGGAATCAAGATGGTGGTACACACATGACCAAATCATCCAATCAATAACAGGCATTCTTATATCAACCAATGAGGGTCTAGAACCTTGTAACCAAGGCATGGTGTGTAGTTCTAGAGGGCACTGTTGTGGCTGGGTGTGCAATGATCCGTAAATAACATTTGGGGGTGGGGGGGGGGGGGTATGTGAGGAGAGTTCCAAAGACTCTCTCACATGTCAAGAAGTGACCCTCTCTCATGTCAAGAAGTGACCCTCTCTCACTATCTATATTAATACATAATCTCTATACTAACGCCAGAATGGATTACCAATTCCACATAATCTCATAAGCCTTTGGTTTCACATACCATTCATTATTATATAGACCATTTGCATTTTATTATAGAATAGTTCTCCATAACCCATATCCTAAATATCGGACAATTTTACAGGGGGTTCATGCAGTGACCCTCCCACAAACACTGGAAGTGAATTCTCTACCCAGTCGGCCCTCCCGTCTAATCGGCCTGGTTCAGATACTATGCCAGTGCTCGGTCTTTCCCATCAGACATTGGGGCTAATTACCAGGTCATGACCTTCAGGTGAGCAGGGTCTTCTTTGTATAAACACTACAGGGCCTGGACCAGACGGGATGGCTGAATGAATTGAGCGTCCGTCTCCCATTTTGGTAGATCGGGCAATTCGAACCCATGGGTTTCGAACCCTGGTCGAGTCAAACCGATGACTTTAAAATGTAATACTTGTCGCTTCCTAGTCAGGCGCTCAAGATTATTAGGATAGGGAAAAGGATTGGATGGTTCAGTTTCAGGATAATGTGACTGAGTGGGATATCAGGTCATGGTGCTGGCGGCATGGTCTCCCAGTGGGGGAGCACTATAAAATCGCCATCAATGTGCACTGTCACAAAGTCGGTACCCATGCTGATATGACCTTAGATTGGTGGGTTGGTTGTTGGAATTTTACGTCCTGGCAACATCTAAGGTCATTTCAGGAATATTATAACCTTACTTGGTGCATGACCTTAGATGTTGCTTGGACGCAAAACTCCAACAACTAACCAACAACAAAAAGACAATCCTCTCCGCTACGGTTCAGCTGGTCAACTCTGGCACTGTATTAGACTAATGTGAAACATAGTAAAGGGACACTCACATATCGCATGGTCAACACGAGATTGCCCTCTGGTCATGTGATAGACAGAGGAAACACCCACAATGCACTTCGAGTTTGTTTTCTCCCCAAGTGGTGCGTGCTAGTAACAAATCGGCCTTCTACTAACCAACTGATGAAACAATTTTTCTTCGTTGTTTTAAAGTTGCATAGTCCGATGGTTTTGAATTTCTGTAGTTTTTCTGAGATAAATATATTAGATTGATCACTAGTATCTACTTTACTCGAAGTAACTTTTATTTTAAATGGTAATTTTTTTAGATATTTTGATGGCAATTATGGAAAATTAGTTTTGGCAAGCTTGCCAAAACTCTGACACCATAGACTTCTGCAGTAACAGGTTTTGTTAAATTGACTCAGTATTGCCTTCTATGCAGAAACACATGCTTAATAAGTGCATCAGTATCTAAGTTAGATATTTAAAATCAAATCTAGATAATTGGTTTGGTTTTGACAATTTGATATTTCATCGGACTATGCAGCTTTGATGTGTGTATGGGTTTGTTCTTTAAAATATAAGCGATAGGCCCTAATAGGGCTTTCTCAGTAATGTTTTCGTGACATGTTCGCAGCAAATCCGCATAACTAGTCGATGGAAGATTGTTTGTCTGTCGAGGGTATTGTGCCCTAGCAACACCAATGGTCATATCAGAAAGGGTGCCGACTTGTGAGAGCACATGATGCTTTAATGGACCTTTCAGGTTTTATTTTCTCAAGAGTTTCTACTTCTAACTGGATTCCTCGAGAAAATGCGCTAGATTTGGTGTGCCCACTTTCTCCGAGAAAAAATATAACCGGTTGATTGTTATAATCTACCATACTTTGGTTTGAAATGTTATTTTATTGTTGTCTTATATCATAGCAGCATCTAACGTCGTATCAGGACGGGTGTCGACATGTGAGAGTGCCAACTCATGGCGACTTTATAGTGTTGTCCCACTGGGAGATCAGGGCACCGCACTGTCATGACCTGCTATCAAAGTCAGTCATCTTATCCTCATATTGAGCAAACCAATCCTTGTCCTATCCTCTTAATGTTCATGCGCCAGGCTAGCTTGCGACAAGTATCAATTTGACTCAGCCTGGTTTCAAGCACCCAAATTCCAAACAGGAAGCTAGCGTTCTTAGTGATTTGGCCACCATATCCGGTGTAGTTTTAACTAACCTTTGTTTCAAATGGTGACTTTATAGGTCTATCCCACTGGAAGATTGGGCATCATGACCCAATATTCAGCTCAGTTACATTATCTTGACACTGAGAAAACCAGTCCTTTCTCTATCGCAGTAAGGCCAATCAGTAGGTTTTAACATGTATCAAATTTGTACGGCCTTGGTTTGACTCGGTCGGGTTTCAAACCCGTGACGTCTAGCACATGGTCCCAGACGGTACTTTGGCCTATAACCGGTGTCAGAGTTTCATTTCCCACCAGTTGAAATTCCCAAATGTCACTTCTGCGCATGCGTGTATTCGAGTGACGAATGTAAGCTGCAGAGTGTCAGAGTTTCATTTCCCACCAGTTGAAGTTCCCGAATTCCCGATTCGGCGGCGATTTGTTTACTTTACATTCGTCGATTCGACAATATGAATAACGGTTCGATTTTAGGGTTAATTTGATTAAATTTCACTTATAGCGTATGTAAATCTGTCAAATATGATCGCATACTTGACTTTCGACAGTATGGATATCGACGTCGATGCGGCGGCGGCTTATTTGTTTACTATATATACCCCAGTCACACGAGAGCCAGCGTCCGCCTCCGACCTCCTTACGCCCAAAAGGACGCCAACCTCCCAGCGTCCCATTTGATACATTGATTCAAATACGTGGTAGGTGCCAGGGCGGCGCCAGGGCAGCGCCAGGGCGGCGCCAGGGCGGTGCCAGGGCGGCGCCATGTCGGCGCCATGTCGGCGCCGACCACATGGTGAATGAAGCATCGCATGTGTTGTCACCAACCCAGGGCGGCGCCAGGGCGGCGCCAGGGCGGCGCCAGGGCGGCGCCAGGGCGGCGCCAGGGCGGCGCCAGGGCGGCGCCAGGGCACCAACCATTTTGAATGGCGCCGCCGGAGAAGGCCGCCAATGCGGAGGCAGCATTTATATTGGTTCGAATTTAGGGTTAATTTCATCAAATTTCACTTATTGAGTATGTAATTCTGTTGAATAGATTTGGGCTCCATCCTGAAGGGGGGGGGGGGTCTTTTACATTCTTTTAATAGCTTGGGTTGGGATTTGAAACTGGTTCATTTTTGACGCATGCGCAGACGACGCTGTTGGATTCTCACGCATGCGCAGAAGTGATATGTGGGAATTTCAACTGGTGGGAAATGAAACTCTGACACTGGGCGCGGTGGCCTAATCGGAAGAGCGCGTGCCTCGCGTGCAGAAGGTCGAGAATTTGGTTCCCGGTCGAGTCAAACCAATGACTTTGAAATTGGTAGGGCCTACTTGCCACTTCCTAGCCTGGCACTCGGCATTAATAGGATAGGGCAAGGACTGGTTAGTTCAGTGTCAGGATAATGTGACTGAGTGGCATATGGGGTCATGGTGCCGGTGGCCTGATTTCCCAGTGGGGCAGCAATATAAAGTCACCATGAGTGTGCACTATCACAAGCTGGTACCCATCCTCATATGACCTCAGATGTTGCTAGGACCTAAAACAACAACGAACAACAAATTAGGCCTAGTTAAACAGATTTAGACACTGTTTGGACGTTAACGGAACAAGTTTCTTTCTTTTATTTAGTCTGGTTTAAATCACAATTCCCACATCATTTAAGATGTGCCAGGGCTATGTGAGCGATAATTGGTGTTTTCCAAATAGTTCTTTCGGGACATTCGTACGCGGCACCACTCAACTCTATTTGCGGGATCGCTCGATTAAATATTAGTATTATAGTAAACCGCCCCATGAGGCTTTAGTTTGATTGGTCGCCGCTTGGCGCCGCCACTGTCGGCACGCTGCTTGGCTGGGGTTCAGTGTGACCGTCGTTGGCTTCCTCGTCCGCCGGGGGTTTGTTTTCCCTTGGCAATTTTAAGTGAATCATGTCTTCTGCCATCATCGTGGTGTCGCACACGCCCGGTGGAGAGTTGAGTTGCTTTCAACGGACAACTCAGCATCCGGAACAATGTTGTCCTTATATAGCAGATGTCCTGTCATGAAAGGGGCGGTTCAGTGAGGTAAAAACAGTTTGTAGCCTATATTAAACAAATTGTTTGCACATGGCAGGGATTTAGTGATCACATGGGTCACTGAAACCAGTCAAAGCCATAGTTAGTGATTTAAAGTTGCATAGTCCGATGATTTTGAATTTCTGGATTTTTTCTGAGATAAATATATTAGATCGATCACTAGTATCTACTTTACATTAGTTCAAAGTTATTTTAATTTTAAATGATAAACTTTTGAGATATTTTGAGTGCAATCATGGAAAATTAGTTTTGGCATGCTTGCCAAAACTCTGACACCATAGACTTACGTCATATATAAATTCAACCATCTAACCTGTATACTATGTCTATAGCCCTGTTCACACGGGCAAAATGTGAGGCGAATCAGGCAAATCGAATCAGGTGAGGCGAATTAGCGGCCCGTTCACACGGGCAGTACTTGGGCCGGAAATCGAATGCTGCGCATGAGCAAGTCCAGGCTAACCAGCGCCATTTTGGGTTCGACGATGCTGGCACCAGAGAGTGTGGGTTCGACCTAGATATGTAATGACTGAATCGTATTGGTTTGGAACGGTCAAAACTTCTGCTGGGCAGTGAAACCTTAAAATAAATGATAAAAAAAATATCTGTGCACCTCTAGCAGGTTCATAGACCAAATTATAGTATATAGATCGATGTGCTTAGTCCGCATCACGTAAGTCGGTTGCGTCCACACGGGCAAAATTATCCGCATCACAGGAATCGATTCACGTAGACTACCTCGCTTAGGTGGTTTACAGGATCCGCATCACGTGAGTCGAATCAGCCCTAATCCGCCTCAGACGTCCGTTCACACGAGAAATGTGAGGCGAACTAGGCAAGTCGCTTTCTACGAATCGATTTACATTGCCCGTGTGAACAGGGCTTATGGCTACCCAAACGGTGGGCATGCCTACCTCTACTAGATACATCATATCAGCTCTCGGTAATTTATTTATACGCGGTCTTTGAGTTCAAGGTCGAAATCTTACCAACAACAAAGAATCTGGTGGATCGTAGACCCGATACCGCTTATCTAAGGGGTGGCGCATGGCGAACGCGAAAGGGATCATCGTTTCGATAATGGGTGCACGGTATCACCTCACAGATAGCAAGTTAGTCATTACCGGGGATGTATAGCCCAGCAATGTGGAATGACAAGAAATAGGTCACAATGTTTTGTAGTCACAGCAGATCTCTCTCTCGCTCTCTCTCGCTCTCTCTCTCTCTCTCTCTCTCTCTCTCTCTCTCTCACACACACACACACACACACACACAAACCCAGGGGCGCACCCAGGGGTGTTTCCTGGTTGCCCGGAAACCCTCCCCGCCCCCCCCCCCCAAAAATTAAGGAACACTAGATTTTAAGATTATGTGAAAAATTGCACCAAAATGTGGGTTGTTGCACCAGAAAACCATGTAAAATATTGCCGTAAAATGGGTGTTGTTCCACCAACCCATGTGAAAAAAATTACCCTAAAATAGGGGTAGTTTCGATCCATTTTTTGGAAATCCCCCTCCCCTAGCCAATTCCTGGGTGCCCCACTGAAACCCCTCATATTAAAGTTGCACAATCCGATATGCTTTTGAGTTTCTGTCATTTTCTGAGATAACTATATTAGGTTGGTAAGTGTTGTTTTTTGTTTGTGTTTCTTTCCATATATTTGTTTCAGGCACTTTCGTTGCATTATATGCAGCTTTAAGCGAGAGAAATTTCAATCACAAACAATTGGTCTTCTGCATCCAGCATGTACTAGTCCCTACAATAAATTAAAATAAATTCCCCGCAAATGACAACGCTGGCGAAAACAATGTCGATAAGGAAATTTCTAGTGATAAGGTGAATTACGTCATAGAAATGACAGGGTTATGATGCAGGAAACATACATTTACCCAAACTAGGCCTATCTCATTAGAAGGCGCCCGTCCTGATATGACCTTAGATGTTTCTAAGGCGTAAAACAACAACAAACAAAAACATTAGAATGCGAGTTGCTTATCAGGCTAGTGAAAGATTTGTTTGTTGTTGTTTTATGTCCTAGCAACATCTAAGGTCATATCAGGACGGGTACCGACTTTTGACAGTGCGCACTCATGGCGACTTTATAGTGCTGCCCCACTGGGAGACCAGGCCACCAGCACCATCACCTGGTATCCCACTCAGTCACATTATCCTGACACTGAGCCAACCAGTCCTTGCCCTATCCTAATAATGCCGAGCGCCTGGCTAGGAAGCGACAAGTATTAATCTCTAAGTCATTGGGTTTTACTCGACCAGGGTTCAAAGCCACGATCCCATGATCTACCAAAATTACAAGGTTACGATGCAGGAAATATACATTTACCCAAACCAGGCCTAGCTCATTAGAAGGCGAGTTGCTTATCAGGCTGGTGAAAGATCAATTTCACCACGAAACAATGTCGCAGACAAAGAGAAGCGCATATCTTTTTTTGTAAAGTAAACAACAACCCGACAAAAACCCCGCATGGAATGCGCAAAAAGAACACAAACAGTGTGTACTAGAGAATAGGCCCCTTGAATAATTGGACTGGAAGTGGCAATTATATAGCACTACAGATATTGTGGTGCTCCCAAATAACCGCCGGTAGGTAGGTCTGTCTATCTGTACGCCCGAGGTAGACCTATAAATCACTTCGCTAGACCTATTTTTAAAATTGCCTCCCATAATTGTAGAGTTGTAGTTTAGCAAATATCACCCTGGTCAAGGTGTTGTTTTTTGTAACACATAAATATATATGAATCATATATAAATATATGATTCATATATATAATATATGTATATTATATATAATATATATATAATATATATATAATATATAATATAGGCCTATATAATGTATTATATATATATTTAAATCTTATTGTTTTCCTCTATACCTCTATTACATGCTAAATATATATTATATATACACACATAGGCACATATATATATATATATATACATATATATATATACATGTATAGATACATACATACATACATGCATACATACATGCATACATACATACAAGTATATATGCACACACAAGAAGTGTATGTAGGCCTATATAAACACATACACGCACACAATATTCGATATCAAAAGGGAAGGGGACATTATCATGGCCACCGCCCCTCCCCATAAATAGAGATGGTCAGAGAGAGGAAGAGAGCGAGAGAGAGCGAGAGAGAGCGAGAGAGAGCGAGAGAGCGCGAGAGAGAGCTAGAGAGAGAGCGAGAGAGAGCGAGAGAGCAAGAGAAGGCGAGAGAGCGCGAGAGAGCGAGAGAGAGCGCGAGAGAGAGTGCGAGATACACATAAGGCCACCACCTACTCACTACTAGAGTGCGAGAGAGAGTGCGAGAGAGATAGAGAGAGAGGGAGAGAGAAACTCAAAGGGAGAGAGAGGGGGAGAGAGAGGGAGAGAGAGAGTGAGGCAACCAGGCAGAAAAAGTGAGAGAAGGAAAGAAAGAGAAGGGGAGATAAGGGGGAAAAGGGGAGAGGGAGAGAGGGCGGGGGTAAACAATGAGGGCGGGGAAGAGAGAAGAGATTGATTGTTTAATGACCCCTACACTCCTCGCAACACAAAAAAAGTAAACATCGGCTATTGGGGGTCATGGAAAGAGAGAGAAGAGGATGAGAGAAGGAAAAGGGCAAAGAAAGAGGGAAGGAAAGAGAAAGAGAGAGAAAGAAAGAAAGAGCAAGAAAGGGACAGAGAGAAATAGAGGGAGCGACCACACACACACACACACACACACACACACACACACACACACACACACACACACACACACGCACACGCACACGCACACGCGCGCGCGCACAAACACACACACCACATCCACGTTCCCTTTCCCCCTTGCTCCTTGCCCCTGTGCCCCCTTGGCCCCTCGCTCCTCTCTACAACTATGATGTAGACCTACGTTGACCCCCGTGCACAGTGCAATGAGCGCGCTGCCCACGTGTCTGTGTGTGTGTGGCGGGGGGGGGGGGGGGGGGAGAGACTTTCCACCGCAGCACGCTGCTAGGTGTCATCGCTCCGCATCCACCACCGACCGACCTCTGGGCGAGCTTGCACCGCCTACACTTTTGCAAACACAAACCTACCACACGCGACAAGCCCAGTTGGTATCGCTACTCGCCGAGGTGTGTCTGTGTCTCGTACTAGGCTTATACACAAAACCTAGCCTTGTGGCCATCACGAGTCGCATCCATTCTAACCGGGTCGTGATCAGATTCGAATGTAACCAAAGGAGGATCGGCGTGGAGCCTCCTGTTCATTCACAACACGCACGCCCGGTGGATGTGGAGAGAAGTGAAGTTGACAACGCCGGGACTGACGAGTGCAAAGTGCCGGGGCTAGAAGCCCGGGGGACCGGGAGACGGGGGTCGGGGAAAGGCGCATGGAGTTAGCAGCTTCACTTTCAGCTGGGCGGACTCAGTCAATGAAGTGGTGGTGTTATTTATATGTCACATTATGTGTGTGTTTGTTCATCAGTCTGCTGCCTCTCTCATCACCACTTTCATCTGTATACCAGTTCGCCGAGGGAATACATACTCCGGCGTGTAATACTTACAGGCGGTTTGAACACCCGGACTGGACCTAGCCCCGCTAGTATTAGGTGAGTGAGATCAGGCCAGACTTATTATTTGTTAAGCCTAGGCTAGGCCCTAGCCTTAGCACAGGTAGATAAAGGATTGACTCTTTACTTACTGAGTCTTGCAGGCTACTTACTGCAATGCGGGGTGGGTCGTTTTATTTAAGCCATATGCCATAGGCATAGGCTATATTCAGGGGGGCACCCAGGAATTGGCTAGGCGTCGTTTCCAACTATGGATAGAAACTACCCCTATCTTAGGGTAATTTTGTTCACATGGGTTGGTGGAACAACACCCATTTTAGGGCAATATTTTACATGGTTTTCTGGTGCAACAACCCACATTTTGGTGCAATTTCTTTGTTGGGGGGGGGGGGGGCGGGCAACCAGGCAACCCCCCTGGGTGCGCCCCTGATATTAGATAAAATATTCACCCCTATCCAGAGATGGTGTGAAGAACAACCCATTAGAAAAAGTGGGTATGGCCTCATGGGAGGGGTGAATATTTCAATATAACTTTATAAGGCTATGCCTGTTATATGTATACTTATTTAGGACGTGGCCTTAGACTTAAAGGGGTGGGGGTATACCCTTATTTGAGTTTTAGCTGATGTAGATTTGCATGTTTTATTACTTATTTAGTTATTAGAATATTAGTGGTGTTAAGCTTGCTGGGAATGTACGTTTTAAAGCTGTGTGTTCTTTTTAATCCTTTTAAGAATTAATAGTGTAGTCGATTCAAGATGTGTATATCTATATGTGTCCGTTATATTATGTGACTGAACCATACTTTGAGCTGATTCTAAATTAATGCTAGCATAGTTGAGTCCAGTTCATTCTAGCAGTAGGCCTACTAGCACCCGCACACCACTAACCCCCACCTACTCCACCCCTAGACTAGGGCACCAATCTAAACATAGCTGCTACGTAACAATGACCAAACACCTACAATTAGTAGCTGTAGCATATAATGGAAAAGACAAGTTAAAGGCTTACGCCTGCAGAGGGCTACTTGGACCTTTGCCCCATATAATTATGGGTCATGGTGGACACCACTGACATGGATGTTGCCAACGTAATGGTCATTGCGGACATCATACTCTGAATCATGAGTCACTATCCTATGTTCCAACCAACTACCAGGGCTGTGTTCAGGGTCCGCCTCGGAGGCGCCTCAGAGATGCCACTGACGTCACGCTAGTCTGAACGGCAAAATCAGTTTGTTGTCTCGAAAATGGTCGGCCCCATAGGCGGCGGCCATTTGCAATGGAAAAGCTGCACTATGATTGGCTGAAACCACTGGATATCGTGGCCATTTTCAAGGCACTTTTCATCTCCAGTCTGAAAAGGGAGGCGTCTCCAAGACGTTGCCGAGACACACTCTGAACGCAAATAGGCCAAAAAGCATCACCAAGACGTCTCCGCGGCGCCTCCGAGACAGACCCTGAACGCGGCTCATGTATTTGTGAAGGGAGGGGTTTTCTCAAACTGTTATTTGCGTTTAGCCCTTGAAGTTAAATGGCTCCGTAGTAGTAAAGTAAGTTATTCATGGATGTGCTCATAAAGATTAGAATAACATCTTTGTCAGTCAATCATCAGCGACAACTAGCTTTGTCTAGGAGCTTCAGCTGCCCTGTTAATCAAAGTCGGAGAGTTATTATTTGTCTGCCCCACCCCCACCCCCCACTAGCCCATCAGCAACAAATAGGGTTCTGTAACCACTGCAGCGTCCTTATTCGCCAAAAATTAGTACATGTTTTTCTTTTGTGACAGTTGGAAGGGAAGTGCATATGTGCGCTAAAAAGACTGATAAAGATCAAATATATTATAAGGCCATTCCTACATAAATCAGTAATCAATTTATTATAAGATGCTAAGATGTAAAAAGGAAAGCTTGTTTTATTTAACAACGCCTCTAGAGCGCATTGATCATCAGCCATTGGACGTCAAACATATGGTCATTCTGCCATGTTTCTTTAGAGGAAGCCCGCTGCCTCCACATAGGCTACTCTTTCCGATAAGCAGCAAGGGGTCTTTTATATGCACTTTCGCGCAGACAGGGCAGCATATACCACATCCTTTGATGAAGGACAGAACCACTTGTGGACCACTGGTTGCTAAGATGTAGGTCAATGTACTATTGTATAGGGTCAACGAGTATGTAATTTAAGTTAACAATGCATCACAATTAGTGAATTTTAGTGTATTGTTGGGGGTTTTCCGTCCTAGCAACATAGTGGGCGAAGTGGCAGTTCACCACACAGGTGGCGCCACTACTGTATTGGATCTCTGAATATATTCAATTCAGTACTTTATTTCAGACTCAGCATTACGGTAGATACATAAATTGGTCTATGTAATTTATCAGGGATGAAAGATCACCACTATTTCACAGATTTCCGCAAATCTTTTTTTTGTAATCTGCGATTTATGTTTGTTTCTAAAATATCTAGGATATAAAAGCCCAATAAAGAAAGAACTTAGTTCTCCATCTCGTACTACCGGACGCGCTGGCCGTCTCAATAGAACGCGCCTCCCATGCGGGAGATGATGACTTTGATTCCCAGTCAAGTCAAACCAATGCCTTATAAAATTTATACTTGTCACTTCCTAGCCTGGCACTGGGCATTAATAGGATAGGGCAAGGATTACTTAGCTCAGTGTCAGGATAATGTGACTGACTGGGATATTGGGTCATGGTGCTGGTGGCGTGATTTCCCAGGGGAGCAACACTCTAAAGTCGCCATGAGTGTACACTGTCACAAGTCAGTACCCGTCCTGATATGACCTTAGATGTTGCCAGAATGTAATATTCCAACAAACAAACAATCATCTCCTAGTACTTTTGTTTGTTTGTTTGTTGTTTTACGTCCTAGCAACATCTAAGGTCATATCAGGACGGGTACCAACTTGTGACAGTGCACACTCATGGCAACTTTATAGTACTGCCCCACTGGAAGAACAGGCCGTCAGCTCCATGACCTGATATCCCACTCAGTCACATTATCCTGACACTGAACCAGTCCTTGCCCTATCCTAATAATGCCATGTGCCAGGCTAGGAAGCGACAAGTATCAATTGTTAAGTCATTGGTTTGACTCGACCAGGGTTCGAACCCACGATCTACCAATACGGGAAACGGACGCTCTAACTCATTCGGCCATCCCGTCTAGTCTCCTAGTACTTAAAATCTTTAACTGTTGTCCCCGGGCTCTTATTGCCAGAATGATGTTGGGTCGGTGACCAGTGGACGTTACTCCTGCAACCCGACAGTTCTGTGTACTGGGTGAGGGTGTTTTTCTGCGAAAATGCAGACATTTTCCTCATGGGCTTAGCATTGTCAGGGACTCTCATGGAAATGGGAAAGCTGGGTTTTATCCAACACTCTCCTAGCATTGCCCAGCGCTATTCCTTTGATCAGTGACTGAGTGAGTACAGACTATCCTTGGAGAGCGTTCTGCTGTTTGTTGAGACTCTTTTATCGCCCACCTCGCCATCGATTTCCGCTCTTTATGTTTCTCCCGTTTGTGTCCCATTCATTTCTAATAATGTGTAAATATTGTTGCATTTTTACTTAAGTTATACAATGTCTAAATAGTTTGGTGGATGTTATCTGTTATGCCTCTGATGAATACTCCTTGCTGTAGTAATTTCTGTTAAAACCTGATGAAGTATCATCTTAGTATGTGCAAGCCAGTGTCACCTGCCCCTTCTTCAGCCCATGGTCATGAAGGCCAGTGCACCTGCTTGGGCAACGTGTGGTGAGGTACCTGGAAATTACATAGATTCTAAGAGGAAGACTGAGAGTGAGTGTGAAATGATATTAGCTAATTAAAGACTACATGTTCATATATGTAACAGAGGCATAGCAATGAATTTTCAGTTGGGTTTCCTGATTTGTTGAGGTCAGGGGCAGCTCAATTCTTGGATTGCCGAAGCCGTGAGGCACGTGGCGGATCTTTGGGTATGATTTTAAAATCTAGATCTTCTGAAATGACATTTCCAGCCATTTCATTGAGGTTACATACTTGATAATAGGGTAGTAGGATTATTTTTTGTGGGAGTGGGAGGATGAAATTACTCCTTGTACTCCCCGGTAGCTACGGTCCTGTGTAAAGACCCCCCCGCCCACATTCTGCTTCCTGTTTACTGCATCATGTGTGTAATGTGATGCTGCATAGTCCGAAGCAAGCAGGGCTTTAAAAAAACGAATTGCTGAACTAAATTTGATCCTACATATCCAACTCGCTCATTACATTTTTATTGTCACCGAGAAGGAATACTAGATTAATTTAATAGAAAATGTCACTGCTGAAACCTAGCACATCTAACATTTTAACATGTGTATCAAAGTATCTTTTCATATCAAATATCCCCAAATTAAACCTTTAAAATGAAATTTACTTGAAGCTAAATTTATATAGATTATAACGACCAATCTAATAGATTTATCTGCTTAATATGGTAGAAACTCATGACAACCAAACGACAGTCTGTACAGTTATATACATATATACAGTTATCATCTGTTTTCTAAATAAACCTCATTATTGTAGCGGGTAGACCTATTTTATTAGTTTTGTTTCGCTCCTTGGAATCATGTGTTTACTTACTACTTAGCCCAGAACTGACCCTTGCCCTAATCTACATTCAGTTGAGGTGATGTTTAAACTATACAACTTAAACTGTACAACTCTCCTGAAAATTGGCCAGAAGTGTCACATGGATAGTTAAAATCTAATATTAGAATTTTAAACATTTTTTGGTTGCAAATAAAAGCTGGAAATCTCCCATTTACATCTATGTAAAATATACATTGATGAGATCAAAAATAAAGGTGTAGTCCATGATTAAGCTATGTTATATGGCAGTAACACATGTGTTGCTCAGATGTAACACGTGTTTAGGACACCACATAATCTGCCTAATAAAAATCTAAGCAGAATTAAATAAGTTCATACTGAGAAGCATATTAGTAATGGCATAATAATCAGAAATATGTAGTGCTTATATTGATTTTTTTTAAAAGATTGACAAAAAAGTAATACCCAGCCATGCTATATTCCTTGAATAATTAGTGTACAATATTTGTGTGGCATCCAGACACCACTGGTTACATCTGTGATGGAAATTTGTAATGTTATTTCTGAAGACATCAATAATATTTTTTTAAATTTAAGGATGCATACATGTTAATAACTACTTCCTTTTGATTTGGGAACGGTTTTGTTTGATATATCAATGTAATACTAGATGTTAGTAAGGATCCAACCATGTCGCATATGTCATGTTACAATTGGCTGAATCTAAAACGGTTTTATTTTGGTACAAAAACACTTCATAACTAAAATGACCAAAGTTGTATGTGATTTATTTTATTTCCCTTATTTCTTATATCAAATCCAAACATGAATATGAAAAGTATAAGGGAAAAAATAAGTAGCACGTTTTTTTATTGATGTTTTAAAATCCCATCCCATGCTGACTAGTTTTCAGGAGAGTGACCCAGTAGTCTGCACACCTCACAGGTGTGGGTGGGTAGGTTGATTGAATCAGGAATCCTAGATACTATCCTAAGATAGTAACCAGGCGGAATCCTAGATACTATCCTAAGATAGTAACCAGATGGGATGGCCGAATGAGTTAGAGCGTCCGTCTCCCGTGTTGGTAGATCGTGGGTATCGAATCCTGGTTGAGTCAACCTAATGACTTAAAAATTGATATTTGTGGCTTCCTAGCCAGACACTCGGCATTACTAGGATAGGGCAAGGAGCAGTGGAGTGAGGAAGACCAGTCGTCCACGACTCAAATTTTCCCTGCTTAAACAACTAATGTACCCAACAAAAAAAAAAAAAAAGTCTAATGGTATGGCCTAACAACAACAAAATTGTGTTTCCGGTTGTGTGACCGACCCTGCAAAGAAATTGTCGGTTAAAATGTGCTTGCTACAATGAACATTTTCTGACAAATTACATGGATTGCCAATGTCAAATTACATCACGGTCATGGGATTCAGGGTTTAAACAAATAGAAATAAACCCTACCTGCCCTACATTTATGTTTTTGCTTGCCTGCAGCCAGAAACAGATTTATTATTTTTTAGGTCTAAGAACACTTGCTCTGACTGAAATGGCAGAAGTGTGAGTTTTGTTTGTTGTTGTTTTACGTCCTAGCAACATCTAACGTCATATAAGGACGGGTACCGACTTGTGACAGTGCACACTCATGGTGACTCTATAGTGCTGCCCCTTGGGAGTCCATTATGCATTTGCGGTACATTTGAAATAGCTTCTCATTGATGATTCAATAGGTCTACATTATTGATTTTGCCACACACAGGTAATATTGATTGTGGTAGGTTATATATTTATGGTCTACTGCTTTTATTTTGTTTTTGTATATTTATCAGTGTATGCAGGTGACTGACTTTGAGTATGGTTAAGCTCTTTGTATGCTGTAGGTATTATGTAAAAAGTCACGTGATCACACCTTATTCTACATCCTAATTGAGGCTTAAGATGTGTTTACTCGTCGCATCAGGAGTAAAGAATCGACAGACCCACTCAACCCTGCGCGCTCACAGTCACATACAAAAGCACACACACACACACACTCTCTCTCTCTCTTTCTCTCTCTCTTTTCTCTTTTTTCTCTCTTCTCTCCTCTCTCTTCTCTCTCTTCTCTCCTCTCTTCTCTCTTTCTCTCTTCTCTCTCTCTCACATTGCACGACGAACTTCAGCCAGTCGATCTCCTGTTCTATACAAAATTAAAAAAAAAAAATTTAATTGTAGTTCTTGTGTAAAGGATATTTCATCGTTTTAGTATGTCTATGTAAATGTGTACCTTTAACATTTGTTTTGACCAAAATATGGTCGGCGGGGGATTTATTTTCTCTTTTTAAATGTGGGGTTCAAATTCATCCAAGTTAAACCAATTATCTAAAAATGTGTACTTGTCACCATCTACTAGCCTGGCCCTCGGTATTACTAGGATAGGATAATGAGAAGTGGAATGATAGTTTTGATGTGAATGCCAAAATTAATTTAGCATGTTTTCACTTCAAACATCTCCAAAATTAGCCGTTCCAAATCAAAGTTCCTTCAACTAATGTAATGTAGATTATAATAATCAACTTTCATATATTTATATCAAAATATGGCAAACTCAAAACCATTATGAATATATATATATATATAAAAAGTAATATGCCATGACGAAAGCACACAATGTGGTCTTATGGTAGACTTGACAAACACATTGTGTACCTTGTTCCTATTTCACTTAAAATTTAAAAAGAAATCACCATTTGTGTCGTTATTTAAACAAGAAAATTGCGGTTTCCATAACAACCTAGTAGTCTGTGTCATGGGAAGAGCCAAGAGGACTGACTGTCTCCTGGGCACAATGCTGCTCAAGTTACACTCACTGATTGTGACGCCCAGTCTGTCCTCGACTCCTATTTATATTTAAAGTTGCACAACAGGATGGAATTTACAAGGAAAAATTAAATGGCTAAATTTAAGTGAAAATATGCAAAATAGTGTTGGATGTACACACGGAAATGCTGAACATGATAGGATTGTATAACTTTCAGTAGTGAGAGGTTTATTAAACTGATTCGGTATTCTTTTTAGCTAGTAATAAATGTTTAAAGTTGCATAGTCCGGTGGCTTTTGAACTTTAGACTTTAAAAAAAAAGTATAAATATGTCAGGTTAACCATTAAAACCTAACTCTTCATTAATCTGGAGTGATTTTGATGGCAAATGGCTAGCTTTGAACCTATTTCTAATAAAAGGACCCAAAGTAATTTAAAGCATCAAATCTTTCGAAACAAAAACGAAGTCTAGAATTTATTCCGTCCGGCTGGGTATCTGTAATGGCACAAACAAAAGCAGAACAGGGCAGGCCACGGTCAAGTATCGGATTCACCCTGAAATAAAAAATGGCTAAGCATACAACACAACCATCCCACCTAGCCGCAGTCCTGAAGGGTTCGGGTGTGTTCTAGCACTCTTGTGCACTATCTCAGGACAGGGCGTGGGTGAAAGGATGCTGTAACAAACCACAAAAGGGACGGGATCCTCTCCCGCAGGCCTGTATGTCATCTGGGTAGATGTACATAGTAGGCTAAGGTATCATACTCATATTAGGAAAAAAACTTTGAAAAATACAAAAAAAAACTAATATAGGAACTACTAACACCCAAAGCTCTAAACTGTTGGCCCGAGCAAGAAGAGGTAAACACTCCTGAGTGCGGGACCAGAAAACAGAATCACAGTTTCCCCGCGTTGAAAACAAGCACCCTCATTCTCTATGGACATAATAAATAACTTGTCACACAAAAAAACACCCCCAAAAAACAAAATTCTACATATCTAACTAAGATACTTGTTCACTCATTAAGGATGTGTTGATGCATAGAAATTGTCACTGGAGAAGCCTATTATTTTTTTGCATGATTTCCCTTAAAATATTTCCATTGTTAACCATTGAAAATAAAAGTCATCTCAAATATGGTAGCATCATGCGAACACCACAATATATCTTATATCCATCTCTAAAAATTACAGACACCCAAAACTATCGGACAATGCAGCTTTAAACATTTGACAGCATTACTCATGGTAATTCATCAGTTCTGGTAATTATTGTAATTAGGGGCATTTATTTCTCTGCTCATTACTACAGACTTGTATTACCAGAGACATGTATTACAGACATTGAAAGTATACTCACAATGTATTTATCGCTAAAAGTAAAAGTCGTAGAAACTCAAAAACCATCGGACTATGCAACCCTAAACCGGAGTGAAAATTGAACACCATTGTATTGTTCAACTTTAAAACCATATGGGTAGTAGGATTGAATTCCTGTGTGAAGCCCAATCCGTCTCCAGGCACCAGGATAATTATGCCAGGGTAGTGGCAGGTGTCCAGCCGTTACTTGATGAGTACAATAACCCTTAAGCGAGTCAATTCTCCCCTCTCCCCCTCCCCCGCCCCCCCCCCCCCCGCCCCTAATCAAGCTCTCACCAGCTGCCCCTCCCGCCCATAAGGACGGGGGTGATTTAGGTGCATGCACCACTCTAGTAGCTACAGTGTCTGACCTCATAACTTCCGATTTTCACGGAATCATTCCGATTTCCAGGCTCTGATTCTGTGTGAAATTTTGATCATTCCGTGAACAAAAAAAAACTAAACAAGAAAAAAACCTCCACATTTTCAAACAAAATTCCGGATATTTAGGTACACATTGAAGTAGAATAAATATATTACTCTTAAAAAAAAATTGTTGGGTCTGGTCAAATGACAGATTATGGTTTTTGAACATAGCAATTTTATGCACTTTAGAATTTGTTTAGTAGATTTCTATGTTTGTTTGTTGTTGTTGTTTTACATCTAAGGTCATATCAGGACGGGTACCGACTTGTGACAGTGCGCACTCATGGCGACTTTATAGTGCTGCCCCACTTGGATACCAGGCCGGCAGCACCCTGACCTGATATCCCATTCAGTCACATTATATATATAATCCAGTAAAAATTGTAATTTTACATAATGTTATTTAAATTGAGTGTTTTCTGTGTGCATACATGTATGTCATCATAATGTAGCCGAATTTATAAATAAGTAATTTAGTTTTTTTAAGCCCCACTACCAAATGCTGATGAATACACATGATATGGACCTAAGATTTCCACACAATCCATTCTAATTTCCCTAAACTGAACGATCGGTAGGTCTGAAAGGTGTGCGTGCTGAAATGGCGCGCATCCAACTGTCCCACGTGACCGACTTCCTGAATATGATGATGAATGTCTCAGTTTGGGCCAGGAACCATCTCATTAATGCACCACAAATCTTATGTGTGTTTGCTTCCCTCCTCCACCCGTCACCCACTCCTCACCACCCTGTCTGAGTTAGTTCTACCCCAGTCACACGAGGCTTGTGTTCGCTTACGATCGATTTGCGACCACCTTACAGCGAGTGGTCGCCGACCATTTCGGAAGATTTTGGTCGTAAGCAGGTTGCAGCTGCTGCACTTGCGACCTGTGTGGTCGGCGCCGGGTCGCCATTGGTTGGCGACTACTGTGCCAGGGGCGTGAGAATGTTGGTGCCTGTGGCCAATCACCCTAAAAATTGGTGACCGCCGCGCCAGGAACATCAAATTTTGGTCTGTGAGCGGTCGCCGATCACTTGCCGACCGAGTCTTTGATTCAATGTAGCAAGTGGGATACTGGGAGGTCGGCGACATTTCGTCGTAAGGCAGTCGGAGGCGAACATTGGCCGCCGTGTGACTGGAGTATCAAACCTTTGTGTAGCTCTTTGACTCAACAAGCTGGTTTCCAGCCACGTCCCATTTAGCGGGGAAAGCTCCCATTTAAAGGGGCACTATCATGATCAACACAACTTTACTTATTCACAATTATTATGTTTTGGTAGATCGTGGTAACAGTCCAAGTGGAAACGAGTCAAACAAATGACTTAAAAATTGATACTATCTCGTCGCTTTCTAGCCTGGTGCTCGGCATTAATAGGATAGGGCGAGGACTGGTTTGCTCAGTGTCAGGATAATGTGACTGAGTGAGATATCGGGTCATGGTGCTGGCAGCCTGATCTGCCATTAGGGCAGCACTATAAAGTCACCATGAGTGTGCACTGTCACAAGTCGGTACCCATCATGATATGACTTTATATGTTGCCGGGACATAAAACGTGTGGGTGGGTGGGTGTATATATGATGATACTACACACATAGCAGGGTGGCTTAGGAGACATAGCGTCACATTACGCCGACTTGGTGTGTGTGTGTGTGCGTGTGACACAGACAGAAGCCTGAGGGTCAGGTTCTCTGACAGTTGATCCATTGCTCCTCACTCTTCGTGGCGCATCCTGCCCCACCAGCATCCCACACCCCCACTGTACGCTGGGTGGTCTGCGGGACGATGCCGTGAGATTGGTTGATTGACATCTGAGTCGGCGCTGACAGTAATATAATACTAACAACAATGCGAAGATAACATGTTTATTATAAGGATATGTTGCGGTTATTAGATATCTTTCAACAAAAAGGACAAAATCAACATCCGGGCAGTGGATACAGACGTCAACACGCAAAAACGGAAATTAACCACAAGTCACACTGTCCGGATGTTGTTGTTTTTTTGGGGGGACGAGGGGCTATTGACAGATTTTCATAGAATTGCTATTGCTATTGCCACCCACACAATATGCATCGCTTTCATCACCTTGACTGTCGCCACATTCTTATAGTGAGGGTGGTCTGGTATGGTGATCACACAATATGCATGGTTTTAACCACCCTGACTGTCGTCACTTTGTTAAATAGTGAGTGTAGTCTGGTGTGGTGATCACACAATATGCATGGTTTTAACCACCCTGACTGTCGTCACTTTGTTAAATAGTGAGAGTAGTCTGGTATGGTGATCACACAATATGCATGGTTTTAACCACCCTGACTGTCGTCACTTTGTTAAATAGTGAGAGTAGTCTGGTATAGCGATCACACAACATGCATGGCTTTAACCACCCTGACTATCATCACTTTGTTAAATAGTGAGAGTAGTCTGGTATAGCGATCACACAACATGCATGGCTTTAACCACCCTGACTGTCGTCACTTTGTTAAATAGTGAGAGTAGTCTGGTGTGGTGATCACACAACATGCATGGCTTTAACCACCCTGACTGTCGTCACCTTGTTAAATAGTGAGAGTAGTCTGGTGTGGTGATCACACAACATGCATGGCTTTAACCACCCTGACTGTCGTCACTTTGTTAAATAGTGAGAGTAGTCTGGTGTGGTGATCACACAACATGCATGGCTTTAACCACCCTGACTGTCGTCACCTTGTTAAATAGTGAGAGTAGTCTGGTGTGGTGATCACACAACATGCATGGCTTTAAACCACCCTGACTGTCGTCACTTTGTTAAATAGTGAGAGTAGTCTGGTATAGCGATCACACAACATGCATGGCTTTAACCACCCTGACTGTCATCACTTTGTTAAATAGTGAGAGTAGTCTGGTATGGTGATCGCATAACATGCATGGCTTTAACCACCCTGACTGTCGTCACTTTGTTAAATAGTGAGAGTAGTCTGGTGTGGTGATCACACAACATGCATGGCTTTAACCACCCTGACTGTCGTCACCTTGTTAAATAGTGAGAGTAGTCTGGTGTGGTGATCACACAACATGCATGGCTTTAACCACCCTGACTGTCGTCACTTTGTTAAATAGTGAGAGTAGTCTGGTATAGCGATCACACAACATGCATGGCTTTAACCACCCTGACTGTCATCACTTTGTTAAATAGTGAGAGTAGTCTGGTATGGTGATCGCACAACATGCATGGCTTTAACCACCCTGACTGTCGTCACCTTGTTAAATAGTGAGAGTAGTCTGGTGTGGTGATCACACAACATGCATGGCTTTAACCACCCTGACTGTCGTCACTTTGTTAAATAGTGAGAGTAGTCTGGTATAGCGATCACACAACATGCATGGCTTTAACCACCCTGACTGTCGTCACTTTGTTAAATAGTGAGAGTAGTCTGGTATAGCGATCACACAACATGCATGGCTTTAACCACCCTGACTGTCATCACTTTGTTAAATAGTGAGAGTAGTCTGGTATAGCGATCACACAACATGCATCGAACCACCCTGACAGTTGTCACATTGATAAATAGTGAAGGTTGTCTGGTATAACATCACACAACATGCATGACTTTAACCACCCTGAGTGTTGTCACGTTGTTAAATAGTGAGCGTGGTCTGGTATTTTGATCACACAACACTCATCACTTTAACGACCCTGAGTATTGGCACATTGATAAATAGTGAGGGTGGTCTCATAGGCTAAGCATGTACTTTGCATAACTTTACCCAACCATACTGAGCAGTATTATATTTCGACATGTTATCGGTTAATTTAGAACAACCTGCAGACACCACCTAACAGACACACAGCACAATAACTATCGATTGTTTTCTATAAAATACTAAATAGTCATATCAATTAGGTCAGTGAAAAGGTAAAATACTATCAGTGTAAATCTAATTCGGCAACTTTGGCGTGGTTAAGGCCGTGCATTAAGTCATTAAATGTCAGTTGAAAATTGCATAATCTGGTGGTTTTGAGTTGTGACATTATATATGGATAGTAATAACACCTTTATCGCATGTAATACTAATAAGGTCTGTTGTGCCCTACCCCCTCCGCCCTCCCTTCTCCCCTAATACCTCTCGCCGGGGTGTGGGGGTGGGGTACCAGCATGCACCACTTCAACCCCTATGCGCGGGGCGTAACACTCCACTCGCTCAGAATATATATAATCTAGACAACTCCTTTGATTTCTAAAATAATACTTCCAGTGGATTATCCAACGTTAAGGAACAATTTAGTCGCCAAGTGGTTATGGTCCAAATCACAACAACGCCATCTACCGGTTGGTGATAGATGCCATCTACCGGTGGTTGATAGATGTCCCCAGCCTGCACGCCCAGCCTGGTACCCGTGCCCACTCACTCACTATCCGGGTCCCGCCCCCATCCATCATCTCTGCCCATCCGCAGTCATCGGAGCCCTGCCAGCATCGGGTCCAGGCTACCTGCCAGACTGGCTGGTCTGGTCTCTGGTAGAGAATGAGAGGATGGCCTCTGGAAAGGACTGAAGGGTTGGGCTTTCTGGTAGAGAATAAGAGGGTGGTCTCTGGAAGAGACTGATAGGTTGGTCTCTCTGGTAGAGACTGAGGGATTGGGCTCTCTGGTAGAGAATGAGAGGATGGTCTCTGAAAGAGACTGATAGGTTGATCTCTCTGGTAGAGAATGAGAGGGTGGTCTCTGGAAGAGACTGAGAGGTTGGTCTCTGTGGTAGAGACGAGGGGTTGGTCTCTCTGGTAGAGAATGAGAGGATGGTCTCTGGAAGAGACTTGAGGGGTTGGGCTTTCTGGTAGAGAATGAGAGGATGGTCTCTGGAAGAGACTGAGAGGTTGGGCTCTCTGGGAGCGGCTATGGGGTTGGTCTCTCTGGTTCAGAATAAGAGGGTGGTCTCTGGAAGAGACTGAGAGGTTGGGCTCTCTGGGAGAGACTGAAAGGTTGGGCTCTCTGGTAGAGACGAGGGATTGGGCTCTCTGGTAGAGAATGAGATGATGGTATCTGGAAGAGTCTGATAGGTTGGGCTCTCTGGTAGAGACTATGGGGTGGGTCTCTCTGGTAGAGAATATGAGGGTGGTCCCTGGAAGAGACTGAGGGGTTAGTCTCTCTGGTACAAACTGATAGGTTGGTCTCTCTGGTAGAGATGAAATGAGGGGTTAGTCTCTCTGGTAAAGACTGGGATGTTGGTTTCTCTGATACTAGTGGTAGAGACTGGGATGTTGGTTTCTCTGATAGAGACTGAGAGGTTGGTCTCAGGTAGAGACGGGGTAGTCTTTCTGGTTGGAAACTGGAAGAGACCGGTTTCTCTACGGGCTGTCTCGGTACACACTCGTCTGTTTGTGTACACAATAGCCTTTGGATGCGCACTCATTTGTCTGGGTGCACAGTAGTCGAACTATGTACACATACTGTTGCTTGTACCAGGTGCAGTGGCCGAATCGGTAGAGCGCAGGCCTCGTGTGCGTGAGATCTGGCGTTCGGCTCCCAGTCGAGTCAAACCAATGACTTATAAAAATTGATACTTGTCGATTCCTAACCTGGCGCTCTGCATTAATAGGATAAGGCAAGGGTTGGTTCGCTCAGTGTCGGGATAATGTCACTGAGTGGGATATCAGGTCATGGTGCCGGTGACCTGATTTCCCAGTGGGGCAGCACTATAACGTCACCATGAGTTGGAGGTCTGGATACAGGTGCAAACAAGCTGGATGGACTCGGGTTAAAGCCGATTACTTTGAACCCCCTCCCCAACTCCTCCACCTTCACCCCTTATATAACAGCAACCCCATACTCACACACACCTGTAACATAGATATAGAGGCGGACTAAGATTTTTTAAGTTTAAAAAATAGAGAGGCAGACAAACACACTCTTGAGGTCAGCTGTTAAATTTTGGATTGAATAACACAGCCACCATGTTTTGTGTGGATTTAATAATAATTAGCTTTAAATAATGCATTCATTTGACCTGGTTTTTCATGACAAAGCCAGCTAGTCTTTTATGGCGGACAGCGATGGATTAACCGGAAGTAATTGTTACCTTCAATGTTGTAAATCCATTAAAATGTCATGTTTTGTATGTGTGTCTAAACATAGGCTCTGGAGGATTAGATTAAAGATTCACCCCTATCTAGAGTATAGGTTGGTTGGTTGTTGGAGTCTTATATCCTGGCAACATCTAACGTCATATCAGGATGGGTACCGACTTGTGACTATGCACACTTATGGTGACTTTATAGTGCTGCCGCACTGGGAAATCAGACCTGATATCCCACTCAGTCACATTATCTTGACACTGAACTAACCAGTCCTTGCCCTATCCTATTAATGTTGAGCATCAAGCTAGGAAGTGAGAGGTATCAATTGTGTACGTCTTTAGTTTGACTCGATCAGGAGTTCGAACTCCCGCACAGACAATCCGGCCTAGCTCTCGATTTCCTTGTTTCAGCACTCAGTGTGTATCTATGTTTGGCATTTATTGGAGGAACTTGGAGAATGGAAAAAAAAAACACCCCAAAAAAACAAGAAAACACAAAATGGCGACCACTGAATGCTCTCAATTTGACTACTTTTAAATTGTAATAATCTACATGATTTTAAAAATAAACTATTCATCCCAAATATAACACTGCCTCAGAGGTGAATCTTTTATCTAGGCTGCAGGAGTCACTATTGGGGGATGTGCTGTGCACTGGTGTGTGATGTGATGTGGCTTTTCAATGTGTGAAATGTCCCAGTACTCAGGCCACCCCAACCTCCCTGCAGGGACCAGTGGGTGTATAATGTAAAAACACCCCGGTCAAAGAGATCAGGTAGCCGTACCACGTGCCAGACTCACCGGGGCGGGGGGTGGGGGTGGGGGGGTTAAGGAAAGGGGGTACACGGAGGCAGAGAGATGGGAAGGTAGTAAGAGGATGTGGGTGAGAGGGGGTAAGCGGGGAGAGGGGGTGTGGAGAGTGGAGAATGGGAGGGGGTGTGGAGTGGGGGTGAGAGAAAATAATGATGGGGAAGTGGGGAAGGGTGGGAGAGGAGATGGTGAGGGGAGGTAAGGACGTGGGAAGGGGGGAGGAGAGTAAGTGAGGAGGGGAAGGGGGGGGGGGGGATGGAGTGAGAGTAATAGACTACATCACCATTTCAGCGGCGCGGTGCATTGTGGGATGCGTGGAAGAAAAACAAACCCGTGAGAAGCACATGTCACATGCTAATACACTGGGTGCAGCTATGAAATGTGCTAGTTTCAGCTCATCTCGGCTCTTGTTTGAAACGTGGAATACCAACTTAAAAATATATATATATAATAAATTAAGATATTAATCTTTTATCCAGCATTGCATTTACATCAATCAGCACATCTTATGTCATGTGCATTTAGATTTAGACAAATTTGGGCACACATCTAGTGTTAGAGTCATAGGCAGAGTCAGTTTTACTTATTTTATTCATGTTTTTATTTATATCCTATGGTTAATGACATATGTAGAAATAGAAAATGAGTAGGGTTAGTCAGATATTGGCTATATATTTCTCGGAAACAAGTTTTTGTTGACACATTTGACATTTTAATATTTAGAACAAAAATGAATAATGGTAATGTGGTCATTTATGTCCTGGCAACATCTAACGTCATATATTTACACACACATACACCCATAGCCTTAAAGTGACTGATTGTTTTGTGTGGAATTGTATTTTCTTAGCTCAAAATGTTTAACTATGGGTAGTTTTGTCTTAGATATATTCATCAGGTTGCATGTGTGCATACATGTTTATGCCAAATTGTTATTTATTTCTATTAATTTTGAATAAAATTGAAGTTTTTCCCAACCCGTATCAGCAAACTCAATGCCCGTACGCATTTGCTTTGGTGCCAACCCCGTTTTCAGCGCGTGCGCAGTCGGAACAGTGATCTCGTCTATTAGGGGAGAAAATGAGATGAGGGAAGAAGGGGGTGAGAAGAGAATGGAGTGTGAGACTCTGAGAGGAGGTGGAATGGAGGGAACGGGGGTTGTGGGGCTGAGATGGTGCGAGGAGCCCCTTCTTTCCCCCCCCCCCCCCCTCCACCCCGCCCAACCCCCACCCCCCCCCCCCCCCACCAACTACCACCACCCACCCCCAGGGTGCCCCCCCCCCCTCCCAGGTAGAAGAAGGTTGCAGCGGGTCACAGCTGAGGCAAGGTGGTGGCGTGGCTCGACACCCCTGGTGCACAGGGGCGGTCAGGGGTGCATTGACCACCCGGACCGCTTGTACACGCCGCCATCACCTTTTAACCCCTGCTCCCCACTCCCTACACCGCCAGCCTCCCTACAGGTGACAGTGAATACAGAGGATGGCGATGACCGTATACATTACCTCTCTCTCTCAAACACACACACATACACACATACACACATACACACATACACACACACATACACACATACACACACATACACACATACACACACACACACACACACACACACACATACTTTCTTTTTCTCTCTCCCCATGTCCGCTTTGTGGAAGGCATTCAGTAGCCAAAGGCTTTTATGGGTGGGGGGGGGGGGGCAACATGACACAAAGGTAATCTGATTTCCTGTCAATTTCTACTTTAAAATGAGATTTATTTACCACACCAAGTGGTCTGTGGGCAAACCATATAATTTGATTGGGCCCCTTGTGGTGGTCATTCAGCTAGCCCCGTCCTGACATGACCTTAGATGTTGCCAGGACGTAACATTCCAACAACCAACCAACCCAACCATTCAGCTAGGTCTGTGTCAATTTATTGTATTAGGTTGGTGTTCTCCAAAATGTATAGAGTGTTAACATCAAGTAAGATATTAATACAAACAAGGAAGTGTATTCTTCAGTGTTATGTGTGGTCTACTCTAATGTAGCAGCATTTGAGATGTGGACTCATCAAAGGATGATGAAAATATCATGGACAAAGAAGATCACCAACAAAGAAGTTCTCAGAAAAATTAAAAATAAGAAAAGCTTGTTTACCACTATACAGACAAAGAAACTTATTTTGGCCACATCATTCGTCAGAGTTCAATATACCGTACATTGTTGGAAAGGAAGGTGAATGGCAGCAGAGGGAGAGGGAGACCAAGAACATCATGGTTTACAAATATTTCACAGTGGACAGGCTTGAATTATTCACAGTCTATCAGAACAGCATACCATCGGGACAAGTGGAGAACCATTGCATCCAACCCTCGACTAGAGGACGGAACTATTGATTGATTGATCCAAGCAGTTATATATTGTGCTGTGTGTGTGGGGTGGGGGGGGGGGGAGGTCGTTAAACCAAAAACAAACCCAAACAGCTATATATGATAATTATTTTTATTTAGGCCAGTGTAATCAAACTTCTATATGTGATTGCATTTGTTGGGCTGGTGTAACCAAACAGCTATATATAGTCTATAGTCTATAATTATATGACTGCCTTTTGCTTAGGTCACAAATGCTGCGGTCGCCATACGATCTGCGGTGTGGCTTGCAGTTTATGCAAATGTTACGGTCTCTGGTTTATCTGTTCACAAATCGTACGATCACGCAAAGCATAAGTCACCGTACGGCAGCTTATATTATTGTGTGTGTGTAGCGCTACACCGCAGAAAAACATTTTTTTGTATTACCATTCCCGCATTTTACAAACATATGTTCTGTTAACTTGATAGTAGAAATTGGGGGATCCGCACTGCGGCTTTGCGATTTTCCAAAGTTAAGATAACTTTGACTTAAAATAACCGCAACCCCTTGCGGCGAGCAAAAACTCGTACGGTCTGGCCGATGCGGCGACTTACGGTGTCGCAAGCACGCCGTAACATTATTTTAAGGCTTTTAATAGGCCATTGTAACCAGACAGTTATATGCCACATAGCTGTGTGTGTGTGTGTGCGCATATATATATATATTTATATTTATATATTTATATATATATATATATATAATATATAATTTTTTAAGGCTTTTAATAGGCCATTGTAACCAGACAGTTATATGCCATATATTATATACACATTCATATATATTATATACACACACTGGCATATGTGGGCAATATATACTATATATATTTATACACACAAGTAGTGGCATGTAACTAGATATATGTATACGTTACATGTACGTGGAGGCAAATTATGGAGAAGTTACCCGCAGTAGCGGTCCGAGGGGAAGGTGGGATCGTGGTCTCAGGGGCCGGAAGTCGTCCGAAATCGGGGGAGGACCCGTAGGCGCCAACTGAAGGACTCGAACCAGGCCAGAGGGGAGTGGGGGAGGGGGGGGGTGGAACTAACCCTCCCAATCTCTACATTATATGATTGCATTCAGTAAACCGGTGTAACCAAACAGCTATATATATGATTGCATTTATTCGGCCGGTGTAACCACACCACTATATATATATATGACTGCCTTTATTCCACCGGTGTAACCAAATACCTATAGATGGCGGTTTATTGATCCGCTTGTGCCCGGCGGTGTCTAGTATAGCCCGCACCGTGACGCCGACCGGTTGCCCGCTGGTAGGTATTGACGAGACCTGTGCCCGGCGACCTGCGTACTGAACCGTGACCCCGCGTCTGTCTGTCAGTCGGTCATGCGCCGTCGGCATCCATCAGAGAGACGCAGCAACCCCCAAAACCCAGTGGCGTCCCCATAACTTACCCCTCTCCGACTGACCTCTCTCCTCTCCTCTCCTCTCCTCTCCTCTCCTCTCCTCTCCTCTCCTCTCCTCTCCTCTCCTCTCCTCTCCTCTCCTCTTCTCTCTCTCCTCTCCTCTCCCCTCTCCTCCCTTCTTCTCCCTTCCATTCTCCCCCTCTCCTCTCTTCTCCTGTCTTCCAGTCCCTTCCCCCTCCTCCCCCTCCCCCCTCGTCTCTCCTCTCCCATCCTCGGCACTACTAGGATAGGACAAGGACTGGTTGGCTCAGTGTCAGGATAATGTGACTGAGTGGGATATTATGCCACTGTGCTGTCGGCCTGGTCTCCCAGTGGAGCAGCACTATAACGTCGCCATCAGTGTCACAAGTCGGTACCCGTCTTGATATGACCTTAGATGTTGCCAGGATGGAAACTCCAACGACCACACACACATACACATCGATGCACACATATATACATAGATGCACACACACATAGATGCACACGCATACCCATGCCATTGCCCATGCCATTGCCCATGCCCATACCCACACCCACACCCACACCCACACCCACAGCCCCTGCTCACTGACCCTCATGTTTCTTACCCGGTTCAACCCAGACCGGGCGCGGCCTCGTCCATTCAAGTCCCCTACTGCTTTTAACACTTCAGACGTGGCCTCCATCTCTCGTATCGTGTGTGGCCATTTGGCCGCCGGCCGTCTCGTTACGCTATGTCCGGGCCAGACACGCACGTCCCTGCCCGCCCCCCTTGGATAACCACAACGATGCAGCCATCGCAACCCCACTTGGATAACCCAAAGATCAGCCATCCGCATACCCCACCCCTACCTCCCCCCTTCCCACATCCGCGTCCCCCCCCCCCCCCCCCCCCCCCCCCCCCCCCCCCATCTCCACAATCTCCACTATCTACTCTGTCTTCCTCTTCTCCCTCCTCCTCCTAAATTCGACACACTTTTCGCCATGAATATGTCCTTTACTGTGGACTCGGCGTAAGATCACCATAAATCAATCAACCCCTCCAACCCTGGGATATCCACGATATTCCATTTCTTCTTCCTCTAGCCCTCAGCTCTGCTCCCCTTCCCTTCCCTTCCCTTCCCTTCCAGTCCATTCCACTCCATTCCACTCCACTCCACTCCACTCCACTCCACTCCACTCCACTCCACATGTCCCCCCCTTGACCCCCTTCCCTTTCCCAATCACCTCCTTCCCAGGAGAACCACCCCACCACGAACGGCCCCCTCCTCCTCCCCCCCCCTCCCCTCCCCTCCACTCCACTCCACTCCACTCCACTCCACTCCACTTCCTGGGACACCCACCACGACGCCCCCTCTCCTCACCTCTTCTCTATGACCCTGGCTATCCTGCGTCCAGACACGGCAGGCTCGAGATTGTGAGTCCCCCTCCTCCTCCTCCTCACCCTCACCCCCCCCCCCCCCCCCCACACCCCCCCCCCCCCTCACCCACATCCTCCGGACACGAAATGAGTATCCCCTGGAACTGTTTCACTAATGGTTCACTGTTCTACTAGCGCCTCCTTCTCACACCAGACCCGTTTCCTAGGTCACGCCTCCACTCTCTCCCTCTCTCCCTCTCTCCCTCCCTCTCTCCCTCTCTCTCTCCCTCTCTCTCTCCCTCTCTCTCCCCTCTCCCTCTCCTCCCCTCTCTCCCTCTCTCCCCTCCTCTCTCCCTTTCCCTCTCCCTCCCCCTCTCTCCCTTTCGCCCTCCCCTCTCTCTCTCCCTCTCTCTCCCTCTCTCCCTCTCTCTCTCTCCCTTTCTCTCTCTCTCTCTCCCTTTCTCTCTCTCTCTTTCCCCCTCTCTTTCCCTCTCTCTCTCCCTCCCTCTCGCCCTCTCTCCCTCTCCCACTCACTCTCCCTATCTCTATCTCTATATGTATCTCTCTCTATCTCTCGTTTTCTCAGCGTCCACGCACTGTCACTGGTTCGACCTCTCTATCTCTATCTCTTTCTCAGCATCACATACTGTTAGTGTTACTGATTCGAACCCTGGTTGAGTCAAACCGATGACTTAAAAATGTATACTTGTCGCTCCCTAGCCAGGCACTCGGCATTATTATTTAGGATATATGGCAAGGACTGGTTGGTTCATTGTCATGCCGATCATGGTGCTGGCGGCTGGTATTCCAGTGGGGTAGCACTATAAAGTCGCCATGAGTCGATATCCAGCCTGATATTACCTTAGATGTTGCCAGGATGTAAGGATGTGAAAATCCAACAACCAACCAACCAACCGCAATGTCAATGTCACTGTCAATGTCAATGTCACTGTCACTGATGATCGGCTTTCAGACATCACAGGCCGACGGGCAGGGTAACCGAATCGATCAGAACGCTGGCTTGCTTCGAGTTGAGAAGGTTCTGGGTTCGAACCCTCTCCCCCTCCCCGCCGACCGACCGAGTCCAACCAATGACATAACCACGTTTATGCCTATCGCTCGCATGACTAGACTAGATTAGATTAGGGAAAGAACTGGTTTGCTCAGTATCGGGGATAACGTGACTGAATCAGAATGCCGGCGGATGTGGTGTCCCAGTCGGGCAGCACTATAAAGTCGCCATGAGTGCGCACTGTCTCACCCATAAGACTAGTAATTAAATGTGTTGCATTTGTGGATTAAAGGTGCATAGTCTAATGAAATTAATGAGTTATTTGTTGTTTTAAATTAAACGGGGTGGGGGGGGGGGGGTCATGTAAAATGAAAGAAAAAATCATGAAGAAAGAAGCAAAGAACAATGTATGATCCAAAGGTTAAACTTCCTTTTTTTTAAATAGATTTTTAAAATCAATAGACTACATCACGGTTCCAACGGCGCGGTGCATTGTGGGAAGGGTCAGAGCAAAACAACCCCCCCCCCCCAAAAGCACATGGCACATGCTAATACACTGGGTGCAGCTATGAAATGTGCTAGTTTCAGCTCATCTCAGCTCTTGTTTGAAACATAGAATACTAACTAAAAAAATATATATAATAAATTAAGATATTAATCTTTTATCCAGCATTGCATTTAAATCAATGTAATCAGCACATCTTATGCCATGTGCATTTAGAATTAGAAAGATCTAGGCACTCAGACTAGTGTTAGAACCATAGCCAGAGTACTCAATGCATTGTCAATGGCAGTGAGCAATCTCCATACAGAAAAAGTAAAATATTGATAAAACCACACCACCTAGAGACAAACCGCTTGGAACACATATAGAAAACATGTTTAACAAAAAGATTATATTAGATTTATAAGGTTATGGTTTTGGATTTCTATTAATTTTGAATAAAACTGACATTTTTCAATGTGCGTATTGGCAAACTCAATGGCCGTACGCCTTTGCTTTGCTCCCAAGGCCGTTTTCAGCGCATGCGCAGTCGGAACCGTGATGTAGTCTATTTGAATGTCAACATGCTGTAAAAAGGCCAAAAGTCTTATGACTAATGTGAGTGGTGGTGAACGGGGTCTTGTGGGGGTGGGGTGGTGTGCGACCGGGTCCCACTGAAGCGTTGATTAGATTGTAATTAAGCGACTACAGATGGATACCAACCACGCCCTGACGAACCTAATTAATCGTCTCACCTGCCAAACTTAGCTCTTATCATTTTGTGGTTTTATCAGATTACGACTGACTGATTCCGGCCCTCGTTGCTTGCCTGGATATGATTATAGTTGCATAATTCGATGAAGTCATATAATTTTCGAAACCAATGTCCCTTTTGGGCACGATGGGGATTGATCTAGGATAGCATCTGGTGTGTCAGCATGTGTGGGAGTGACATATCTGGTTTGTGCATTGTCTACGCTTACCGTGTTCTCGCGGGTTAAAGCGGGCATTCCTTACATGCGGTTTGCGGTATGCGAATGGCATGATTCCTTACATGCGGTATGCGGCACACGACTGGCTATATTTAAAAAATAAAAATAAACAATTATTCTCCATACTGCTCTGTATATGACCAAATATTGCATTTATATCTATGTAACTTTTTGTACGTCACATGGGGTTCCTACCTTTATTATAACCAAATTATAGATAAGTATTCATATTTCTGTGCATATGGTAGCATTTATAGCTTTCCCCTAACCGTATGTATACGGTGCCCAGCTCACCATGTGTTTCCCCTCCTCACCCCTGTGTGAGACCATTCCGTAATGCTCAGTCGCCTCTCCTGGTGTTAAACTAATGGACACATCAGACTCAGGTTTCTATTCGCACCCAGCTTGACGCATACCGCATGCCGCACCGATTGCTACATGGACCGATCGGAAAAACGCATTCGCATTCGCATACCGCGTGTAAGGAATGTAGCTCATATGTTTCAAGGCGTTTCGATTTTTTGCCGCATTCGCATTCGCATAACGCGTGTAAGGAATGCGCCCTTAACGCCCTTGGTGTTTAAATTGGCAAATGACTGATGTGGGGGGGGGGGGGGATTTGCCCACACATGGGTGTTTGAGGGGTGGGCATTTACGAAATATTTGCCATGTGGTGGGGGGGGGGGGGTGCGTTAATCCACACATGGGCGTTAACCCGCGAGAATACGGTATATTCGTCGGCAGACATTTTGAACTGAGAATTTAGTTAAATAGAACATGTCAAGTCAGGTCAGGTGCAGAGATTCCCATCTCTCAGCAATTTGCTGATCTCAGCGAAACCTGAGTTTCCAAATCAGTGGGGAGGGATCCTGTCCATGAAAAGACAAATCTTCTAATTATGTGTTAGTCTTGAAGTCTTAAAACAATTGGAATTTCAAGGCCAAAATATGTCCAAGTAGGTGCCACATTGCACCATTTTCATCACATGTTTAAAGAAATTAACGCAGTGGGGGAGGGGGGGGGGAATGTCCCTGGGACCCGTGAGGTTGGGCCATCTATGATCCATTGAAACAATGTCAATAAAACCGATTTTTGCGAAACGTGATGGCAAAATTAAATGAGTGTCCGCCTCCGGTTTTCATAGGTCATGGGATTCGAACCCCATGCCTTAAAAATGTATGTTTGTCACTACCTAGCCTGGTGTACTACTATAGGACATGGAGCAGCGGAATGAGGAAGACCAAATGTCCGCGATTGAAATCCCTCCCCTCCCCCCCCCTCCCCCTTCCCCCGCTTAGTCAACTAATGTACCCCTGAAAAATGATGTTATACCAGGGTAAATATATTCATCACCAAAACAAAAGTGAAACCACATTCATGGGTGAGTTGGTGTATGTATACATATCATGTATAACCTACTTGTACTACTTGTAAGTTGTATACATATATACACATACACATAATTTTATACATATACATGTATGTGTATATGTACATCTACATGTACATCCACCCATCCATCCATCCATCCATCCATCCATCCATCCATCCATCCATCCATCCACAGAGTCCGTACAAGGCCTGGAAAGTCTTGAACTTCATTTACTCCATTTCAAAATCTTGAAAAGCAATTTAACCTATTTTGGGTAATTAGTCTTGAAAAGCCTTGAATTCCATTAAACTGTCCCCCACTGATCTACATTAGTCCGAAATCGCAATTCACCATTGTTTGTCCCCGGCCCCCTTAAATCCAAATGGAAAAAGTCTTGAATTCCTATCAAAAACAACCTTGAAATAGCCTTGAATTCCACATCTTCACATGTGTACGGAACCTGCTTCCATCCACAGTTCTGTAGTCTTTGATACTACAGTGAATGACCTAGAGAGCCACAGAGTCCACTCACTGTCACCATCAGTAAGTTTACTTGGAAATCCTATATATATTTACAGTCTGTCGCATTATATTTGCGCCAACCTCTATCACCCTCATGGCATGTCACGTGGTGGTGACAGTTCATACCCATGGTGCACCGCACCAGCGTCTACCGATTGGTTCCCAGTGACGTCACAGGAGGTTCCTATTAGGGGGGCAACGCCGTTGCGGCCATCATGTGCGCTGTGTTATGTCTCAGTGTTCGTCGTGTCCACTTCTATTTGTGTACTGTTATTCCTTTGTTAGAGGGAGAATGAATGACTAATGCTACTGTTTTATTTTATTACCACTTTCATATATATATATTTTTACCTCGGTACTAAGCCTCTGCGCTACTCGTACTATAGTTGTAGCCCAAGGAGAATGAAGCACATCCGGGCCAGCAATTAGCATAATCAGCTCACACCAGGAGTCTCTGTGTCTCTGTTGTGAGCAGCTCTGGCAGTTTTTCTACATTTACTTCAAAACCAAACCGGTTAGTATCTTTCTAAATCGATACTTTGGTTCAGTTCATGTTAGCATTCACAAACAAAGTTTTCTGAAACTTTTCGATAAGTTATTACTGTTTTACAGCTTAGTTTCGATTGTAATTGGTATGATCGAAAGAACAATGAATCCATTGTTTGGTTATTACTTAACAGCCGCCCGTTGCCGAATGGAGATATGTTTGACAGGAGCCACTTACATCGTTAGGGATTCATTCCCTGGGTCTCTTTAAGATTCCCCTCTTTTTGATTCTCGTTAAGGCGTACCTACGAGTCCTGTAGTATTTTCTTCAACTTGTTGGGGAATAAAGCCACAGTTAGAGTGTGGGAGGGCACCGCTACACTGGTCCCTACCCCTTATTAGGATCGGTTGGTTACCCATACCATTAATCCTACGACTGTCTTATTAGCCACGTGCCTGCATTAAACAATAATTTAACACCATAAAATACATACCTAGTATAATTATACTCTAATTATCATTGTGCTATTCAGCCTAACCTTTTCCCCCCTTTTACTCACAGTCTTGGAGCAATGGCTACAAAGCGGAGTAAGGCAGAGGCAACTCACCCACTCAATGGAACACTGCCTATGGGTACAAAGGTCGCCCTCTCCAGGACAAAGGGATTCTGAAGCAGGAGGGGTTTACGAAACCGGTCCCGGCCCATCTGATAGGGACCTTGATGAACAGGTTGCCAGATTATTGCAGGAACAGATGAAGGAAATGATACCATCTACAGCTGGTAAGCCCAAGAAAAGCTGCAGCAAGGCACCTCAGGACTGATACGATGAGTTGGAATGGGAAGACTATTTCGAAGGGGCCTCAACCGAAGAAGATTCGGAAGAGGAGGTGTTTGTGTCTGCCCGAAAGCGAACGCGGAAACACAAAAGGTACAACTCATCAGAAGAAGACAAATACACAAGAGGGTGCAAAAAGAAGCACCTCGTGAAGAAAATGAAGAAGTCAAATAAGAGAAGGCACAAATCCTCCTCTTCGGACTCTTCGTCATCAGGGCGCCGTGAGTTCCGAGCTCGACACGGGAGCATCGGGGACACTCAGTCCGCAGATCGGTGGACAAGGCCGAGAAGTGCATGGAGTGAAGCAGAAGGAAAGTTCGCATAACGTAGCCAGCGGAATGAGGAGAGAGAGCGAAGGCCACTTCAATACCTTCAAGCAGGAGGGTATTAATGAGAGGAGGCGAAAGAAGTTTGGGCAGAGTCAGAAGGAATGCCTGACGGAGCATCAAAGAGAGGGATGCCGGGAGGGTAATGAACTCAGCGAAGGAGGGATAGGAAGTTTGAGGACTGCTCTCTACACCGTACACAAAGGAGTGATCTCTCAGCTCTGCAGCCATTGCGCCCATGCTAACAGGAGAGGGAGCAGAAAGCAAGTTCACGTCACACGGACGACATGAAGGAGGCATCGCAGTATGGGGTCAACAAGTAAGTCCTCTGCGACAGACGGATGGAAGAGACATCTTCAAAGTGGTCTGCATAGACGCAGGAAAAGAGGCGGCGTGGGCCAAAAACATCACAGAGAACTACGGGAAGGAATACACCCTATTCCTGGCGCCGAAGCCTATTAAGGGCAACCCTCTGGATATGGGGAAAATGTACGGCAGCCAGCTGCAGTACTTGTTCAAACAAGTAGAGACCAGCTCCAAGTGTGTGAAACATGTGGAAACTGACAAAAAGAAGTTGGCTGATGGAAATTCCAACCGCTTCAAGAAGCTGAGGTTGGATTTTTGCAACCGCAGAACCGGCCAACGAGGAGGCTGATTCGGATCCAACTTCAGCTTCCAAGCCCGAGGAGGGGGACAGAGGCAGTCGTTCGGCTGGACCAATGGGAACAGGCCCTTCAAGAGGGAACTAATAGAAGTGGCAACTCAAAAAATAGCCCTTCCTGATATGACCTTAGATGTTGCTAGGATGTAAAACAGCAACAAACAAACAAAAAATCAAACAATAGCTACCGAAACCGAAACAGTAAGCAATACCTTTCAAGTCGGTAACCTTAATAACTGTCTTTCGGAATGGAATAAAGTTACAGATAACTTAAATATTATTAGCCTAACAGAAGGCATATCCCTTTAATACAAGAACCTATTCAAAATAGAATACCATTTCCATATCGTTTTCACGACTCAGAGCGTGAATCATTAAACAATCAAGTCCGAAAGTTTTGTGAAAAGGGCATTATAGAACATGTTGCTGGGGAATTTATTTCTAATATCTTCCGAAGGCCAAAACCAAATGGTGATGTCAGACTCATTCTAGATCTAACTTTATTTAACAAATTTGTAGAATACAAACACTTTAAAATGTTTTCATTAGAAACAGCGAGAGACTTAGTCATACACAGTGCTTGGCTAGCCAGTGTTGACCTCAAAGATACGGACTACACAGTACCCATATATAAACATGATCGAAAAGCTTTATGAGTTCACATGTATGCCTAATGGACGGGCCTGCTGCCCACTCATTTTCACAAGATTACTCAAACCCATTTTTTTCCAAGTGGCTAGGAAAGGACATATCATGTTCCCATACATTGACGATTCATTTATTGTTGCGCAAACACAACAACAATGCCAAGCAGCATTAGATGAATTATGTAAAACATTTAAAAATCTAGGTTTCTAGATGCACAAAAATAAATCAGTATTAACGCCAACAAACAAACTCAATTTTCTGGGTATCTTTATTGATACCATAAAAATGACAATTTCGTTAACAGAACAAAAACTAGATAAATTTACAACAACAACAAACCAATTATTACAATTGAATAAACCGAAAATATGACCAAGTCGCAGTCCTCATAGGAATAATGATAGCTTATGCACTATCTATCTTATATGGACAGGCCCATATCAAATCCTTAGAAATGGATATTAACTTGGCACATGACCCCACAAAAGGAAATTTCGAGCAGCCTATGACCATTTCGCCAGACGGTCAAAACGAAATCCTCTGGTCACTTTCACACATAAATAACTCACCCAACCCAATTAGGATGAGAGAACCCAACACTACCGTCACAACGGACGCTTCCTTGGTAGGATGGGGGGGCCCATAGAGACCAACAGACAACAGGTGGCAGATGGATGGAAGATGAAATCTCCGACCACACTAGAGCTTAGAGCTATTTATCTAGGACTACACAGTGTGATTTACGTTTCTAAAAATCATTTAAGAGTTCTAACAGATGACGCAACAGCAATGGCTTATATTCGTAACATGGGAGGGACTCGCTCCAAACCATGTAACCACCTAGAAATTACCAAAGTATGTGGTTTGGCATCCAGAGCCAGAAGCCTGGAGAGTAGATGCATTCTCCTTAATTTGGAATAACAACCGTGGGTCAGGGACGCCCACCCTACTCTACCATGACTATTACGTTGGCTTGTGCCGAAACGAAAACATAAGAGTATCCATAGAATATTGAGGCCATTTTGTTAATCCTATAAAGTATGTAAAAGATTGCTGGACCCGGATGTGCTTCCTTCTTCCTGACCCACGACTATCCGAGGCTCGTACCTCGGGAAAACAAGTTGTCCATCATCTGTACCTAGGAAGACCAGGCGGGATGGCCAAATGAGTTAGTGGTCCGTCTCCCGTGCTGGTAGAACGTGGGGTCATGGGTTCGATATATATAATGGTAAGTACTGTGGAGAGGTGAAAATTCAGACATACAAGTGAAAAAATGTGCTTCTTTCTATCAATGTTCTATATCCCCATCATTTGAGCAAGAATTGAACCATGCGATGAATATGTGAATAAAGTGTTTCACGACAATCAATTCATGAATGCATGTAATGTTTACCAATGAGCCCCCTAAGTACGGTAGAATATTCAGGTCAACGGGTGCGTAACATGATTAGGCACCCCCGTAAGTGTGCCCCTGTGACAAGGGCTTGTTGAGTGGGATGTGTAGTGTAGTAGAAATAGATGTCCAGTGTCGATAGGCTACCATACACGCCCCCTGGTGGCGTTTCTTTCAGCAAATTAACATGGATCTTTGTGTCTGGTGGTGAGTCCTTTAGACACGCGCACACACACCACACACACATCACACACATCACACTCGCCACACTCCGAGCGTGGTGACCGAATCGGTAGAGCGCGGGCCTCGCGTGCGGGAGATGGGGAGTTCGGTACCTGGTCGAGTCAAAGAAATGACTTTAAAATTGATACTTTTCGCTTCCTAGCTTGGTGCTAGGCATTATTAGGATAGGGCAAGGACTGCTTGGCTCAGTGTCAGGATAATATGATTGAGTGGGATATCAGGTCATGGTGCTTGTAGCTGGGTCTTCCAGTGGGGCAGCACTATAAAGTCGCCATGACGTAAAACAACAACAAACAAATCCTAGCCTGGCACTAGGCATTCATAAACAGGATAAGGCATGGACTGGTTGGCTCAGTGTCCGCATAATGTGACTGAGTGAGATATCAGGTCATGGTGCTGGCATCCTGGTCTCCCATTGGGGGTAGCACTATAAAGCCGTCATGAGTGTGCACTGTACTGTAACACGTCGGTACCCGTCCTGATATGACCTTAGATGTTGCCAGGACCTAAAACTCCGAAACCAACCACGCATTCACACACAAGACATACGCACACAAAGAGACACACACACACAAAGAGCCAGACAGACACACACACAAAGAGCGAGAGACACACACACAAAGCGAGAGAGACACACACACAAAGCGAGAGAGACACACACACAAAGAGAGAGACACACACACAAAGAGCCAGACAGACACACACACAAAGAGCCAGACAAACAGACACAAAAAGAGCCAGACAGACACACACACACAAAGAGCAAGACAGACACACACACAAAGAGCGAGAGAGACACATACACACACACATCACCACACCCCACTGCGCCCCTCGCGGTGGAAGCTGCGCATGCGCGGGAGGTGAAGATGGCATCAAAGGTCTGCATCTGGACCGAGGCATGGGGCTCCCTCTGGTGGCACTCCAGGGTGCCCTAATTACGGGCCTCGGGTGCGCGCTTGCCTGCGTGGGGTTAGCGGGTTGGTTTGGGGGCTGGGGTGGGGGGGGGTGGGGAAACCACCAGCATGCTAGATAACAGATAACAACTCTACTCAGGGTATAGAGGGAGTGCACGTGACGTCATTACTTAGCAATCAGCGCTCAGCGGGCTGCCATCTTGGATTACGAGCACCCTCCCTAGCCATGTTGTGAATGCATGCAGATGCAGTAAAACAGAGTGTTCTCGTGTTATGGGAGGTTCTGGTCAGTTTACATCCAGTGTGTTTACTTACAGCACTTTAGCAACAACTTCTGAGGCCAAACTACTCAAAACAGTGACAAATAAACCAGCAAATCAGTAAATAACCACAGTGTAGGCAGTTGCAAGCCTTCTGTATGTCATCCAATATGGCCACCGAAAGTTGCCTCGTGACTTCATTACACCCCCTCTATAGGTGAATGGCAACTATGTCTAAATCTGAGCGCTTTCAATGTTTACAAACATCGTGTATGCGCGCGCAGCTTGGCTGCAAAACGAATGCACACTGCCATTGAGTTTGCCGATACATGCAGTGCAAAGCGTTAGTTTTATTCAAAATTATTAGAAATCCAGAACCCGAACCTTATAAATTTAATATAATCTGTTTGGTGAGCATGTTATCTGTTTGTGTGCCAAGTCGTTTGTTTCGAGGTGGTGTGGTTTTAGAGATTTCACTTTTTCTGTAAGAAGATTGCTCACAGCCATTGACAGTGCATTGAGTTTGTCGATATGTGCAATGCAAAATGTTATTTTTATTCAAAATTAATAGAAATCCAGAACCCAAACCTTATAAATTTTATATAATCTGTTTGTTAACCATGTTATCTGTTTGTCTGCCAGGCGGTTTGTTTCTAGGTGGTGTGGTTTTAGATATATTTAACTTTTTATGTATGAAGATTGCTCATAGCCATTTAGTTTGCAGTGTGACAGTGTGTCATCCTGCAGCCAACCAGCGCACGTACTGACATAAATACCCATGCTGACGTCATATCAAATAGGTCTATTGGGAGAGAATGCGAAAAGACAAGATGGCAACCATGAAGCGCTATCGATTTGACCACTAAAGGCTATTAAACTACATGTTTTATTATATTTTTCAAACCAAAAGTAGCGGGTAAATATGAAGATGTATGTGAAGAATATATTTTGCTTCTGAAATTAAGAATGTATGTGCTCATTTCATTTACTCAGGCATTTACCACTTTTTCTAATGGTTTGTTCTTGACCCCTACTTTGGGTAGGGGTGAATCTTTTATCTCCCGGCAGGCTAGCTAAAAGATTCACCCCGTACTACAGTAGACTGAGTAGGAAAAGAGCACACAAAACCCCCAACAAAATGCTGGGTTGTTCTGATGGATGTTATGTCGCCCTTGAAAGTTGAATACTCCTGTTAACCACAATCATTTCTTTTAAAACCATGTGAAGTATGTGCATTCCCGTAACCCCCCCCCCCCCCCCCCAACCCCAACCCCAACCCCCCCCAACCCAACCCCACCCCAACCCAACCCCCCACCCCCCCCATCCGTCCATTAGGAAGCCATGTTGGACCTGGTTGGACATATTTGAAGGAATTGATCTCAGAAGACTTGACTTCTGGGGTGTTTGTAACCTTACGACGGTTACCGGCTGAAGAACTGCAGCATTATAGAGAGGCTCCCATAAATTGGCCCAATCTTTGGTTGAAGAATAATCTTCTGGTGTGACGGTTGTAGAAGCTGGGGGATGATTAAAGGACGAGTCATTGGGGCGGTCCAGAACCACACCGGTCCGGTGGTAGCATAGCACTTGTATCCGGCAGACAGCAGCAAGGGTTTCTGAGGAAGGGACGGGTAAAGATGGGTCCAGCGGTTCCAGCAACGAGAACAAAGCGAGAGAAATGTAAAGGTAAAGGGCCCCCACCCAAGCAAACAACTCCCTTGATCAGGGGAAAGAGAAATGAGGAGACTTGAGTCAAAGGACCGTGCCTATTTTCTCCATGGTGACCAGCCGGCGAGCCAAAGACAGTAAGAGTAGAAAGTATAGAATTAAGTAGAAAAAAGCGGAAAACTCTTCCCAAGAAAACCCCAAAACACTAACATAGAACCCTAAGAAAACAACTAACATAGTAATAAGAATAGAACAAAAATTCAATGCCAAGAGGGCCCAAAAAAACTAACATAGGCTACTAAACGCACCAACAGATCTATCTGCTACTGAAATGCAGACAATCAAATAACATATCACGAAATTATCAGCAGCTACTGCTTGGTAAGACAACACCAACACTGCAGCTGGCCAGCATTGAAAACAAGCCTGGATACCCAGGCTTACATGCTATGGACAGTATAATTACAGCCTCAATTGGAATGCTGGCAGGCTCCCCCTCCTGGAACTCTTTTCAGACAATATCAAGGAGGAGTATGGCCAACAGAGAGGAGATAGAGAGAGGTGTGGATGAAGGTCTGGACAGCAAGTGGAACTCAGAAGTGACCATTCGCGTGTTAAATATGTGGTAGTCGTGTGGTGTGGGTGGCGCCCCCTATGTTCCTACCGTGCCAGAGAAGTGCCAAGCCATCCCTGGTGAGAACCTGCAAACTAACTAGCGTGGCTCCTTGGTTATTTTTCTTTGTTTTATCAAGATATACAACCCATTAATTTATTTACTTGTATATGTATATATATTTCAAACCATAGTATTGTGGGACTGGAAGAGGGTGTTGGTATGGTGTTTTATTCTTGTACATTCACTGATTAAGCGGGGCAAATTTCATTCGTCGAAAATTTGTCTTCCTCATTCCACTGCTCCTTGCTCTCTCCTGAGTAATGCTAAGCACCAGGCTAGGTAGCGACAAGTATCAATTTTGTATGTCATTGGTTTGACTCGGCGGGGCTTTCAACAAACTCCTGACCTTTCACACAGACCAGATGGAATGTCCGAATGAGTTGAGCATCCATCCCCTGTTTTGGGAGATCGGGGGATCCGAAACCATGAATTTGTGGGTTCGAACCCTGATCGAGTCAAACCAATGACTTAAAAATTGATACTTGTCGCTTCCTAGCCAGGCGCTCGGCATTATTAGGTTATGGCAAGGACTGGTTGGCTTGAGTGTCAGAGTAATGTGACTGAGTGTGATATCAGTTCATGGTGTTGGTGGCCTGGTCTCCCAGTGGGGTAGCACTATAAAGTGGCCATGAGTGTGCACTGTCACAAGTCTGATATTGCCTTAAATATTGCTAGGACAAACACACTAAACAAACAAAGACCTTCCACACGGGAAGCCTGCAGGCTTATGGCCGGTGCACACTACGTTACGATCGACACTAAAACTCCGACGAGCTTAGACGGAACGGGCCGATTCATTTTCGATCGCGAATCGTATGCGTAAGCAAGCAGTTTTAGCCCTGAAAAGTCGCGAATCGCAATCGGTAGGTTGCCGGGGGGCGCACACCTAGCGATTTTTGTGCGCGAAACGGGAGGTGTGCGCGCACAAACGGGGCACAAACGGTAGGTGTGCACCGGCCATTACTGATTCAGCCACTGCGTCCGCTGGTAGTGGTACTGACAAGTACAGTACATACAGGGTTGCTGAAACCAGACTGAGTCTGACTGCGGGGTATCTTTACGCAGGCCTGACAGTAGTCCACCAGGTTGTTGGACAGTGGGTGATGGATCAGCGCCCAAGTCTATTGTTATTCGCTTCTCTTGTCATTTATTTCTGACAGCCTTCCCCCATTGTACACCAGACGCGGAGGCCGAATCGGTACAGCACAGGCTTCCTGCGCGAAAGGTCAGGAGCACAGAATACCAATGACTTATAGAGTTGATATTTGTCGCTACCTAGCCTGGTACTCGGCATTAATAGGATAGGACAAGGACAGGTTAGCACAGTATCAGGATAATGTTACTGTGTGTGATATCGAGTCATGGTGCTGTTGGCCTGATTTCCCTGTGGGGTAGCACTATAAAGTTGGCATGAGGGCACACTGTCAAAGTTAGTACCTGTCCTGATATGACCTTAGATGTTGCTAGGATATGAAGCAACAAAAAACAAGCATCGCCTTGTACACTTGTGAGTTCCCAAACAAAGAACTGATATCAGGGCATTATTCAGATTGGGGCGAAATTCAGGACTTGTGTCAGTGTGCATTCGTGTCGACTTAATAATAGTGCTGCCCCACCATCTCCCAATATCGTAATATTCTAACAGTACTGAGCTGACCATTCCTTGCCTTAATCCTAGTAATGCCAACTGCTGGGCTAGATTTCAATTTTTAGGTAATTGGACAAAAATGAAAACCGGAAAATACAGAAACCGGGGCCACTTCCGGTACCAATCTTGATGGATATTTTAGGACCAGACGGGACGGCCGAATGACTTAGAGCGTCCGTCTCCCGTGTTGGTAGATCGTGGGGTAGTGGGTTCGAAACCTGGTCGAGTCAAACCAATGACTTGTGGTATTTGTGACTTCCTAGCCTGGCACTCGGCATTATTATGATATGGCAAGGACTGGGTGGCCCAATGTCAGGATAATGTGACTGAGTGGGATATCAGGTCATAGTGCTGGTGGCCTGGTCTTCTAGTGGGGCAGCACTATAAAGTCACCATGAGTGCGCACTGTCACAAGTCGGTACCCGTCCTGATGTGACCTTAGATGTTGCTAAGACGTAAAACAACAAACACAAAAACTGATGGATATTTAGTCCGGTACCTGTATGCACATGCCCCACCACCACCACCACCACCACCACCACCACCACCACCACCCCTTTCCTTCATTCAATCCCACAAGACACCGTTCCTGTCCGGCAGCAACACACACTGAGATGTATCGCCGCGGAGCTTTGTGTACTTGTAGTCTGTGTCCAATTTGAGCTGCGTCTCCAACCGCCCTAAGAGAACACTCCATCAGCGGGTTGGGAGCCTGGGAAAGGATGGATGCTCGCGCCTCGTAAAAGGCTCACCCGCACTGCCACCTGTCGGCGTGTCGGCGAATTACACGCCGGGGGTCACGTTGGTGCACACCCGCTTGTTCCCAGCGAGAGCAACGGACTTGGAAGGTTGGTTGGTTGGTTGTTGTTTTACGTCCTAGCAACATCTAAGAGGTCATATCAGGACGGGTACCGACTTGTGACAGTGTGCAGTCATGGCGACTTTATAGTGCTGTCCCACTGGGAAACCAGGCCGCCAGCACCATGACCTGGTATCCCACTCGGTCACATTATCCTGACACTGAGCACACCAGTCCTTGCCCTGTCCTAATAATGCCGAGTGCCTGGCTAGGAAGTGACAAGTATCAATTTTTATGTCATTGGTTTGACTCGACCAGGGTTCAAACCCATGATCTACCAGCACAGGAGACGGACACTCTAACTCATTCGGCCATCCCGTCTGGTCTGGTTGGTTGGTTGTCCTGGCAACATCTAAGGTCATATCAGGATGGGTACTGACTTGTGACAATGCATACTCATGGTGATTTTTATATTATAGTGCTGCGCCACTGGGAAATCAGGCTGTTGGCACCATTCCTGGACATCCCACTCAATCACATTATCCTGACATTGAGCTAACCAGTCCTTGCCCTATCCTATTAATGCAGAGCGCCAAGCTAGGAAGCGACAACTATCAATTGGATACGTCATTGGTTTGACTCGACTGGCAACCAAACTACTGATCTCCCACACGCGAGGCCCGCGCTCTACCAATTCGGCCACCGCGCTCGGTGGACTTGGAAGGTAGACTCGCCAGTTGAAAAGCAGTGAAATTGCCGGAGCTATCCTGGAACATGGTTAACCATAGTTAGTTACTCCAGCAGCACTGTCTTTGAGACAGGGCTGCTGGACAACCTATTACAACAACAAAGTGTCGGAAGGCTGGGTAAAGGAAATGAGCACATCAATTCATATACCTCTTCATATTTATCCACTACTTTTGAATTTGAAGAATATAACAAAACATAGAGTTTAATAACAATTAATATACTTTAAAAGTTAAATCGAGTGTAGTCTGTGGTCGCCATCTTGTCTTTTTTACATTCTCTGCTATTTCACCAACTCTGTGTCAATATGGATAGACACTGCTCACTGGAACCGCCACCCTCCAGTAGGGGTGAAGTTTCAATCAGCACCCAAAAAACTATTTTCCTATGAATCATCTGGAAACAACATGTGGAGGTCCTGGTTGCGGTGTACAGTGTTTATCGATATTGGAGTAGGAGAACTACACAAAAACCAAGCCGGGTGGTCACTGCATTATCTCCATTCAACTATTGAGATCTATGAAAACTGCATAGTCCGGTGAAGCATAACATTTTGAGTTTGTTTTGTTTGTTTGTTGTTATTTTACGTCCTAGCAACACCTACAGTCATATCAGGGCGGGTACCGACTTGTGAGAGTGCTCACTCACAGCAACTTTTATAGTTTGCTGCCCCACTGGGAAATTAGGCTGCTGGTACCATGACCCAATATCCCACTCAGTGACATTATCCTGACACTGAGCTAACCAGTCCTTGCCCTAACCTATTAATGCTGAGCGCCAGCCTAGGAAGCGACATGTATCAATTTTAAAGTCATTGGTTTGACTCAACCTGGAACCGAACTCCCTATCTCCAACACACGAAGCCCACGCTTAGGCCACCCAAACATTACCAATTAGGCCACCCAAAGCAATCATCTAGAATTGATTCTACAAATGTAAATTAGATACTGGTGCACTAGGATTACACATTTGTCGTCACATAGAAGGGAATACTGAGGCAATGTAACGGAACCTGTTACTGCTAAAGCCTATGGTGTCAGAGTTTTGGTGTGCTTGCCAAAACTAATTTGACATGTTTGCACTTAAAATATCTAAACATTTAGCTATTTAAAATAAAGGTTGCTTCAAATTAAAACAATGTAGATTATAACAATCAATGTAATATAGTTATCTCAAAAAGATGACAGAAACTCTAAACCATCGGACTATGAATCTTTCATCGACGTGATTTGATCAATTCTGCACTTCAAAAGTAGTTGGCTATGATAGATAAATATTTGAATAATATGTTTAGCTTCTTTCAACTCTGACCGGCTGCCTGCAGCCCAGGCCTACTATACCCTCTTCAATACAACTGACCGGGTCACCAGGCTGCTCCAACAACATAGAGCCATAGAACACACCATAAGAACCCATGACTAGTAACATTTCCTAATATTTGCATAGATATGCATTTACACTACATACGAATATGTATATATATATGTATATATATATATATTCAAAATATACACCGGTATATATATGGTGGGCGATGGGTTAGCTTTCCGCTAGCGGTTGGTCCAGGTCCTGGTTCGACTCCAGTGCGCCTCTGCGGTGTCCCGACTTCGCCATTATATATATATACACATATGTATAATTGTATATATATATATATATATATATATATATATATATATATATATTGTATAAGCAATTATACGAGTATATAATTATCTTTATATCGTGTAGAAATAATTATATTTTACCTCGGTAAACAGCCTCAGGCTAGCCTCAGGCTAGGGAGAGGTAAGCACGTCCGGTACCAGCAATTAGCATATACAACTCACGACTGGATAACGTGTCGTTGGGTTGCTCCGGCAAAATTAGTCTACATACAAGCAAATACGCAGTAAGTATAATAAAAACTGTGGTTAGCTTAATTATGATGCATTAGAGCATCAATATGGAAAGTTTAGACTTTCGTTGGTCCAATTTGGACGAGTTATTTGGTTATAAACAACCAAGGATAGAACACTCGAGTGGGTTTCGCGAAGGAACCAAACCGGTCATTAGCGGTTATGTCAACACCCGGGTCACCGTGTGACTATGGGTAGAGATGTGGGTTTCGCCCTATCTCATGTGGAAATTCTCTCGTACTCTAATAGAGAGTAATGTTGGAGATGCTCCTGGGTTTCTTTTATAGACTCCCCTAGACAAAACTTTTTCAGGCGTTTCTCCGAGTTTCGTAGCATTTTCTCCAACTTGTTGACGTAGTAGTCACAGGTGGGAGAAGTGTGCGGAACAGAGGGATGGGCGGGCCGATACACTGGTCCCGACCCCGCGTAAGGTTTGGGCTTGACCCACAACCCACGCACAAATTTAGCTTATTACGCCTGTGTTATAACGGTATAAACACGTTCTTTAACACCAATAGATGTCCAAATGAGTTTGAAACAACCATATTGTGACATATATATATACCGGGACTGATCAAAAATGTTTGTTTTCAGTTCCCGATGGCCACGAAGCGGAGTAAGCGCGGTGCAGCAGCAGCCGAGGGGCGTGTTCCGAGTGGAGTGGACGAGGAGTACGACTCCTCACCCGTGTTGTCGGCAGGGCCGTCGACACAGCCCCGGGCGCATATCCTCTCCGACCCGGACGAGGACGCAGTGCCTGATGTGCCTGCGCCTCCAGATTGGGAGGCTCGCTTTGCAAGATTGGAAAGCCACATCTTGACTGCCAAATCGCCTGTGTCTCGGAAGCGGCGTAGGCCGAGTGTCCAAGAGGATTCATTTGAGGATTTCTTGGACACAGACTCGGCGGTGGAGCTTAAGGCTCCTCCTCCTCCTCCTTCTCCTAAACGGAGGAAGAAGAAGAAACAGGTGATTTCTTCGGGTGATGAATTCACCAAGGAGCGGGCAGAGTCTGGTTTGCGCAAAAAGCGGAAGACTAAGTCCAAAAAGAAGAAGAGGAAGAGGAAATATTCTTCTTCTGAGTCGTCCACTGAGTCTACTTCTACGGAATCAGACTCAGACACCGTATATGAAGGGGTCTATGCGGACATTGGCACTAAAGTGGCTAAGAAGGTGGAGAAGCCAAAGGCTAAGCGGGTTAAAACCACTACGCTTATGCGCGAGACCGTGAATGGTCATTTTCGCACGTTCAAACCGGCGGAGGTTATCTCCAAGTTAGGAGATGAGTTAACAGGCATAAAGGGTGTTCCCAACTCCATCATTAAAGAAATGGATCGGGATGTCAATATGACGGATGACCGTAAGAAGTTTGAGGATGTGTTGCACACAGTGCATAAGGCAGTGTTGGCTACCCTAACAGCTATTGTTCCTGTGGCTAATAGGATGCAGAGTGAAAATAAGTTCTCGTCTTTGGCTAAGACAATGGACAAAGGCATTGCAGTACTAGCGGCGGCAGGTAATTACCTGTCGTTTCGAAGATATGAAAATGTCTTCAAGTCAGTTTGCACAGATGCTGGCAAAGAAGTGGCTCGCTCTAAGAAGGTTACCGATAATGAGGGGAAGGAGTTTACGCTCTATCTTGCTCCAGAGCCGATTAAAGGGAAACCTTTAGATAATACCAAGATGTTTGGCGGTCAACTACAATACCTCTATAAAGAGGTAGAGACTGCAGCCAAGAGTGGCAAAAACATGGATGGCAAGAAGAAACAGGAAGTTCCTCGTTTCAAAAAGTCACGAGGGGATTTTCGTCCACGACGGTTCACCAGAGGAACCAGACCGAGTTCAAACTTCGGTCAAGGGTTTCGGGGCCGGGGCGCTCGCCCAGGCTGGACCGACAACACCGCACGGCCAATAGGTCGAGGGTTCAACTCGTCGAGACCTTTCCCCAGGGGCGGGTCCAAGTAGAGGTCCAAACACAAACTTTACAAGTCCCTGCAGCCTCTAAAAACACACAAACTGTAAGCAACTTTGTGGCTGGTAATATTAGTAATCATATTTCTGAGTGGCACAAAATTACTAGTGACCAAGAAATTATAGAAATAGTTAGGGGTGTTCAAATTCCCTTTACACAAATTCCTGTACAAAGTATAATACCTTTTCCATATAACATTCAACCAGTTGAACGAGACGCACTAACTAAACAGGTACATAAATTCTTTGAGAAAGGAATTATACAAAAAGTGACACACTGTTCAGGACAGTTTATTTCAAACATTTTCTCGAGACCGAAGCCTAATGGTGATGTTCGAATGATCCTGGATTTAACAATCCTTAATAAAAGGGTGGAATATCGACATTTTAAAATGTTCTCTCTAGATACGGCACGGGATCTGATTACACCAGATGCGTGGATGGCTAGTGTTGATTTACAGGATGCATATTATACGCTTCCCATAATGGAACAATACCGAAAATTTCTTCGATTTATTTGGGATAACCAACTCTATGAGTTTACCTGTATGCCGAATGGCTTAGCTTGTGCGCCACGTTTATTTACTAAATTGCTTAAACCTGTTTTCTCGGTAATGGCGAGGAAGGGTCATATAATGTTTCCATACATAGATGATTCTTTTATTATAGCATCAACACAAATTGGTTGTGTGAATGCAGTTTTGGATTTATGTGCATTACTCACTAAATTGGGGTTTTATGTACATCAACAAAAGTCAGTGTTTAAACCAACAAAACAACTCAAATGTTTAGGGTTTATTCTGGATACACAGTCCCTTACAGTGTCGATAACAGAACAAAAACTAATTAAGTTTATGACTACAGCGACTCAGCTTATTAAGTTATCAAAGCCAAAAATTAGACAGGTTGCTGTTCTTATTGGCATAATGACCTCATATGCACCTGCTGTGTTATATGGGAAGGCCCATATTAAGTCGCTAGAAATAGATAAAAATTTAGCGTTAACACGAACTAAAGGCAATTTTGAGCGAAAGATGTTTATTTCGCAAGAAGGGTTACAGGATATTGGATGGTGGATGCAACATATAGCAAGTTCACCAAATCCAATCCGCATGGCGGAACCTAATACAGTAATTACTACTGATGCTTCGTTAGAAGGTTGGGGAGCTCATCGAGATGGGGTCACAACAGGAGGTAGATGGCTTGATGATGAAAAATCAGACTATATTAATGCACTAGAATTGCGTGCTATTTATCTGGGCTTACGTAGTTTAGTAAAGATAAATAAATCACAGGTTAGAATACTAACTGATAATACTACTGCCATGGCATATATTCGTAACATGGGTGGAACCAAATCAAAGTCTTGCAATCAGTTATCTAAACTGATTTGGAACTGGGCACAGGCTCAACAAGTCTGGCTGACTGTAGCGCATATTCCAGGGTCACAAAATACACTTGCAGATTATAAAAGTAGAAATTTCCATGACCATTTAGAGTGGTCTCTCTCTACACATTTGTTTAACTTCGTTTGTGAAAAATGGGGTACACCTGAAGTTGACTTATTTGCATCACGAAATAATAACAAGTTACCCTGTTATGTTTCTTGGCATCCTGAACCGGATGCTTGGAAAGTAGATGCGTTTGCTATTACCTGGGAAAATAATTATTTTTATATTTTCCCACCATTTAGCATTATCAGCCGAGTAGTGAGAAAAATCGGCTTGGAAGGGACACATGCGATACTGGTGGTGCCCGATTGGGACACGCAACCTTGGCTGCCAGCAGTTTCACAACTGGCAAAAGATCGTATACGATTCCCAAGAAAACTCGGGAATCTGACGCACCACGGACCGCTAGTGGTTCACGGCGACGTGTCAACGACGCCCCTATTGGCATTCCTTTTCTAAGGAAGCAGCTACAGCAATTTGGATTGGACAGAATTACTGAGGATAGGATAGTATCGGATGCCTGGAGGCCAGGAACTGTCAAAATGTATACAACCTATTTAAAGAAATGGGGTGTACATTGTTTGTTAATGAAAGTTAAGCCAACAAATCCAAAGATTTCACAAGTAGCTCGGTTTTCTTCGTTCTCTAGAGGATGAAGGACTTTCCTTTGGATCGATTAATGCGGCGAGGTGTGCGTTATCAATTATATTACCTAGAATTGATGGCGAAACAGTTGGAAAACATCATGTTATTTGTTATTTACTTCGTTCAATTTATCAAAGGAATCCTCCAAAACCAAAGTATAGTCGGTTTTGGGATGTTTCTATAGTATTTAAGTTGTTTCAGGCTTGGCCTCACAACTCGTGGTTAGATATAAAACAGTTAGGTTTTAAGGTCGCGGTCCTGTTATTGTTAGTAACCGGACACAGAGGACAGACGATTGTTGCTTTATCCTTAACTGGATTAGAAATAGACAAGCAACAAGCTACGTTTGATTTAGAAAAATTGCTTAAATCGAACACGTTAGGTGACCCTTTATCAACGGTTCACTTAGACTGTTTTCCGAATGATCGGAAATTATGTGTTGTGTCGGCCATACGGGCTTATATATACAAGACAAAGGATTTACGTGCATCACAACAACTATTAGTGAGCTTTATAAAGCCACATAAGGCGATTTCACGAGACACACTTGCCAGATGGACAATTACGGTGTTGAAATTGGCTGGAGTGGATACGAGTAAATACTCTTCCCACTCAACTAGAGGAGCCATGGTCTCCAAGGCACGGGTGCTTGGTATTTCTGTGAAAAGAATACTAGCGCATGCAGGCTGGAAGACGGCTAAGTCGTTTGCAAAACATTATAATAAACGACTAGAAAAGCCTACCGGCGTTGCAAAGCGTCTTCTCGCCAACTAACAAGAATAGGTGAGAACAAAAATTTAGAATGTTATAATAATAAGAAAGAATGATATTAAGGATAAAAATGAATTATGTAAAGGTCTCCCTAGCCTGAGGCTAGCCTGAGGCTGTTTACCGAGGTAAAATAGTATAGTTATACGAGTCTTACCTTGGTACAGATGATGGATAACTGTTGTTTTACCGAGGTATAAGCCTCGGATAGATGTGGGCTAGGGCCCTCCCGCCACACCCTGCCACATCTATTCCGTTGGTGTACCTTTTCGGTAAAGTAATAGTATCCATTGTTTGAAAGTCATTTTTATCCTCAATAAGTAGGTTAAGATTGCTGTACCGGACGTGCTTACCTCTCCCTAGCCCACATCTATCCGAGGCTTATACCTCGGTAAAACAACAGTTATCCATCATCTGTACCAAGGTAAGACTTCGTCTAACTAATCTATATATATATATGTATATATTGCAATTATACGAGATATATAATGTAATTCTTATATCGTGTAGAAATAATTATAAATATATACATAAATATTGCCTTCCCCGCCTCACACACATACATAAAGGTGAATTCTGATGGTGGAGAGGCGAAGGGATGAGAGGGAGGGGGGCGAGGCGGGAAAGGCAATATTTACCCAGCAGACAAGCAAGTACTGCCAGCAACACCTAGTGCTGATTTATCGCCCACTCCCGAAACTGCTGAGCTGTGAAGTTTTGTCTCTGGGGGTCATGGAGTCGCTATGGTCGCCATGATGGATGGACGCGGTCACGACATGCAGAGGCAGTTTCAATGGACGCGTGATTTGCTCTTTGAAATGGAGACTGCACTGCTGCTTCGTGATGGGCTGGTGGTGAGTTTGTGAGGTCATGAAATGTGGAGGTTAAACTAAGCCTATATCATTATCAGTCCGTGTGGTGGTTGGGGTGGGGGTGGGGGGGTATGTGCGCGTATCTTACTTAGTCACACACTCACACACTCACACACTCATACACTCATACACTCACACACACTTGCACACACACTCACACACACTTGCACACACACTTGCACACACTCACACACACTATCACACTCACACACACACACTCTCACACTCACTCTCACACACTGTCACACTCAAACACTATCACACACTCACACACACTATCACACTCACACACACTATCACACTCACACACCCACACAGTCACACACACTCACACACTATCACACTCACACACGAACACACTCACACACACTCATACACTATCACCCTCACTCTCACTCGCAGACACTCACACACTATCACTCTCGCAGACACACATTCACATCATTATCATCATCATCATCATCATCATCATCATCATCATCAATCCCTTAACTGTGAAGGTCATTCGGGCACCACAAATGAATTTGCAACCAGTTTTCTCCACTTTTCCCTGTTCTCCACTGCCCTCTGGGATTTGCCGAACTCCGGGCCAGGCCTGTCCATTCCATGATGTTGTCTTCTCTTTGTCTGCCTTGTTTTCTTCCCCAGTTTCAATGTGCCTTGCAGTTGAAAGATGGTTTTGGCCAGACCTGATGAATGGGAAATATGCACGCGCGCACACACACACACACACACACACACACACACACACACACACATACACACATACACACACACACCTGCTAACATAGTTTAAAGTTGCATAGTCCGATGAAGCATCAAATTTTCAAAACCAAAATAATTATATAGATTTGACTCTACATATCTAATTTAGATATTGATGCACATATTAAGCATTTATTGCCACATAGGAGGGGACACTGAGACAATCTGATAGAACCTGTTACTGTTGAAGCCTATGGTGTCAGAGTTTGGCGTGCTTGTCAAAACTAAGTTTGCATGTTTGAATTTCAAATATCTCAAAACATATCCATTTAAAATCAAAGATACCTTAACCTGAAATAAGGTAGATTATAACGATCCATTTAATATATGTATCTCAGAAAAATGACCAAAACGCAAAACCATCGGACTATGCAACTTTAACCCAAAACAAAACTCATTAATGTGTGCAGACTATCCTGTATCGTTGATTGATTGATTGATTGGTTAATTGGTGGTGCTTTAGTGCTCTGTCAGCAGCAAATGCCGTATCCATGGCTACTTTGCAGTATGTTTGTTTATGCCCAAGCAAAAATCTCAAGTCAGAATGGGTACCGCCTGGTGACACTGCACAATCATGACGACTTTATAGCGCTGTCCCACATGGAAGACCATCACTAACACCGTGATGCGATACCCCACTCTGTCATATTATCCTGATACTAGGCAAATCGGTCATGGCCCTATCCTATTGATAAGGAGGACTACGCTAGGTAGCGACAAGTATACATTTTGTATGACATTGGTTTGGCTCAGTCGGGATTTGAACCAACGACCTCCACCCCACCCCCTCCCCCATTGGTTACCAGGCAGCGCTCTTAGTCTTACGTTCAGCCTCAGTTCTATACAAGATTCACGATTTGCAATACAATAAATAGGATGTGACTGGAGAAAATTCACGTCAAGTCAGAACTGCGACGAAAAGAAATAGGAAAAGAAGTTCCTAGATAATCTAGCAACAACAAAAAAGTCCCATTTTTTTGCCTTAGACAACCTAGCAACAACAAAAAAAGAGAAAACGGACCCATGTTTTGCCCCCAGACAATCTGGCATCTGTGGTTAATGAATAGGGGGCCATTGTTTGTTGTTTGTTTGTTGTTGTTTTACGTCCTAGCAACATCTAAGGTCATATCAGGACGGGTACCGGCTTGTGACAGTGCACACTCATGACGACTTTATAGTGCTGCTCCACTGGAAGACCAGGCCACCAGCACCATGACCTGATATCCCACTCAGTCACATTATCCTGACACTGAGCTAACCAGCCCTTACCCTATCCTAATAATGCCACGCGCCAGGCTCGGAAGTGACAAGTATCAATTTTTAAGTCATTGGTTTGACTCGACCAGGGTTCGAACCCAGGACCAAACGATCTGAATAGGGGGCCAATCTGTGCCAAAGTCCCGGAGTGAGTGCTCAGTCAGGGTCAGCAGGTCACGGACACAAGTCTCAGTCAGGAAAAGAAATAATAATAATCGTTATACGGTTGATTGGTTGTTGGAGTTTTACGTCCTGGCAACATCTAGGGCCATATCAGGATGGGCACCAACTTGTGACAGTGTGCACTCATGGCGACTTTACAGTGCTGCCCTACTGGGAGACCAGACCACCAGCACCATGACCTGATATCCCACTCAGTCACATTATCTTGACAATGAGCTAATCAGTCCTTGCCCTATCCTAATTATGCCAAGTGCCTGGCTAGGAAGTTACAAATATCAAATTCTTTTTTTTTAAGTCTTTAGTTTGACTCAACCAGGGTTCGGCCATCCCGTCTGGTAGGGTCCAAATGGTAAGATCGCTGACTCGCTTCCCATGTGAGAGGTCCTGGATACAAGTGCCAACCAAGCCAAATCAATGGCTATATACATCGCTACCTAGCCTGGCACTCAGCATTAATAGTGTCGTGGGGTGTGATGAAAATGGGAAATATTGCGTCTAGAGCGGGACTCGAACCCACATCTCTTTGAATTCTGGGCCAGTGTGCTAACCATTACACCACCTAGGCTCCCTAATATCACCATTCTACCCACGCCTACCTGTCCTTGCCTGTGAGGTCAGTGCAGAACAGTACACTAGGATAGGACAATTTACTGGTTTGCTCAGTATATATCCAGATAATGCGACTTGAGTGCGATATTATCAGGTCTTGTTGCCAGTTTCAGGATTCCCCCAGTAGAGCAGCACTATAAAGTCACATTGAATGCTGCACTGTCACATGTTGGTATCCGTTCTGATTGTTTGTCTTCCTTTTCTTGAAGATTTATACTGCCTATCATGGTTAAATCTGAATAGACTTGTTAGATGACCTTTAGATGTTGCTAGGACGTAAAGCAACAACAAATAAACAAACGATATGACTTTAAATTTTACTATGGCAGGAAACCACAAACAGGCAAGTGAAAACAAACCTCAATCGATCATTTAGTCAATCACAGCTACTGTTTACCGCCTGAGGCTTCGTCATAGCCCAGGTACTGTGTGGGCCATATGAACCTGTCTCAAAAGGTGATAACTCTTTTTTATTTGTCCATTGTAACGATTGACACAAAACACACAGAAACGGTTACACTGAAAACACAAGGAAATTTGCTTCAAATCAATATTTATTCTATTGGGATTATGAAACACCATGTAAAAAACAAATCAGTTTATCCTGAGCAAATGCATAAAGGGCTGATTCCTTACACGCGGCATGCGATATGCGAATGCGAATGCGACAAAAAATCGAAACGCCTTGAAGTCAATGGACTACATTCCTTACACGCGGTATGCGAATGCGTCAACTCGATCGGTCCCTGTAGCGATCGGTGCGGTATGCGGCACGCGGTGTGCGAATAGAAACCATCAGTCACACTTGGCCATTAGTTTTAGACTAGGAGAGGCGACTGATCATTACGGAACGGTCACACACAGGGGTGCGGAGGGGACACACAGGCATAGAGGGGTGCCATGTACATAGTGATTAGTGTGTGCAGAGGGGAAACATATGGTAGTGGTGGTGGTGGGGTTCAGTCAGTCGCACTTGTCCATTAGTTTTAGACGAGGAGAGGTGACGGAGCATTACGGAACGGTCACACACAAGGGTGCAGAGGGGAAACATATGGTAGTGGTGGTGGTGGGGTTCGGGTTCGTAAAAATGCTACCATAGCCACAAAAATATGAATATACAGTGCAGTATTGAGTATACTTGTTTATTTATATATTTTTTTAAATAGCCAGTCGTGTGCCGCATGCCGCGTGTAAGGAATCATGCCATTCGCATACCGCATGCCGCATACCGCGTGTAAGGAATCGTAGCTTTAGCAGATAGTATGGTGATTGTTACAATGGACAAAGTTTTGTCCCATATTGCTTAGCACCTTTTGAGACAGTCTCATTATATGCAGTGTCATAGGGTGGCAGCAGAAGAGTTTGTGACAGCGACAACGAGGTTAATAGATGTTTGACAGTGCGTGATTTATGGGATTGTCCCTATTGTTTCCTTGTGTAGCGGCTACCTACCTAGACGTGTGCACTCTGTGTGGTGGCAATGGGTAAGTCTTTCATTTACCTGTTGTCGCACGTGGAACCGAAAAATAAAGTATAGTTTGTTTTATTTAACGCCGCCTCTGGAACACATTGCTTTTTATTCAGAACGGGAGACGGACGGTCAAACTCATTCGGCCATTCCGTCGGGTCAACATTAGTAGATGAGCCTGTCTCAAAAGGTGATAACTGGTGTTTTTCCCCCCCATTGTAACGATTGACACAAAACAGCACAGAAACGGCACCACTAAAAACACAAGGACATTTGCTTCAAATCAATATGTATTCTATTGGGATTATGAAACACCATGTAAAACACAAATCAGTTTATCCTGAGCAAATGCATAAGCAGATAGTATGTTGATCGTTAAAATGGACAACGTTTTGTCCCATATTACTTAGCACCTGCTGAGACAGGCTCAGATATTGGAAGTGAAAGAATGTGAATTTAATTTTTGTGTGCATGTCAATATGTTGGACATCAAAAGCTTCAACAGTGGCATGTTCTATTGAATTGACCAAGTATATATACCCTTCTGGGAGGCTACAAATGCTTCGCGAATGTGCCAGCATCAAATTGAATATGTGGGATAGAGTCTATGTAAATATTTTGATTTTGACAACTTCATGCTTTGCAGCTTCAATAATACGCTAATTTGATCTAAATATATATAGGATTAACTTTCTTTGAATGAATGGTCAAATTGCACTGTGTTAATAAAGCACCAAATTGCTCTATTTTGATCAAACATAAAATTGCTCACTGTGAGAAAAGGAGTAATTGTCCTATTACAAAGTATTAGTAAATGGTCAAATTGCTCTATATTCACAAAACACCAAATTGCTCTGTCAATAGAGGAGTAATTATCCTATTAATAAAGGGTCAAATTGTTCTATTAATAAAGCACAAAAAATGCTCTATATTAATTACTGTTTCAAACCTCTAATTTGCTATATATTAATAATAAAGGATCAAATTGGCCTATGAGTAAAGGATCAATTTTCTCTCTAGTAGTAAAGCACCAAATTAATGTATATTAATGTAAATATATTGCTCCATATGTATAAAGGGCCAATAAAGCACCAAATTAATGCATATTAAAATAGACATATTGCTCCATATGTATAAAGGCCCAATCTGCTCTATAAATAATAAAAAAGCAGCCAATTACTGTATGAATTGAAACAAATGCCTCCTAATGTATATAGGACTAAATTACTCGTAATGAATACAGCCCCAAAACAAATTGCTCCTTCTGTATGAAGCATCGCACAGTTGCTGACATTTCCAATATTCGCCAAGAGCAGAGCGCTTTGCTCTAGTCTTTACTGCACAGCCGGGCCTGCTCCGTAAGCCACCGATTGAAAGTGTTTACTGCCCCAGTCACTAGGAGCGAAGGGGCGAAGTCATCTGGTGCATTGCCTAGTGTACCAGACGGGATGGCCTACCAGACGGGATGGCCGAATGTGTTGAGCGCCCGTCTTCCATTTTGGTAGATCGTGGGATTTGAACTGTTGTCGAGTCAAATCAATTACATAATAGTTTATACTTATCGCTTCCTAGCCAGGTGCTTGGCATTATTAGGATAGGGCAAGGACTGCTTGGCTCAGGGTCAGGATAATGTGACTGAGTGGTATATCAGGTCATGGTGCTGGCAGCCTGGTCTCCCAGTGGTACAGCGCTATAAAGTTGCCATGAGTGTGCACTGTCACAAGTCAATACCCGTCCTGATATGACCTTAGATATATTGGCAGGATGTAAAACTCCAAAACCAACCAAGTAACCAACCATTGCCTAGTAGCGTGGGACGTGGTCAGTTATGTGCTTGCTGTGGCCGAATCGGTAGAGCGCAGACTTCCCGGTCAGGAGGTCAAGAGTTCAAATTTCAGCCAAGTCAAACCGATGAGTTACAAAGTTGATACTTGTCGCTCCCCAGCATGGCACTCACCCCCCAATGTGTTGCTACCTTGTCGTGGTGGGGAGGCGTGTGTGCCTCCGTGACCATGAGAGCTATACCGGCGGGGGCTAGCCCCCTGACAGGTTTAACCAAGCCGGGCAGGACTCATGGTAGAGGACAGACTAAGAGCAGCAACTAGTCCTCCAGGTTGGGGGTTGGGCGTGGGGCCAACAACCCCACCCCGGAAAAAGAACGTTACAGAATCACAAACTAGAAACTCAAGGCCCAGGACCAGGCAAACTGGAGAGCCCTTGTTCGTGGCCTATGCCCAAAGTTGGGCGGTAGGCGACACGTTCATCTACGACATGGCTGAGGAGGTGTTTGTGTGGATGCTAAACGCCTCAACGGGCGAAGAAGAAGAAGAAGAAGCCTGGCACTCAGCATTAATAGGATAGGACAATGACTGGTTGGTTATCAGGGCGTGTGTGTCGGGGTGGTGGGTGGGGCAGTGTGAGGTACCGACGAGCCAGCCTAGGAGGGCTGGGCGTGTGTGTCGGGGCGCGGGGGGGGGGGCAGTGTGAGGTACCGATGAGCCAGCCTAGGAGGGCTGGGCATGTGTGTCGGGGCGGGGGGGGGGGCAGTGTGAGGTTCCGACGAGCCAGCCTAGGAGGGCTGGGCATGTTGTGGGGGGGGGGGCAGTGTGAGGTACCGACGAGGCAGCCTAGGAGGGCTGGGCATGTGTGTCGGGGTGGGGCAGTGTGAGGTACCGACGAGCCAGCCTAGGAGGGCTGGGCATGTGTGTCGGGGCGGGGGGGGGGGCAGTGTGAGGTACCGACAAGCCAGCCTAGGAGGGCTGGGCATGTGTGTCGGGACGGGGCAGTGTGAGGTACCGACGAGCCAGCCTAGGAGGGCTGGGCATGTGTGTCGGGGCGGGGGGGGGGGGGTGAGGTACAGATGAGCCAGCCTAGGGATTGTGTGTCGGAGGGGGGCGGGGGCGGGGGCAGTGATGAGCCAGCATCGGGCTCTGCCATAGTTACTTACTCCTGCAGCCCCGATCCTGTGAAACGGCTGCTGAACAACCCATTAAAGTTGCATAGTCCGATGGTTTTGAATTTCTGTATTTTTTCTGAGACAAATATATTAGATCAATCACTAGTATTTACTTTACATTAGTTCAAAGTTACTTTTATTTTAAATGGTAACCTTATGAGATATTTTGAGTGCAAACATGGAAAAGTAGTTTTGGCAAGCTTGCCAAAACTCAGATACCATAGACTTCTGCAGTAACAGATTCTGTTAAATTGACTCAGTATTGCCTTCTACACAGAAACAAATGCTTAGTAAGTGCAGCAGAGTCTAAGTTAGATATGTAAAATCAAATCTAGATAATTTGTTTGGTTTTGAAAATTTGATATTTCATCGGACTATGCAGCTTTAAGAAAAGTGTCGGAAGGCTGGCTAAAGAAAAGAGCAGATATATTCTTAATCAAGGAAGCAGAATATATTCTTCACTTACCTATTTAATATTTGCCCGCTACTTTTGAATGAAGAGTTCATTAAATAATCTACACTTTACAACTCAAATTGGGAGCATTCTCAGGCTGCCATATTGTGGTGGTTGTTTTTTCTTGTTGGGTGGTGGGGGTGGTTCCATTTTCTATCAATTTCTCAACTTTAAACCAATATAGATAAACATTATGCACTGGACACGCCACCCCGCCCGCCCCACCCCTCCCAACCTCAACAATTAATTCCTATTTGAAGCAGGTTTTGCTCGGATTTAGGCATACCGTAAAACCTCTCTAAATCGACCGACCTTGGGACCGACTTTAAGTGATCCATTTAGGCAGGTGGTCGGCTTAGGGAGTTAGAATATGATTGCAAGCGTTTTGTTGGGACCCTAATAAAGTGGTCGAACTGTGGAGGTGGTCGGTTAGCGAGGTTTTACTGTAGTTGTCATTTACCGTACTCTGTGGAGGAGTGTGAATCTTTGATCTAGTTCTACCTGATACTGAGAGGCATTGTCGATGGGGGGTGGGGGGGGGGCGCCAAGAGGAGGATGGTTCAGCAGTGGGTGGAGCGAGTGTTGGGGCTGGGGAGGGGAGAAGGGCAAGGGAGGTCGCCTGGGGAGGGCAAGGGCTAGGGGGCGATATGTTCTAAATGGCCCTTTGGTGTGTGTGTGTGGGGGGGGGGGGGGGGCATCAAACTGCCCTGGTATTGAGACCCGGCGTTACTTACTGTCAAGCGTCACTGAACCTGTAATAAGCCTGCGGCGAGGCGACATCTCAATGTGTACTCAAACTGACCCCACCTCTGCTGGGATTTGCATAATCCTGTAGGGTTGTTGAGTTTCTTCCCATAGTTTGTGATAAATATATTAGGTTGAATGCTATAATCTCCTTTGGGGTAACTTTTTTTATTTAAAGCTAACTTTGGAGATACTTACACTGAACATATTACTTATCTTGTTGTTTTGTTTGTTTTTGTATATTATTTGATTAAGCTAGGGAATTTTCAAATTGGGGAGTGCTGGTCTGCATTGTTCCACTGCTCCTTGTCTTATTCTAGTAATGCCAAACGCCAGGCTAGGTAGTGATAGGTATACATTGTTAAGTCATTCATTTGACTCGACAAGGAACCCATGGGTTTGAATCCTATCATCTACCAAAACGGGTGGCGGGCGCTCAACTCATTTGGCCAAATGAATTGTGTGTGCACACCCAAATGCTGGACATTATATTATAGGCTTGTATGACTCGCAAGGTTCTGTTAAATTGACTTAATCTGTCTTTTCTGCAGCAATACATTAAAAAAAATTATTGTTGTTATTGAGGCTGTATTTATACTGTCCATAGCATATAAGCCTGGGTATTCAGGCTCGTTTTCAATGCTGGCCAGCTGTAGTGTTGGTGTTATCTTATCACACAGTAGCTGCTGATAAGGTATTTGATTGCCTGCATTTCAGTAGCGGATAGATGGTTGGTCTGGTTACTAGCCCATGTTAATATTTTTGGATTTTCTTGGCATATATGTGTTTTATTTTGTCTACTCTTACTACTAGACTAGCCTACTCCTATTTACATATCATAGGCTTGTACGTAGCTGTGTGGTGTGCTATCTGACTACTTTTGGCATGGTTTTGGCTTAATGTCTGTAGATGTATCTAACTCATTCTAACTTGGATGGGTAAGAATAAATCTATACAGTGGGAGCAATTGTAGGCAAGTGTTTTGGTTTAGAAAATTGTAAGTTTCCCTCAATTTATGCAAGTTTAAAGCTGTATACAGTAAAACCTCTAAATGGACTGACCATGGGACCGATTTTAAATGGTCCATTTAAGGAGGCGATCGGCTTAGGGAGTTTTTTTTAATATCGTTACAATGGTATTGTATGGGCGATCGTTTGGGACTCAAATAAAGCGATCGATATAGGGGAGTGGGTGATCTGTGGAGGTGGTCAGTATTCTGATGAAAGCATCAACTTTTTGAAACCAAAACACTTATCTCAATTTGATTTTACATATCCAACTCAGATACTGGTTTTGCTTACCGCACATATGCCATTGTATTAAAAGGAACACTGAGTCAATTTAATCAAGGAAATTGGTGTCCGGATCGCTAAATTACTTTATACCCCTGTCACACTACGACGTAACGAGCTAACGTGAGCCTAACATGGTGATTTTTCGTCATTACGTTGATGTATGTTGGATTACGTTTTGATGACGTCAGAATGATGTTAGACTGACGTCAAGCTACATCACATTACGTCATGTTACGTCGAGGTTTTGGACATGTTCAAAACTTTTGACGTAGTTCAAACGTAAGGGTTTATGTTCGCCGTACGTTCTGTTCACGTTCAGCGAACATCAATGACGTTAAACGGACGTTAGGCAAACGCTGCTCACTACGTTCAACTACGTTCCACTACATTGACCCACATTAAACCGAGTGGAAATGCCCACGCAGCGTAATGGGAACGTCAGGAGAACATACATTCAACGTACGTTCAACGTCTCATGATGTATGTAACGATGGAATAATGGCAATGGAATAACGTTCATAACGTTCCGTGAGCATAATGACGTCCTCTCTCGTTGAATGATGGTATCACTATGCTTTACCGACGTTATGCTCTCGTCCACTACGCTGCATCCACGTTCAACTTGTGCCCAAATTTGCATACTACGCCGAGAAGTTCAACGTTCTTCACGTTCTCCCTACATTGATGTCGTTACGTCTTAGTGTGACAGGGCCTTTAGCAAGCTTTCACTTCAAATATCTCCAAAGTTAGTCATTGATAATAAAAGTGACTTTAAACTAAAGTGAAGTAGATTATTAGGATCAACCTAATATAGTTATGTTTAGAAAATGGCAGAAAGTCTATAGCCGTGTTTACACGGGGAATTGTAAAGCGAATCAGGCAAAGCGATTTATATGAAGCGATGTAGTGGCGCGTTTACACGGACCGAGTTTGAAAGTGTTTCGGCGCCGGGAACCAGCAGCCTTAGTTCCGCCTGTCGCCGGCGAGCACTGCTATTTTACACTATCGCCGCCCGGGAACCAGCTGAATCGCATCACATAAACCACCTCTCAACCAGGTATTTTTAAAGCGCATCATATGAAACGAATCAGCCCTGATCCGCCTCAGAGTCGCGTTTACACGGCGAATGTGAGGTGAACTAGGCAAGGCGATTTATATAAAGCGATTTAACTCTCCCGTGTAAACAGGGCTATAGTAATCAGATTTTGCAACTTTAATTAAAATTGCATAGTCCGATGGTTTTGAATTTCTGTATTTTTTCTGAGATAAATATATTAGATCGATCACTAGTATCTACTAGGAAGTGACAAGTATCAATTTTGAAGTCATTGGTTTCACTCGACCAGGGTTCGAACCCATGTATATGTAGCGACACATGTATGTGTAGCTACATGTGTACGAACCCCATATATATATATATGAACCCATGGGTTCGAATCCCACGATCTACCAAAACGGGAGACGAACGCTCAACTCAGCCGGTCATCCCGTCTGGTCTCCCCGGTTTTGTATTTTGTACGACAGTGAAATTGTTGGGAAGGTTTGGTTACCCCCTTAAAGTTGCATACTCCGATGGTTTTGAATTTCTGCATTTTCTTTCTGAGATAAATATATTAGATCGATCACTAGTATCTACTTTACACTAGTTCAAAGTTACTTTTATTTTAAATGGTAAACTTTTGAGATATTTTGAGTGCAAACATGGAAAATTAGTTTTGGCAAGCTTGCCAAAACTCTGACACCCTAGACTTCTGCAGTAACATGTTCTGTTAAATTCACTCAGTATTGCCTTCTATGCAGAAACAAATGCTTAATAAGTGCATCAGTATGTAAGTTAGATATGTAAAATCAAATCTAGATATTTGGTTTTGAAAATTTGATATTTCATCGGACTATGCAGCTGGATACTCGGCAAGACAGGACCCGACATTGGAGCGATTAGAGAGAATAAATTGCTTCCAGGCGTCGGGAATATAATAAGGATGTATCCGCTGTCTTCTTGTATATTTGTTGGGGGCGGGGAGACGTTTATTGGGGTTTTCTGCCCTAGCCAGAAGTGCAGTTCAGGGGTATGAAGACATTTAGGAAGGTGGGGGTTTCTTTACCAGCAATGACCATGCGAACTCGACACCCACACTCACACCCACACTCACACTCACACTCACACTCACACTCACACCCACACTCACACCCACCACAGTTATACTTACACCCACACTTGCACCGCACATTCACCCACACTTACACTCACCAGTCATACCTACACTCACACTCACACCCACCACATTCAGAGCTACACCCACACTCACACCCACCACACTTTATGACTACACTGACACCTACCACATTTAATAGTTGCACCCACTCTCACCCACACATGCACTCACCAAACTCATACCTTGCACCCACATCTACACCCACGACACTTATGCACACCCACTCCCGCCGCCCCTCAACCCTTCTGGCTATGTAGGTCAGGCTGGGGTCATCTCAGACCACGCCAGTCGACCTGATACTCACTCACGTCTATAAAAGCTCTCCCCTCCCCTCCTCTCCCCTCCCCTCCCCTCCCCTCCCCTCCCCTCCCCTCCCCTCCCCTCCCCTCCCCTCCCCTCCCCTCCCCTACCATTCCCTCTCATCTCCTCTCTTTCCCTCCCCTCCCCTCTCATCTCCTCCCCTCCCCTCTCCGCTCCCCCTCCTCTCTTATCCTTTCTTATCATCTTCCATGCCCCTTCCCCTACCGTCCCTTAGCATCCCGTCCCCCCCTCCGCTCCCCTCTTATCCTCTCTTATCATCTTCTTCCACTCCCCTTCCCCTACCCCTACCCTCCCTTAGCAACCCTCCCATCCACCATCCCATCCCATCCCATCCCCATCCCTTCCCCTCCTCCCCTCCCCTCCCTCCCCTCCCCTCCCCTCCCCTCCGCTCACCCCTCCTCGTCTGAAGGAGCCCCGCTTTTGATGGAGACCGCACCCTGAGCCCCAGCCCCCCATACCACCAGCATCACCCCACAACACTGGCCCGTGCCCGGCCCACTGACCGTTGCCCTCCTGACCTCTGTGACCTTCCGGTTGAATGCGATGTCATTGGGTCTATCTCTGGTCGTGTTGGTGAGGAAGGTCTGCACTGCCTGGACTCAACATTTCAGATGGCCCGATGTTATCTCGTGTGCAATCACAGTAAAGCAGTTAACTGGGACTTGTTGTTAAGGAGTTGTGTTCGTTTGTAAGGACAGATGTTGCGATGAGATTTCCATGCAGCTCTCTTTATTCAGAGAGAGAGAGACAAAAGGCAGCTTGACAAGGTGTTCAGTTGCATAGTCCGATGAAAACATAAAATTTTCAAAACCAAAGCACTTATCTAGATTTGATTCTATATATTCAACTTAGATACTGGTGCACTAATTAAGCATTTGTTGCTGCATAGAAGGTCATAATAAGTCAATTTAATAGAACCTGTTAGTACTGAAGGCTATGGTGTCAGAGTTTTGGCGTGCTTGCCCAAATTAATTTGGCATGTTTTAATGTCAAATACCTCCAAAGTTAGCCATTTAAATTAAAAGTTACTTCAAACTAACGTAACGTAGATCATAACGATCAGCATAATCTATTTATCTCAGAAAATGTCAGAAACTCAAAAGCATCGGACTATGCAACCAAAGATTCCAGGATACACCCAGCGAACGCCAGCAGATTCAAACTCATGACAAAACTGAACAGAACTGAATAGTTTTTAGTTTAAAAAAACAACATAATGAGCTGGCATTAGAAGCTCAATAGGGCCTAGATTATCCAGAAGAGGATCTGTAAGTTACTCTGTAAGTTATAAATTGGTACCTTGGATGGAAGGCTTCCCTCCTTGTGTGCTCATGAACGATTGGCTAATGAGATTGCATGAATCTGTTTTTAATGTCCCATCCTCAAATATCTTTTGAATTAATTATTTTTTAATTATTTACTATACCAGAGCTTTGATGATTGTCTAACACAGAATCCATAATATATGACCAACTGACCGACCGGTGTAGTAAGTTCAAAACACTACCCCACAACAACACTACGGTAGTGTTTTCAACCTAGGTTCAAAACACTATGGTAGTGTTTTCAAGTTAGTTAAAGGTAGGTTCAAAACACTACCATGGCCAAGTTCAAAACACTATCTTTAAGTTCAAAAGACTCCCTTCAAGTTCAAAACACTACTCCCATGGCGCTGGCAGCCTGGTCTCCCAGTGGGACATCACTATAAAGTCGCCATGAGTGTGCACTGTCACAAGTCAGTACCCGTTCTGAGATGTTGCTAGGACGTAAAACAACAACACACAAACAATCAAACACCGCAGCACCATCAGCGTAGTCTAATACGCGGTGCAGTTGCTGCAGCACCATCAGCGTATACTAATACGTGGTGCAGACGCCGCAGTGCTATCAGCGTATATTACTAATATCTGGCAAAATCGCCCCAGCACCATCAGCGTATACTAAGTAATACGTGGTGCAGACACCGTAGTGCTATCAGCGTATACTACTAGTATGTGTGTCCTGATATGACCGTAGATGTTCCCAGGATGTAAAACTCCCAATAACCAAACTAGGTTACAGTTACAGCTGCTGTGTTATGATAGTGTTTTGAACTTGGGTAGTGTTTTGGAAGTACGTAGGGGTAGTGTTTTGAACTTAACAGTAGTGTTTTGAACTTAGGTTGAGCACACTACCGTAGTGTTTTGAACGTCCTACACCGGCACTGTTTATAATATACAATAAACCGTCTCTAAATCGACTGACCTTTTTTCTTTTTGGTACATTAGTTGTTTAAGCAGGGGAAATTTCAATCGTGGACAATTGGTCTTCCTCATTCCACTGCTCCTTGCCCTATCCTAATAATGCCGAGTGCCTAGCTAGGAAGCGACAAGTATACATTTGTAAGTAATCAAAAATGGTGCGTTTAAGGAGGTAGTCGGTTTAGGGAATTTTTGTTATCATTACAATGGTATTGTATGGGCGATCGTTTGGGACCCAAATAAAGCGATCGATATAGGAGAGTGGGCGATCTGTGGAAGTCGTCGGTTAGAGAGGTTTTACTGTATGGGCCAACTAGCCGTCGAGAACTATTTATGTGTTGTTGGTACAGAATGGCATGTTTAGTAGGGGTTTAGTGATTGATTGGTGGTGACCGAGCGCAGTGTCAGCAGCAAAGGCCAAATTCCTGTCAAAAAGTTGGTGAAATGTATTGTTTCATGACAAAAACATTTGTTAATGACATTTGCATATTGATATCGAAAGTTACACAAAACTCTTATTTGGTCAGATGTGTGTCAAACGACAGCAAAAGTAATGTCTGGGCCTATATGTATGTGTCCGGGTTAGCGGTCGTAACCCTACGTTGTGCGGATTTCCCGGGTTAGCGGCGAAAACTGCGTATGTATGTGTCCGGGTTAAACTAACTTGGCGAGGGTAAAGTCGCCTGCACTAACCCCATCCGAAAGGAGGGTTAAAGGTGGGGTTAGGCACCGATTATGGCCAAATCTATTGAATGTGATCATATTTAACAGAATTAGATAGGCAATAAGCGAAATTTATTCAAATTAACCATAAAATCGAACCGTTATTAAGGGTACCGCCGCATTGGCGGCGATATTAATAGTGTCGAATCGACGAATGTAAAGTAAACAAATCGCCGCCGCTGCAGCGACATCGATATCCATACTGGCATAACGCCAGCTGCAATGTTTTACGCCCAAATCTATTCAATGCGATCATATTTAACAGAATTACATACGCAATAAGTGAAATTTGATCAATTTAACCATAAATTCGAACTGTTATTAAGGCTGCCGCCGCATTGGCGTCGATATTAATAGTGTCGAATCGACGAATATAAAGTAAACAAATCGCCGCCGCCGTGGCCCCCTAAGTTGCTAAATAAATAATAAGTTAACTAACTCGGGCGCGCTTTGGTCACATACATCCCCCGTGACACATTTGGAACTCTGGGGTTAGCTAACCCGGCACCCTCCTTTAAACCCGGTCCGGTTAAAAATTGGCTCATACATATGGACCCTGGTCCAATCTTGAAGTCGGTTAAATTTGTGTTATATGACAGTGAAATTGAACTCACAAAACCTTACTAAAAAATTACAGTAGTCATATCAGGACGGGGTCTTGCAAGTTATTTACATTGAAACATTATTGGTGCAAAGCCATAAAATCTTTATGTGATAAGTATTATGAAAATTTGTTTTGCACCCTAACAACATCTAGGGTCATATCAGCGCATGTACTAACTTGTGACCGTGTGTGCTCGTGAGGACTTTATAGTGCTCAGCTCTTGCCGGTACCAATACCCGATATCCTATTCGGTCACAGTATCCTGATACTAAGACAATAAGTCAATGAAAGATGTCTGGGTTAAAATGTAATATTTTTCGTCGTTTTTATAGTAATTAAATAAGTTTCTTTTGTTTATTTCGTAGGTAAGTTTGCTGTCACGTGTCTACGTCATGGAGAAGGGCCGTAAGTAAAGTACGTCGATGAAGATCTCGCAATTTCGCGGATCTCCGCGTTTTTTGTTGTAATTTCTAAATAATTTTATTTATTTTTGACAAGTGTACATATATATATTCTCCATCATCATAGTCCGATGAAAACACCAAATTTTCGAAACCGAAACAGTTATTTATAGTTTATTATCCAACTGTTATGCTAATTTGTTACTTCATGGAAGGGAACTTTAATTCACTTTAATAGAACCTTTTATTACTGAAGTCCGTTAGTCAGAGTTTTGACAAGAATACCAGAATTAATGTTGCGTAGAAGGGAACTTTAATTCACTTTAATAGAACCTTTTATTACTGAAGTCCGTTAGTCAGGAGTTTTGACAAGAATACCAGAATTAATGGTACACTTCAAATATCTCTATACATTTGCAATTTAAAATCAATTAATTAAACAAAATTGAGGTGTGGTAGATTATAACGATGAACCTAATATAGTTATCTGAAAACAATTAACGGAAATTCAAAACCATCGGACTCTGCAGCTTAAAATCATGAAAGTCGTACATACTAATTATCCTGCTACTGATCTAACCAGTCCTTGCCCTATTCTAGCAATGCCAAGTGCCAGGCTAGGGTAGCGACAGGTATCAATTTTGTAAGCCATTGGCTTGACTCGGCTGGGTTTCAAACTCCCGACCTTCCACACGGGAAGCCTGCGCTCTACTGATTTGGCCACTGGGTCCTGTTCAGAAGACAATGACTTTGAATCTCAGTAGAGTCAAAGCAAAGACTAAGATTATACAAGGACTGGTTAGCTCAGTATCAGGATAAAGTTGAATATTGGGTCATGGTGTTAGCGGTACACTCGTATCCCCAGTGGTGCAGCACTATGAAGTTGACATGAGTGTGCACTGCCACAAATTAGGGGAGTGGGACGTAGCTCAGGCGGTAGAGTGTCCACCTGTGAAGCTGTCGGTCATCCAATCGATCCTTCTCAGTGGACCCATTTGCAATTTGGGCTATTTTCCGTTCCAACCAGTGGTCCACAACTGGTTCATCAAAGGCTGTGGTATGTGCTGTCCTGTCTGTTGGGAAAGTGCATATAAAGGACCCCTCGCTGCTTATCGGAAAGTGCAGGCTATGTGGCGGCAGCAGCTTTCCTCCAAAGAAATATGTTAGAATGACCATGTCTTTGACATCCAATATCCGAAGATGAAAATCAATGTGCTCTAGAGGCGTCGTTAAATAAAACAAGCTTTGCGTTTGCCACAAGTTGGTGGTTGCTGTGATATGGGCATTGATGTTGCTACGACGTAAAACCCAAACAAACAAACAAACAGTCTTTATCGCCTCATTGAGGGGGGGGGGGGGGTTCCAGTCGACTACTGCTGGCGCCAAAATTCTGGTGTGTTCCCAGTTCGGCTGACTCTGTGGCGGGAGAATGATGGATGTGATCAGTAGAATTCTAGAGCAGCAATTGATTGGTTGGTTGGTTGGTTGTTGGAGTTTACAAGTACAGGCAACATCTAAGGTCATATCAGGATGGGTACCGACTTGTCACAGTGCATACTCATGGCGACTTTATAGTGCTGCCCCACTGTGGAATCAAGTCGTTGGCACCATGACCCGATATCCCACTCAGTCACATTATCCTGACACTAAGCTAACCGGTCCTTGCCCTATCCTATTAATACTGAACGCCTTGCTAGGAAGCGGCAAATATCAATTTTATAAGTCATTGGTTTGACTCGACCGGGAACCGAACTCCCGATCTCCCCGCACGAGAGGCCCGCGCTCTACCGATCCGGCCTTCGCCGTGAATATGGCCTATGCTGCCAACACGGCGTAAAGCAACCACCAATCAATCAATCAATCAATCACCGATCCGGCCACTGAGCCCGTTTTCGAGCAGCAATTGATTGATTGATTCGTGGGCACTCACTCGACCCCGGTTCACTTCTACCAGCCATTTGTGTACAGATGTTCCAGGACTGTTTGATTGATTGATTGATTGATTGATTGATTCATCCATCCAGGCAATCATAAGTATTTCAAGTGCTTTACGTCTAGAGGTCGTTTAATGCTTACAGTTACACACATACAGCCAACTTATATTTATAGACTATACACAAGGTAGGTTCAATAACCATACAGTGTGTATCTTGTACATGATCCTGGTCACGGCACCCAGTGTTAATGGGAGAGGGGGTGATGAAAATAGGAAATATTGTTAATGTACATGAAGCAGGATTCAAGTCCACATTTCTTCCCTTCCTGTGCTAGCGTCCTAATTAACCATTAGGCCATCTAGGCTCCCTTATGCCATCGCCATATCCACACTTACCTCTAATGTGTGGCTCCTTGCCTGAGTGCTCAGCGCAGACAACTATTTATCTAAAATGGAAAAACGGGGGCGGGGAGGGGGGGGGGGGGTTGTTATGGTTAATGAAAATTCCGGAACCATGCAATTCCGTGATGTACATATTCATCATATGTGATACTTTTGTTATCAAACTGGAATTGTATGCAGTTTATTATGACAACTAATATGATAGCTTCCTTTATGTATCAAGCAATATTACTGTATGGCGGGAACACCAATGCTCTGACGCTGACAACAAAATTATTCAATGAATCAATTACATTTAGTAAATTAAAAAAAAATACATATATATATTTTTTTAATGGCCGAAACTTAAACCATTGGATGATGCAACTTTAGATCTATTATAATACTTTATATCAAACTTAGTTAAAGCTGGATAGTCCGATGAAATATCAAATTTTCAAAACCAAACCAATTATCTAGATTTGATTTTACATATCTAACTTAGCATAGAAGGCAATACTGAGTCAATTTAACAGAACCTGTTTCTGCAGAAGCCTATTGTAATATTTTCCGATATTATGGCATATGAGGATATATGAACTCTACTATAATAAATTGCAACTTGTCTATATAATGGTAAATGGTAATATATAAAACCCAAAGGCATATGAGGGATATGTGGAGTTGGTAAACTATTACTCATTAAGTATAGAAATTGTATAGTAAAATAGTATAGAGGAGGAGTGTCACTTCTTAGATACAGTCTTTGGAGGAGTTGCCTCACATACCCCCTCCCCCCAGGTGTTATTTATGGATCACTGGCCACCACTAGGCACTGTAGCCAGCATGACAGGGCCTTGGATACAACAGATTGAACCCTGATTGGTGGATCAACCCATGTGACCACCACCATCTTGGATTCTAAAAGCTATATATATATAATAAACTAAGCAGGCTCCTTCTGGTTCCTTCTGCACACTCTAGCTCTTGCCTTCCTTCTCTATACTTGCCTGTAGCGATTTCCTATTTAACCTGCCTACACAACCACAGCTGCCGGCCGTCGCACTTTACACTATGGTGTCAGCGTTTTGGCAAGCCTGCCAAAACTAATTTCCCAAGTTTGCCCTCAAAATATCTCAAAGGTTTACCATTTAAATTAAAAGTAACTTTGAACTAATGTAAAGTAGATACTAGTGATCGATCTAATATATTTATCTCAGAAAAAATACAGAAATTCAAAACCATCGGACTTTAAAAGATGAAATGATAAAAACCTGCGGATGTCTGTCTGGTCTGGTGACGTTGCTGAGGTCTGTTGTTGACTTGGAGTGTGTGACACCACACACGCACACCCCTCTGCTACCAGACTGGACGGCCGAATGAGTTGAGCGTCTGTCTCCCTTTTTAGTTGTTGTCGTTTGTTGTTGTTTTACGTCCTAGCAACATCTAAGGTCTTACCTTGATGGGTACCGACTTGTGACCACACACTCATGGCGACTTTATAGTGCTGCCCCACTGGGAAACCAGGCCGCCGGCACCATGACCTGATACCCACACTCAGTCACATTATCCTGACACTGAGCCAACCAGTCCCTGCCCTATCCTATTAATCCCGAGCGCCTGGCCAGGAAGTGACAAGTATCAATTTTTAAGTACCTGGTTTTGACTCGACCAGTGTTCGAACTCACGACTCCACGATCTACCAGCACGGGAGACAGGCACGCTAACTCATTCGGCCATCCCGTCTGGTCCCCATTTTTAGTAGATCCTGGTCGAATCAAACCAATGACTTAAAAATGTATACTTCTTGCTTCCTAGCCTGGCGCTTGCCATTATTCACATATGTCAAGGACTGGTTGGTTGGCTCAGTGTCAGAATAATGTGACTGAGTGGGGATATCAGGTGATTGTGCTGATCTCCCAGTGGGGCAGCAGTATAAAGTCACCATGAGTGTGTGCTGTCACAAGTCAGTACCCGTCCTGATATGACCTTAGATATTGGCAGGACATAAAACTCCAACAACCAGTCTACATGTACAAAATAAGATCCCCCATAATATTTGTTGTAATGCCTGATTTCAACCTGCGATTGTCTATTTCGTTCTCATCATCTCATCCATAAATAGTTCATATGCACCATAATTGCTACGGCCGCAAGACCAGTCCCTCGGTATTGAAAAACAGATATTATTCAACTGGAATAGAAATTTTGAAGAAGAAAAAACCCGCACAAAAATCCCCCAACTGCCTATTGGCAGATTATGTTTGAAGGTAGTGTTGACAGTCCCAGCAAACACACATGCTCTGAGTGCCAGTGTCACTCCCCGCCTCAGTGTCACTCCCCACACCAGCGTCCTTGACCCCTGTTTCCCGCCCTCGGCCTCCTTCGTCTTGTAGGAAGAGGTGGAAGCTGCGTTCCACTTGAAAATACCCCCAGTGGGTAAATAGGTACACAATATGACCTACCCCCTCACCCTCACCCTACCCCTATCCCTACCTCCCCTTCCCCTCCATTCCGACTCGCCAACACACAACACACAACCACCAAACGGGATAGCCGAATGAGTTGAGCGTCCGTCTCCCATTTTGGTCAATCATGGGAATCGAACGCATGTGTTCGAATGCTGGCCAAGTCAAATGAATGACTTACAAATTTATACCTGTCGTTTTCTAGACAGGTGCTCGCCATTATTAGGATAAGGCGTGGACTGGTTGGCTCAGTAGATAAGGTGGCTGAGTGGGATATGAGGTCATGGTGCTAGCAGTCTGATCTCCCAGTGGGGCAGCACTATAAAGTCACCATGAGCATGCACTGTCACAAGTTGGTACCCATCCTGATATGACCTTAGATGTTGCCAGGACATAAAACTCCAGCTAACAACAACAACAGCTTTAAATAGCTCCAGTCTGTATCGCCTGCTCAGGTGACCCGCGAATGGCCATGTCACGTGACTTATAGGTCGTACACTCGTCTGTATGTGTGCACTTATGCTTTTATAAAGCAGTAATCCACGCATTTTTACCCACTCACCAGACCGCCAAGCTAACAAAAATAAACAAATCGGGATCGTGGTTTTGAGGCGCGTTTTTGTGACGTGTTGTGGAAAATGTAAACATTGTCGCCGATATAACGGGGACCACGTGACCAGCGAGTAGTTGGACGCCATTCCGGTTGGTCACGTGTTCGGTGAAAGCACTGACTGAAACGCTTACTCACGCACACGTACATACACAGACACTCATATCAAATAGACACACACAAGCACATGCACAAACATATACACACATGCACAAATACATAATGCATACATATATACATAGATGTACATACATATATGTATGTATGTATGTATACATACATGCATGTATGTATGTATACATGCATACATACATACATACATACATACATTCTAACATGCATTCTAACACGCATTCATGTATGTGCGTGTATGTATGTATGTATGTATGTATGTATGTATGTATGCATGTATGCATGTATGCATGTGTATGTATATATGTACATAGGCGCCAAGTACTAGGTAGATAAGAGTGTGAGTAGGGAGATCTCCCTAATACACAAATAGTGTGGCTGAAAGTGGGGTGCGATGGGGGGGGGGGGGTGATACAACAGTTATTCCAAATGGTGCATTTTTACGAAAGATATGTGGGTTTTTTAAAGCAACGTAAAATGATTCTTTGGTGGGATATTACAAATTAAAAGCGGGAGATTAGGGTTATTTTGCTATTTTAGAGAAATCTCCCGCCAAGTCAGGAGACTGGACACCTGTATGTATAGATATGTGAGACTCACACAGGCAGTAAGGAGCGGTTACTGAGGTGGGTGAAGATTGGTAGCGCCACCTGTCAACTTTGGAGGAGTCCGTGAACCAGGCACCAGACGGGTTGGCTGAATGAGTTGAGCGTCCGTCTCCCGTTTTGGTAGATCATGGGCTTCGAACGCATAGGTTCGAACCCTGGTCAAGTCAAACCGATGACTTAAAAATTGATACTTGTACATTCCCAGCCAGGCGCTTGGCATTTTTACTATTAGTATTAGGTTAGGGTAAGGACTGGTTGGTTCAGTGTCAGAATAATGTGACTGAGTGGGATATCAGGTCATGGTGCTGGTGGCCTGGTCTCCCAGTGGGACACCACTATAAACTCACCATAAGTGCGACCTGTTACAAGTCACTACACAACCTGATATGACCTTAGATGTTGCCAGGGCGTAAAGCTCCAACAACCAAGCAGCATAATAATATAATATATATAAAAGCCAGCAGCACTTCAACACTTTGCAAGCAGCTAAGTACAACCGCAAGAAATAAAATCACTCTCACAGCAGAGAGCTAACTGGTGAGCGGCGGTTAAGTAATGAAAACAGTCTTGGTGGCATTGCGACTGACAGCATGATGATGATGATGATAAATTATATGTAAGATGGGCACGAAGCAACTCGGATGGTAGATATATTTATTTCAGCATTAAATAGTACATGCAGTGTATATATAAATAATCTGGCCGGGCCAAAGTGCCCTACCGGTAAAAGATAAAAGAAAAAAGAAAAGTGAATGGAAGTATGTGCTGCAGTGCCGGCTGGAGCGAACTAGCGCGAACTCCGGCTCTGGTTTGTATATATAGGCACCTGGCGCCCCGAGCGGGCCGTCCACGCCTAGCAGACGAGCGTCCGCGCACCATGCGAGAGGAGCAGTGCGGATCTTACACTCGCATATACGCTGGCGTATATACGTGGCTATATATTTTATAAATAATATATATATATATAATATCTATATATAATATCTATATATAATCTATATATATATATGACAGGCAATGATGAATTGCAAAACACAATTGTGTGTATGCATGTGTGTATGTATATATATATATATATTTTACCTCGGTAAACAGCCTCAGGCTAGCCTCAGGCTAGGGAGAGGTAAGCACGTCCGGTACCAGCAATTAGCATATACAACTCACGACTGGATAACGTGTCGTTGGGTTGCTCCGGCAAAATTAGTCTACATACAAGCAAATACGCAGTAAGTATAATAAAAACTGTGGTTAGCTTAATTATGATGCATTAGAGCATCAATATGGAAAGTTTAGACTTTCGTTGGTCCAATTTGGACGAGTTATTTGGTTATAAACAACCAAGGATAGAACACTCGAGTGGGTTTCGCGAAGGAACCAAACCGGTCATTAGCGGTTATGTCAACACCCGGGTCACCGTGTGACTATGGGTAGAGATGTGGGTTTCGCCCTATCTCATGTGGAAATTCTCTCGTACTCTAATAGAGAGTAATGTTGGAGATGCTCCTGGGTTTCTTTTATAGACTCCCCTAGACAAAACTTTTTCAGGCGTTTCTCCGAGTTTCGTAGCATTTTCTCCAACTTGTTGACGTAGTAGTCACAGGTGGGAGAAGTGTGCGGAACAGAGGGATGGGCGGGCCGATACACTGGTCCCGACCCCGCGTAAGGTTTGGGCTTGACCCACAACCCACGCACAAATTTAGCTTATTACGCCTGTGTTATAACGGTATAAACACGTTCTTTAACACCAATAGATGTCCAAATGAGTTTGAAACAACCATATTGTGACATATATATATACCGGGACTGATCAAAAATGTTTGTTTCAGTTCCCGATGGCCACGAAGCGGAGTAAGCGCGGTGCAGCAGCAGCCGAGGGGCGTGTTCCGAGTGGAGTGGACGAGGAGTACGACTCCTCACCCGTGTTGTCGGCAGGGCCGTCGACACAGCCCCGGGCGCATATCCTCTCCGACCCGGACGAGGACGCAGTGCCTGATGTGCCTGCGCCTCCAGATTGGGAGGCTCGCTTTGCAAGATTGGAAAGCCACATCTTGACTGCCAAATCGCCTGTGTCTCGGAAGCGGCGTAGGCCGAGTGTCCAAGAGGATTCGTTTGAGGATTTCTTGGACACAGACTCGGCGGTGGAGCTTAAGGCTCCTCCTCCTCCTTCTCCTAAACGGAGGAAGAAGAAGAAACAGGTGATTTCTTCGGGTGATGAATTCACCAAGGAGCGGGCAGAGACTGGTTTTCGCAAAAAGCGGAAGACTAAGTCCAAAAAGAAGAAGAGGAAGAGGAAATATTCTTCTTCTGAGTCGTCCACTGAGTCTACTTCTACGGAATCAGACTCAGACACCATATATGAAGGGGTCTATGCGGACATTGGCACTAAAGTGGCTAAGAAGGTGGAGAAGCCAAAGGCTAAGCGGTTTAAAACCACTACGCTTATGCGCGAGACCGTGAATGGTCATTTTCGCACGTTCAAACCGGCGGAGGTTATCTCCAAGTTAGGAGATGAGTTAACAGGCATAAAGGGTGTTCCCAACTCCATCATTAAATAAATGGATCGGGATGTCAATATGACGGATGACCGTAAGAAGTTTGAGGATGTGTTGCACACAGTGCATAAGGCAGTGTTGGCTACCCTAACAGCTATTGTTCCTGTGGCTAATAGGATGCAGAGTGAAAATAAGTTCTCGTCTTTGGCTAAGACAATGGACAAAGGCATTGCAGTGTTAGCGGCGGCAGGTAATTACCTGTCGTTTCGAAGATATGAAAATGTCTTCAAGTCAGTTTGCACAGATGCTGGCAAAGAAGTGGCTCGCTCAAAGAAGGTTACGGATAATGATGGGAAAGAGTTTACGCTCTTTCTTGCTCCAGAGCCGATTAAAGGGAAACCTTTAGATAACACGAAAATGTTTGGCGGTCAACTACAATACCTCTATAAAGAGGTAGAAACTGCAGCCAAGAGTGGCAAAAACATGGATGGTAAGAAGAAACAGGAAACTCCTCGTTTCAAAAGGTCACGAGGGGATTTTCGGCGGTTCACCAGGGGAACCAGACCGGGCTCAAACTTCGGTCAAGGTTTTCGGGGCCGGGGCGCTC